>JACGWO010000002.1:35192468-35732468 GCA_034509735.1 Sesamum alatum
TTTCGGCCTCCATGTTTGTTAGGTGCTCTTTCCTTCTGAGAAAGTTGTCCTGCTTCTTTGGATTGACACCCACGGAGGGTGTAGTTGATGGTCTCCACGATGAACTAGGGGAGCTGCTCAAAGAAGAGCAGGTTGGCGGCAGTAGACAAGGCTTTCGGATCAAAGACGGGAGCTGGGAGGTCACCAGCTGGAGCGAGAAGGTTCTCTTCTGGAGCTGGGAGGTCACCAGCTGGAGTGGGGATATCATCTGTTGGAGTTCGGAGGTCATCAGCTGAAGCGGAGAGGTCATCTGCTAGAGCAGGGAGGTTATTGCCTGGAGTTGGGAGGTCGCCAACTAGAGCGGGGCTGACACTTGCTGGGGCTAGGTAGCCACCAATTAGAGCCGGGCTGCCACCAGCCAGAGCCGGATAACCATTAGCCAGAGCAGGGCTACAACCAGCTGGAGCAGGCAAGCTACCAACTAAGGTTAGGGCCTTTGCAATGCCCAAGGTCTGATTCAGAGGTGGAATGGTAGATCCAACTGCAACAGGGAGGAAAGTGTTTCTAACGAAAGATCCATTATCGCCTTCATTGTATGGACTTGCCATTTCTCACATCAAAAGCTCAAGTGTTCCCACAGACGGCACCAATGACGCGTACCGAAATTCAACAGTACCACAAAAGTCAAGGGACCTTCACGAAAATTCCAAGATTGAGGATAGACTAGCCTGCAATGAGGAGTTAGCACTCTTGATGTTTAAGTCAGTAATGTTCTACTAAATGAAATAGAATGGAAAAACTTAAAATAAGTAAGAATAATGGTAAACGAGTATTGTGTAGTCATAGATTGTGCAAAAGTGAGCTAAAATAACTTCGAAATGGAGTCAAAACGAGTGAGAATGAAGTAGTGAAGTGGAGAACTTGTTGCTTGAAAAATGATTACACCGTTAGTCATTTTATAGGGGTTCGTGAGTCCGATTTTGAATGAGTTTTCTTGAGATCCATACGCTGTTGGAAAGCCTGAAGAGTCAGCTATGTTCTCCAATAAGCCGCGAGAGAATCAGATAAGATTTGAAAGAGATATCGCCGATTGAATTATCTTTACCAGGCGGCCTGCCACCTTTTCCAGGAAGTGGTGATCTGCTGAGAAAAATCCCGATTGCAGCCAACCTTTTAGGAATTTGGATGAGATTTTTTAATATGACGTGTGCTCACGTGTCGACCACCTGTACGTCATAGAATTCCTGCTGCATGATGACTAGACTTGCTATGTCAGGTTAGTTAAAGGAGTACAATAGGTAAGTGCCTTACTGTTTGAGCCAAGTGAGCTTGGCCTGCTGGATTGTCGTGCTCGGAGGTCCACTCAAGCTCCCGGGTAAATTTTTAGGTGCATCATCACTACTAATAATATAATTATATTGGCAATATTGTCTGATATTATTGGATATACATTATTTCATTTATTTTTTTTTGCATTGGATATATATTATTGGCAACATATATATATATATATATATATACTTGGAGATATCATGTAGGTATTCTTGCTGATCCGAATATGTATTGGTTGATATTTGCTACATTAAATCAAGTCCGAACAAAGTACTAAACATCATTGAGCATTCGGATTGGCGTTAGAAACTAAAAGGATCACAAATTTAATTAAAGACTCGCTTTGAGTTCATTACAATGTTGAGCTTGCAGCGAAAAAAAGCTAGTTTCAAGGCATAAAATCCTTGGAAGAAAAAGAAAGAGGGAAAAGGAAAAGAGATCGTGCAAGTACTGTAGTAATGTATGAGTATCTATTATTTTACATTCATGGTAATAATGATGATATGGAGTCTCCAAGGGACTTGCACCAAGTAATTAGCATCAAAACACCTGTGAATCAGGGCAACAACATTCTGTTAAATTTTGTGGCAAGAAAGGTATACGCTGGGAAAGAAATGGATTATTCTTTACGGGTGAATAGTATAGTTGGTCCTTAAATTTGTATTTAAAATTATTTTAGTTTATTAAATTTACTTTTGATTTTATCGTTTATAAGCTTTGGTTTTTGTCTTAATTTGATCCTTTTGATTATTCAGCCGGACTTTGACATTCTGGAAGGTAAAGTGGTCCATTTAAATTTATTTTTATCACTTTAGTTCCTTAACTAAGTTTGTAAAATTGTCAAATTAGTCTATTTATAGATGGGAAAAGTACTTTTTATATTTTGTATGCTGAATATGATATAATTATCTTATGTAAACAATGAAAACTTTGAATTTCTTGTGTACATCTAATAATAATAATAATAATAACAACAACAACAACAACAATAATAATAATAATAATAATAATAATAATATATTGCTTTACTTAAAATATAACTTTTTTTCATTTTCAAAAGTATTAAAAATATCAACAAGGGTAATGATTAAAATAGTATCTTTTTTTTTTTTTCTTTTTCATTACGAATGTGGCAAATCTGTCTAGAAAATACTAGAAAAAACACTTTTATCCTTAGATGCAGGCTAACGATTAATTTTGTTTGAAATTACAAAAATAAAGAACACGTGGTTATAGAAGTCATAATTTACACAATATAAAATATCTATGTTCTAGGTATGAGTGCTAACATTTAATAAATATTGTTAAGGTTTAACTCTTTAAACTTATTTTTAACTCGTAAAATTAAAAATTACCGACTTGAATTTTTAATTATATTTCTAGATTAGATATGACTCAGTAAATTTAATCATAATTTTGATTTTTTTGTAACTTTTGAAAATGAAAAAAAAAAAGGTTACTAATTTAAATTAAGGAATATATTATATAATGTTCACAGTTTTCATTATTCACATAAAATAATTATATTATATTCAACATACAAAAATATATAAAGTACTTTTTCCACCTAAAAAGAGAATTTATTTGACTATTTTACAAACTTAAGAAACTAAATTGAAAAAACAAACTTAAAAAGTGAGTCATTTTGCCCACCAGAAAGTCAAAATCCGGCGACATGTTTATTGAAAAATGGTCAGAGGAACAAAATTGAGACAAAAATTAAAGTCTAGAAATGCTAAAGTCAAGAAATGAACTTATGGGACTAAAGTGATTCTAAATGCACACAAACTTAAATAATTAACTATACTAATTACCCTTCTTTCACTACAAGAACACAGCCCTTTAGAGACGGAAATCAGAGATGAAAAATATCCATCAATTATTTTTAACCTTCAGACACTGATTTCCGTCTTTATTTATAAATAAATATATTGCATTTTATGAATCGGGATTTAAAAAAAAAAACATAAGAAAATAAAAATTATAAAAAACATTATGTCTCTAATTCCGTCTCTCTGATATGAAATTAATTACAAAAATCTAAGACAAAAACTTTCTGTCATAGAATCTATAATTCAAAAATAGAATCAGAGATAGATTTTGAATTTTTTTTTTTATCTGTCTTTATTTCCGTCTTAGAATAATGGAATTAGAGAGGGATTTTGATTTTTTTTAATTATTTCCATCATTTTGAGATGAAAACACAGATGGAGTTTAAAGACTTGTTTTTTTATTGTTTCTCTCATTATTTTTGTCTCTGAATTGTTAATTTGAGATGGAAACAAAGACTGAAAAAAAAACAAAAAATATTTTCTACTAATATTCCTTTTTCATTGTCTTTTTCTTTTTGAAATGCATTGTGTCATCTTCAGCCCTAATTTTCTTCGTGAAGTGAGAAAGGTGAAAGTTCTCTAGCAATTGGTTCATCTCCAGGATTAGACTCAACTAGTTTGCTGAATTCCGAACTCGTCGTCTCCGGCGGGACGAGGACGGTGCCAACGTGGAGGTCGGGACCTCAATTGACGTTCTGGCAAAGCATTCAGGTGAAGGCCACTCACGACATTATTTTGTCGGATTGTGGGGCTGCCGAGGCAAATCGAGGTCATAGGAAGAGTGGGTCATTGAATTCAAAAGATTCGGGATGGTACGAAAGCCATTACCAAAATTGCCGACGCTATTGATTATTCATCATTGGTTTAGGTTTTATTTGAGGTAAGTGCTCATTGAATACTATATATTAAGGGGACCACCTTTGTAGTGTCTATACTTTTTTTTTTTATCTTATTTATATATATATATATATATATTTTATCATTTAACTTTTCACTCCCCATTATCTTTTAATATTTAATTTTCATCTTTTTTGTCATTATTTTTTTATAAATTTAATATTAATTTATTATTTTGTATATATACTTTATTTAATAATAAAAGAGATTTAAGATTTTTTTAAATAGTATTATAAAAGCTATATTAAGGGAGAGCACCTCTTTGTTGTTTCTCCCAAATTTGGTCTGTCAATTTATTATTTAATTATTAATTTATTTAATATTAATATTTTATTATTATCTTTCTCTTTTATCAACTTCTTATTTTTCTCTCACTTCTCAACTCCTCATTTTCTCTCCTATAAACTTCAACATCCCTTTTTCTTCACTCATTTTCTTTCATTAATTTCTTATTTTTTATATTTTTAATATTTTAGAATCTAATTAATTTATTTTTAAAAAAAAATAAATATTTTCTAAAAAAATTAAATTAATTGTGCATGTACATTTGAGTGTGTCACATTTACTAGTATATATTTAGGGAAAGCACATCTTTGATGTCTCTACTTTTTTGATTTGTTTTCATATACATTTTTTTTATTTTATCATCTAACTTCCCGCTCCCCATTATCCCCGTTTACTTTGAGGATAGAATTAAACGAGTGATAGATCTTGAACTAAAATGAATGATAAAAAATCATATATCAATTGTAAGGTGTTTACTTACGTATAGTACTAAATTTTGATAAAATCTGTGAAGTGTTTACTTTGTTGTATTTACTTGTGTTAGATGGCAAATTTACCTATTAGCCCTTCATGGACTTTACCTCTTGTCTTATTTGAGGGTAACATGGACTTTTGCCACTTGCATTTATTGTTGTACAAATCACATGATAACTTATATCACCACCTTTGGTGGTATAAGTTATGTAAGTGTAACAGTAATTAGTATAAGGCCCTGTAATTGCACAGGGCCCCCATATATGAAAGTAAACAATATATTATCCTATACTAATTTTCTTATTCAGGCTAATACCTCAAAGTAAACGGGGTTAATATTTAATTTTTGTAAAATTTTCATTCATCTTTTTTGTCACCATTTTGTTATAAATTTAATATTAATCTATTATCTTGTATATGTACTTTATTAAATAATAAAAGTCTATAAAGATTTTCTTAAATAGTATTATAAAAGTTGCGCAGACATAATTGTGCTACAAATTACTTAGTTATTATGATCAATGAGGGCCTAGATTTATCATAGATAGTTGAAGTTCCAACTTTACATATCTCCCAAAAGGTCTGAAATTGAATGAAAATCAAGCTTTTGCTGAATGGTATTATGGTAGGGGTTGAAACAAGGCTAATTTAGAGACTACGCCAGGATTTATAAAGAATTTGGTTTTGACTTGTAGTGGTCCTTCTATAATGCGGTTGAAATTGTTGAAGGGCAAAAGACCGAAGGAAAGGATTAGGTATCTGGTTGCAGTTTTGCTTCTGTTTTTCTCGATGTAAAATGTGTAGTTCATGGTTGATGAATATGGGTTTCTCTAATTGAAACTAATTTGTCTACAAGAGAGAAGAAGTAATGGTGGAAGTTTGATATTCTGTAAATTTTGGTAAAGTTAGGATGCAGAAAGCAGAGTATTGAAATTAAATGAATTGGAATGAATCAACAAGACTGACCTTTGATTTGGTTATAAAATTTTTTGGTTACCTATAATCGATATGGTTAAAAAGATTCTTGGTTTGACTAACATTGTTCCACGGGTCGCCTTCTGTAATGTGGGGAAAGGGCATCGTGTGGCTAGTAGTCCACAGCAAACGACTACTTCCGTCAACCGATAGCAACACCAATTGAATTCCCACCGACGCCTCACACAAGCCGCCGATGAGAACAGCAACAGATTTCCAACAACTGAAAATAGAATACAACAGAACCAGTAAATTGATCATACGTCTTGCAATAAATGCATTTTTTGTATTGATAGCACAATATTGAAGATTACAGCAAGCTAGCCACGGGGATTGCCGTGAGGGGGATACTAACAATGCACACCAAGCTCTGAGTGGTCATTCCCCCCTATAATAGGCTTAAAATAAAATTTCTTATTGACAAATCTAAATACTAGGAAAGTTGAAAATTGCACCTCATGGGCCACACAGCGCCACATGAGCGAAGATATAAATATTACATCAGAGACTCATGCCTAAGGCTCTAAGACCTACGGGAGCCCAACATCTGTCGACAGATGTTGTTGGTCGGCTGGATGGAACATGGCCAAAATTAGGTGAAGGGTGCCGAGAGTGCGGCCGGCCCTTGACATTACCCCCCACTTGAAATAGAGACGTCCTCGACACCACGAAAGCATGACAAACTTCAATCAGAGGTAGGAACACCTTAAGGTCCGTCACCTGTTCCCAAGTATCCTCTTCGTTGCTGCATCCCATCCACTTCACCAAGTACTCAGTGACATCTCGCTTTGCAGTGCTTGTGACTTGGTGGTTCAGGATAGCTTCCACCACCCTTTTCTGGGTCTTCTTCAATTCAAGTTATGGGCGGCTCGGCTGATTGCGGGTGTCATCCTCCTTGTCTGCTACATACTTCTTCAACTGGCTCACATGGAGGACATTGTGGATCTTCCACCAAGAAGGCAACTCTAACTTGTCCAATGCGTTTGATGACTGGTAAAGGACCGATGTATTTCTGCATTAGGCGAGGGTTTCTCCCTCTTGCCAACTTTGATAATCTGGGGTCCGGGACCTTCACCATCACAAGGTCTCCCGTGGTGAACTCGACGAAGCAGCGATTCTTATCTGCGTATTTTTTCATCCGCTTCTGTGCTTTCTCTAGGTAACTTCGGGCTATATCAACATTTCATTTTCATTCCTCAGAGAAGCTTCGAGCAAGAGGGGATCTCACACCCTGTGGGGAGTTAATAATGTGAGGGAGGACCAGTTGCTATCCAGTGACAATCTCAAAAGTGCTCTTGTCGGTTGAAGAACTCTTTTGGGCATTGAAACACAACTGAGCTACATCTAAAAGCTTCACCCAATCCTTCTGAGTACCACTCACAAAGTGTCGAAGATATTCCTCCAACATAGAATTAAAGTGCTACGTATGGCCGTCAAATTGTGGATGATAGCTTAAGCTCATATTCAGTTTGGACCCGAGGAGTTTGAACAACTCGGTCCAGAAGACGCCAGTGAAACGGGAGTCCCGATCACTACGATGTCTTTTAGCAGTCCCCAGTATTTGACAACATGCTTGAAAAAGAGATGACCCGTCCCTTTTGCCATAATGTGTTTTGGGGCTGCGATGAATGTGGCGTATTTAGACAGTAGGTATACCACGACGATAATGCTCCATAAGTCTCCCACCTTAGGCAAGCCTTAAATGTAGTCCATGGAAATACTTTCCCACAGTCTCTTTGGGATGGGCAGTGGTTGCAGCAAACCAGCCTTCTTCTTATGGTCTGTCTTGTCCTGCTGACAAATCAAGCAGGTGCAGACATATGTCTCTACATCATCCCGCATCTGCGAACAATAGTAGGCCCTCTGCACCAACACAAAGGTGCGCTCTTCTCCTAGATGTCCTGCCGAAAGAGTGTCATGGCATTACGCAATAAGTGATTTCCACAGGTCCCTGCCCTTCGGTATATACAACCGGATTCCATTGGTCATCAGAAGTCTGTCTTCCAACCAAAACTGTCGAGCCTTACCCTGCTCGACCAAGTAGACCAGGCCCTGCACAGCTGGATCTTTCGATAATAGCTCGCGGCCCTGATCTTTTACAGAGGTGGCAACAACACTCGAGGAAAGTGCCACTACCGACCTCAAAGTATCCAAATCTGCCCTGCGGCTGAGTGCGTCTGCTGCATGGTTGCTAGAGCCCGCCTGGTACTCTAGTACAAAGTGAAATTCTGACAGCATCTCCTGCCAGCGTGACTACCTACTAGTCAACTTTGGCTGCGACATGAAATGACTCACTGTAGTGTTATCCGTCTTGACCACGAAGGGAGAGCCCAACAAATAATGCCGTCATAGTCGAAGGCAATGACTTACGACCAGCAACTCTTTCTCATGCACTGAATAGCGTCACTCAACATCCTTAAGCTTCCTGCTCTCAAAAGCAACTAGATGCTCGTCTTGCATTAGGACGTCTCTTAAAGCAATATCTGAAGCATCAGTCTCCATCACAAAAGGTTTCAACATATCTGGTAGGGCCAACACAGGATCTATCACCATCGCCTCCTTCCGGTTGTTGAAGGCCACTTGGCATTGGGGTGTCCAATTCCAAGGCTCCGTCTTCTTCATCAAGTCTGTCATGGGCCGTGCTATCTCAGAGTAGCCCTTCATAAAGCGCCCATAATAATTGGTCAGGCCGAAAAATGAACACAACTCATGTACATTACTCGGTGGTTGCCCCTTAATAGCTTGCACCTTCTTGGGATCCATTCAAATCCGCTCAGTTCCATAATGTGTCCCAAGAAGCTACTAGTCTCTTGAGAAAACGAGCATTTTTAAAACCTAACTCGTGCTCACGGAGTCTCTCCAGAACCTGCCACAAATGCCCAATATGCTCGGCCAAGGTCCTACGTAGATAACAATGTCGTCCAAGTACACCACCATGAACTCATCAAGAAAACCATAGAGTACTAGTTCATCAAAGTGCAGAAGGTAGTTGGAGCGTTCATCAGGCCGAAAGGCATGACAAGGAACTCAAAAGCTCCATACCTCTGTCGTCTTTGGCTCATCGCCCTCCTTGATTTGGAACTGCCAATAGTCTGACCTCAAGTCAATCTTCGTAAAGTATTTTTCCTGGCTTAGACGGTCAAAGCAGTTTGCCACGAGCAGTATAGGATACTTGTTCTTCATAGTAATCTTGCTTAGGGCCCGATAGTCGGGGAGCCGTCAGCCTTCTTCTGAAACAAGACGCTCCACACGGCGACTTCGCGGGCTTGATAATGCCACTCTCTAATATATCCTTCAGCTGCGTCCTAAGCTCCACAAGCTAAGGTTGCGTCATTCTGTAAGGTGCCCTGGCAGGAGGTTTTGTGCTAGCCACCAACTCAATCTCGTGATCCACTACCCTCTTCGCGGTAGCTTCCAAGGCAGTTCATCAGGCATCTTCAAACTCCTTCAAGAGCTTCTTCACTACACTGGGGATTGGCCCCGACGCCTTCTCAATTTCATCAAAGTGAAGAGTGCACAAATAGGATGGCTCATTCCGCTTGCGCCCCTTCTCAAACTGCATAAGAAAATAAAAAACACTGTTCATTGTCAGATCATGTCTCTTTTATATATTTTTATAAATATATATATGGATGGGGGATTGGACCAAGTACTCCCAAAACACCTTTAGGTATCTTTAAATTCATTTTTGGCCCATCTCAGAAATAGGCCGAAAACGAACCCAAATATAGTGAAAACATCTAAAAGCTGGCCGACAAATTTCTCCTACTGGTTTGCCTGACCAAGACAGGGATGATGCATGGTTTGGCACCAACATCATTAATGTATCCGCATAGAGCAACACCGCCGTTCGTATATCCCGCAAAAACTCAAGCCCGAGGATGAGCTTGAAGTCGTCCATCATGACCACAGAATTAATTGCCTTCACTCGACCAACTTCTTTCTCTAGCACAAGCCCGAGTCTCTCTACTTCAGCACTCGTAAGGTAGTTGTGAGAAGCACCGGTGTTGATCATAGCACGAACTGGCTTGCCATGAATCTCACATCTACAAACATGAACCCTTTCTTCCGAAAAGACCTAAATTGTTTCTTGTCATCAATCTGGCTCCCGTCTAGAGCCGGGGCAGTCTTCATGCCCAAGGAGGCACTGCCTTCTTTGCGGCCACTTGGGACAACGTGTTGCACCATTTAGAATTACACCCAGGTTGTCCTCATCCTCCTCCAAATCATTTCCGCCACTCATCGTCTCGGGTGGCTCCACCGACTTTGCGGGTGGCACCTTCTCAGTATAGGTCGCCAGCACATTCAATAGTTGTTTCATCGGGCAACCCTGAAATTGATGCGGGCCATTGCACAGAAAGCACCCACTACTTCTTTGTGACGCCCCTTGCTTGTTGTCCAACGGCTTGCTCTTGCCCGAGCTCCCTTGCGAACTGGTGGGAGTGTAGGGTTTCCATTTTCCCCACTCCTATTAGAGTTACTCTAAAAAGGTCTTGACCCTCCCGACTTATTCTGCGCTGGGTTAGGCGTCGTCTGCCTATCCCTCCGAGACTCTGGGTTGAAATTTGATAAGCGTTCGGCCGCAGCCATCGCTGATCCCAAATCGGCCACCCGTTGATGCTGCAACTCCAGTCACGCCCACGGTTTTCACGCCCTTCACAAAGGTAAAAAGCTTATCCTTCTCCGACATATCCCTGATGTCCAACATCAGTGTCGAAAAGGTCTTCACATACTCCCGCATGGAGCCTGTGTATTCTAGCTTCCGTAATGCCCGTCTGGCATTATATTCAACATTCTTCAGGAAGAACTGCTCACGTATGGCTCCGGCAGAAGGTCCCAAGTATCCAAGCGTAGATGGTTGGCCTGAATCTCGGCATACTTGGTACGCCACCACGGCTTGGTATCACTAGTCAGATACATGGTCGTAGTAGACACCTTCCTCACCTCATCGGCCACATTTGCCACAAAGAAGTACTGCTCCATGTTAAACACGAAGTTCTCAACCTCCTTGGCATCTCGAGCACCACTATAGACCTCCGGTTCAAGTATCCAAAGCCTAGCACCATTATCATGGGCAACAGGAGCGTTGCTCACCGCATGTTGGAGAATCCCAATCTATATGGACATCTACTCTATCTTACCCTGCATCTCAACAACACCACCCTGCCCATAAGCATCACAAACCGCATGCTAAGATTCCTTCAAATCAAAACGCAGCTCCGAGATCTCATGCTCCAATGAGGCAACATGATCTTCCAAATTCTCGACCACCTCAGTCAATAGGGAGATTTCGTCCTCTAGGTTTGTGATCCTTTCTTGGGGCACCTCGGCCCCTCTCGGACTCTCAAGGTCTTGGTCCGACATTCTTGTGGAATTGGCTCTCGTAACCCGCCTCGGCCCCATCTGGCAACTGAGGCTCTGATACCACCTCTGACGGGGTGCCTTTCGCAATGCGGGGAAAGGGTAGTAGTCCACAGCAAACGACTACTTCCGCCAACCAACAAAAACACCAACCGAATTCCCACGATGCCTCGCACAGGCCGCCGACGAGAACAACAACAGATTTCCAATAAATGAAAATAGAATACAACAGACACAGTAAATTGATCACACATCTTGCAATAAATGTATTTTTGTATTGATAGCAGAATGTTGAAGATTACAGCAAGCTAGCCACAGGGATCGATGTGAGGGGGATACTAGCAATGCACACCAAGCTTCGAGTGGTCATTCCCTCTCATAATAAGCTTAAAAAGAAATTTTCTATTGACAAATCTAGATACTAGGAAAGCTGAAAATTGCAGCTCATGGGCCACATAGCACCACATGAGCGAAAAAATAAATATTACAGCAGAGACTCATGCCTAAGACTCTAAGGCTTGTGGAAGCCCAACATCTGTCGGCAGAAGTTGTTGGTCGGCCGGATAGAACATGGCCGAAATTGGGTCAAGGGTGCCGATAATGCGGGCGGCCCTTGAGACATTGTCAATTATTGCTTCTTGATCATCCTTATAGAAAACAAGCTTAGAAGTTTCGTAAAGGAAGAATTGAAATGATCAACCACCAATTTGTTTTAAGTGGTTACGACGTGTCAAAGAGTGGAGGGGCTCCCAGATATAAACCACTAGGTGACGCACAACCAATATTATGGATTTGGCAAATCACATAATTGGGTGAAGAAACATGCATATTTTTGGAGTTATCGTATTGACATACAAATCTCATTAGACACAAGTTAGATGTAATGCATATTGAAAATAATGTGTTTGATAATATCTTTAATACTGTTATGGATGTTAAATATGAGACAAAGGATAATATAAAAACATGAAAGGATTTGGAGTTATATTGCAGTCACCGTGCGATGCATTTATTTTAGGGTGCAAATGAGAAAGTGTACAAGTCCAAAGCATCTTATACTTTGAGTAAAACACAGAAAAAAGGAAGTGCATTTTTGGAAAAATTACTGAAGCTACACAATGGATATTCCTCAAGCATAGCTCGTCGTGTGGATGAGGATGAATGCAAGTTTTATGGAATGAACAGACATGGTTGTCATGTATTCATATAAAGATTGCTTGCAATTGAATTTTGGGATGTACTTCCCAAACCAATTTGGGAAGCACTAATAGAGCTTAGCATCTCTTTACAGACATATGCTCAACTGTGTTGCGTGTGGAACATATGGAACAATTTGAAAAGAATATTTTTGAGATATTGTGCAAATTTGAGAAGATATTTCCTCTGGGATTTTTTGACTCAATGGAGCACTTGCCAATTCATCTTGCACATGAAGCTAATATTGGTAGACATGTACAATATCGATGGATGTATCCATTTGAGAGGTATTCTCTAATTAGTTGTCTTTCTTTTATTGATAATACTTATTATATTAAATTAAGTTGAAACAATTAAAACAGTGACAAAGTTTAGGTCTTTGCACCACTTCAAGAAAAATGTTGGGAATCGTGTTCCAGTAGTGGCTTCAGTTGTTGAAGTATAAATGATTGAAGAAGTTTCAATATTTTGCTCAACATATTTTGAGTCACATGTATCTACTCAATTAAATTGGGTTCCACGAAATGATGATGGAAGAATGGTAGATCCGTGTGGAAATTTATTCATTTTTACACCTCCAGGGCAGCCACTTGGCTCTCGAGTTGTAGTTATATATCATAGATTTGTATTCTTAAATTATAATAAAATCGATCCATATCTATTGTGAGTTTTCTAACTCTTATATTATTACCTTATTTTATTATTAATTCTTTATATATATTTTAGGGTGAATTACAATGACCTTTCCAAAGGTCTTTCTTTCTCAGCTGGCGACACTTATTGGTATCGTATCCATAATCCCTGTGGTACCTACAGAAATATTTGGACTTAGGAAGTTTGGGACCTTCCTCAGCGCCCTTGGGCCATTGCACGGCAGGATGTTGAAAGCAGTTTAGGCATATTCCTGGTACTAAAGCTGGAGGTAGATTTACTTTAAGGAGTGAACTTGCCGTCGTAGGTCTTCATTGTTAGTATATTTAAAGTATAGACTATGCTCTATCGGATGGAAATAAGGTTGTTACGAGTAAGATTCATTGGGGTCGTTACAACAATAGAGCAAAAAGTGTTGATGTGTTAATATATTCAGGGCAGGGTGGGAATTTAGGACAAAAAAATAGAATAGGTCAAAAACCTGAATGTGGGAGTCTTGCTTTAGTGAATAGCATGAAGTTGAGATATCCTGTGAGAGTCATCATGAAGACGGTTAGTGTGAAAGCAAAGGACTGTCTTTTTTCTACATGTTTGTCCATATTCTGCAGGAAATGGCTAATTGTTGGTTTGACCACCTGTACACCTGTGGTCGTCACGTGCATTGTTGGTGCATTTGCTCTTCTATTCTTTTTCTCTTTTTTTTTTTTTTGGTTATGTTGGTGCACCGGTTGCAATGTGTATTTTTTTATTATTTATTATGATTATTAGATATTACTAAATAAAATATATGTTTCTCGTGCCCAACGGCCGCTACATTGTTGTGTTAGTTTTTAGAATTCAGTGTTCGGTCATTGGTCTTTGAGGTTCGTTTCTTTGACCAATGTTAATTATTCTTTGGTGCATCAATGCAAACTACACTGATTTCTTTATTTTGGGAAGTCATGTTCATCATGGTGCGGTTGGAGTGGGCCATCTCCCATTGGCTTTACTTTTCACACGCACTTCTTGCGTTGTTTATTGATTTTTTTTTTTTTTTTGTTCGTTTAATCAATTCCTAGCTATATGAACTTAGGACTGCAGATCTTCTTTAATGGAAAAAATAAGTCCTTTTTCGTGTAATTTCTTTAGATTTGATGCTTTTAGTCGTTTTGTTTTCTAATATTTTTTTTATTATTTTTCCCGTTTAAGGGTTGTATGTCGTGTTGCGAGTTAGATAGATGTATAGTTATTCTAGCAAATAGATTCGTAATTGCTGGTAAAGGAGAAAATTAACAATGTTGATGAGCAAATAGATTATCGTGGTACGCACATTACAAAATTTTCTTTTGTTTGAGCCAAAATGCTTTCGTCCATGTTTCTCACAAGCGCTGGTTATGGGAGTTTTGTTTGTTTGTGTGACGGTAGGATAATTCTTGCACCTAAAATATTTATTTACTATAGTGCTATGTGCGGGTATAACTTGATTGCGATTAAAATTATTATTTTATATTCTTTTAATTTATATGAAAGTTAGTTGAGTATATTTTTGAAATTAGATCAAAATGTAATTTTGTTTTTGTCTCCAATTGCAGTGCAACAATATGGAAAAAATTTACAAAAGTTTGCAATCCTCAAAATATATACTTTTAGATATACATGCAATAAAATCAAACTGTGATTAACAATTGGATCTTGTTGGCTTTTTTAATTATCTGAGTAACATAACATACTTTTTTAATAGATTGATAGATACTAGAAAGAAAGTTATCAATAGCAATATCTAATTAATATGAAACCCGAAAGTTACTGTATTGGGTGCACCAATGCTCCAGCGAATACATGTTTTATCTTAGAAATAAAATTGATGAATAGTTGGTACTTTAGATTTATGTTAAAATTAGTAATTATTTGTGGCGTGAAACTATTTTAGAGTCATTGGCTTTACTTCTCATGCGCACTACTTCCAGTAGATGTCTGGCTTGATTGGATTCAGTGTACTAATGTTGAACTGTATAAGTTTGGTCATTTGTTGTATGGTTATCTTGAGAGTTGATTTACCCTGAAGCCTAGTGAAATTAAGGAGGTAATCCAGTATATATTATTTCTGAAGCGTTCGAATGTAGAATATTGAAGCACTATTGTCGCTTTTACAATTCACAGTTTCGGGTGCTCATGTATCTTTTTGGCGTCTTGACTTTGTTGAAGTACACCAAATCGATACACATTGTCTGCGCGTACACTACTTGAATTCGTTTAATATTTTAATATTATTTTTTTATTATTAACTAATAAGATTTCTCGTGGTTGGTAGGAACAATGCTAATTATCACCTCTATCGCCTTAAGTATCCTTTCTCTTTTGGCCTTCGAGGCAACGATGCTACGGTTACATAAGTGTATGTTTGAGAAGAATTTTTGACCGAGTAGTATAAATACATGTTGGTCAATTGTGAGTAATGAAGAGAGGAAAGAAATAATAAAAATTAAGCACTACACTATTTACTTTCCAGGTGCACTTGATTTTCTTGTTGTTCTTTTATTCATCAAGCTATCTTGTGGCAATTTAGCCATGTTTCCCGAATTCCAGACTATCTGAACTAATATTGCGTTTTAATCAGACTATAAAAGAGTTGAGTCCACTTGGGTCACGGTCAAATTTAATTACGATTTTTTTTTGTTTACTTAGACCACTTGTATCTGCTTAGAAATCAATTATATCATTCTGAAAACACCAAATCTTCAACTGAGGTTGAGAAAATTGGAGCGTAAGATGCAGGTATATAGAACAAGAACATATGGAAAAAGTTGAAATTATATGTGTCATGGTGAGATCGTCTTCAGTCAACAAACTTCTAATGGTGCAATGTCTGACAAAGAAAGGCCATGTTGTTGGCAGCCACATATGACAACCTAATGACGCATTAGCACTAAAATAAGCTAACATATGACTTTCTGTGGGAATTCAGGGCACTGAACTTGCGAAAGTTCAGGTATTGTCATCCGGGACCATAATTTGGTTTCTGTTGGCACAATGTTTAGGTGGAGGGATGTGTTTACAACAACATTCAGAAATTCATCCAATTTCAGTTTACAGTAAATGTAGCAGCTCTAGCAGTCAAATTTATAACAATAGTTTTTGTTGGTGAAGTACCACCAATAACACCAGTACAACTGTTATGGCCTACAATGGATATACTAGAGGCACTAGCTCTTGGCATAGAAATTCCGCCAAAGACTCATAGATAAGAAGCCGGTTCTCCGAGACGAGCCCTCATCGGCGACGTTACGTAGAAAAATCTTCTTCCACAAGCCTTGTAACATATTTAGTTCTCTTTATACCCACATTTCGACGGTGAAGACATATTTATATCAATGACAAGGTAAATGAAACACTGATTTTTTTAAAATTCTGATAAAAATAATATTTCTTGTCATGCTCCGCACGTGTACCGTTTGTGCAAACTTTGTTGTTTTTTTTAATTTAAGGTTTAATTTAATTTATCATTTCATAAACAAAAAAAAAGCTTATTTCTTGTGAGTGGCACACGCGCTATTCATGCGATTGTTCTAACACATTACTCTGTCGAAAGTATACTTGAAGTTTTGCATATTAGTGTACAATGTTGCAGTGCATGTATATTTCAGGTTTATTATTGATAAATTAGCACATGAAAACATTAGAGCCTAATAACATAGCTGAACTTAAGAAAAGCAAGCTGAGAATTTAATACGAAGGAGGAAAAAGCTACAAACGAGCACTACTATCGACTTTTACAATTCGCCATGTTGTTCGTTGGTGTATTTTACTCATGTGTTCAGTATGTTGTAGTTCGATCGTATAATATCCATAAAATTTGCACCACAGATTAATTACATTATAATTATGTATAACTCACTGGGCATTTCAAGCTGCATATTGCGTGGTGCTCTTCTCTAATATTCTTATATATAAATACTAGAAACGGTGGCACGCGATTCCCGCGCACATAATCTTTGAATAATAATATCAATATATAGATGCAACAACAATGTTTTTCAACCAAAAACTCTTTAAGATTAATTTTAATTTAAAATCAAGTTTACCATTAAATTAACTGAAATCATGACCAAAGCTGGAAAAATAAACTAAACAACAAATTTACTAAATTACGTAAATCAAGTAAAAATTAAAGATTCTATTAGTATATAAATGATAGAATAAGACCCATCACCACATGCCATATGAAATAAGAAAAATAATAATTACAACATTCATATCTAATAATATTCTGCAGGTGCTTCCCATTAGTTGCATTTATGCCTGTATATACACTGCAATAAGAAAATTATGAAACATATTTAGATTATACGATATGATTAAGTTGCTTGTAATCTAGCTATAACCATACACTACAAAAAAAATGCAGGAATTGCAACGGCAATAGGAACGGTTTTTTTAACTTTTGGAACGGGATATAAATCATTGGATTCATTTGGGCTGGTATTAGGAACGGTTAAGGAATGGGAGGCTATCCGTTGAAAGGAGCGGTGTTCCTAATAATTAGGAACGGACATTCGGGGACCGTTCCAATTTTGGAACTATTTTTGGCATACAACAGTTTAACCGTTCCTAATTACCTTTGTATGTATGAGTTTATAATTTCTATATTTGGAACACCTTATTAATGTTTGAAACGGTCATATCAAAAGTAAATCGCACTATTTGGAATGATAATTAGAACACGGTTTGGAATTGTCAGCATAAGTTGGAGATACATTTTTGCACTGTTTCTGGAATACGTCTTGGAACGGTCAACTATAAATTAGGGGTTAGAGTTAGGAACGGTCATAGGAACACAATTAGACCTTCTTTGCTAAGGAACCTAGGAACGGATTTTGTACTCGTATTTTGGAATACGACATTGGAACGGTTTTTGGTATCTTATTTAGAACGAAAACCAAACCACGAAATCATTAAATTTGGAATAACTTTAGGAACAGTCTGTCCCTAATTTGGAATTCATTTTTATTCACTTTTAGGAACGATTGTCACCTAATTTGGAATGGTTGTTTATCCGGTGATAGGAACGGTCACTTAATTAAAACGGACAAATGTTGGAACGGTAATCACGATTTATATGCGCTTCCTGACCGTCTAAATTATCGTTCCTAAATAATGAATTATTTTTTTTATAGTAATAATTATTATCATTAAAATATATATTAAATTATTAATAATATTTTAAATTTTGGTTTTATAGTTATTATTTAAATATGAAAAAAATGCATAATTTAGAAATAAAATTATATTAAATAAAAAATATTATCCAATTTAATTATAAAAATAAAATAAAAAAAAATCCTAAATCTACTCCCCGTCCCCCTCGTCCTGGTCCATATCGTCAACGTCTGAAGGGGGTTCTCTAGGAGGCCGTGACGGGCTGGCATCAGAGTTATTGATCTGCAGGGTCTTCATCATACCCATCATATCCACCATCATCTCCTCCAACCGGACCATGCGATCCTCCAAGTTTGACGGTAGCGGTGGTGATGGCGAGGTAACGGTCTGGCTGAGATCGTGGGCCTCAAAACCAAGATCGAATACCCGACCCTGGTTCTTGCCCCCGACTGCAGCCAGCTACAACTCCTGCTCGGTCTGCACCACCGAGCCCTTTGATTCGGCCGGACGATCCCCAGGATTGGTCGTGGCCTGAGACTGGCGATCCTCCAGCAACTTCTGGAACGTCTCCTACAAAAATAGTAAATTATTATTATTGTTTTTCAAACATTAAAAAAAATAAATTAGAAAATTTGATTTCCAACTTACCGCCACCTCCGCTGCCCTCGGGCCGCTCCAGCCGTCGTTGGCCTTCTTCTTGTAGCATCTAGAGAATAACTCCATCTGATTCACTGGCCGGCCGAGTTGCGTCTCCTGTAAAAAAAAATGGGAAACAGTTATTACATTTTTAATTTAATAATGATAAATACTTTAAATAAGATTAAATATCTTACCATCTTCCTCTTGTGCATACCGACGGAGGCAGAACCCCCGCGGTACACAGTAGCAGATGCGGCTGGGTTGGCGGACCGGTTGGCCTCATTCTTGGCGCACTCTTCCTTGAACTTCGGGTTGTCCCAGTACAGCAGGAGCGGCCAAGACTTCGGTCGCCAGCCAAAGAGGCTTCACCACAGATTGTCTCGCGAGGACGAACTTCTTGCGGTGGAACTTCCCTGCCCAGATGTGGAAGATTTTGAACATAGACTCGTCGTCGCAGTCCCACTAGTACGTCATTTGTATTCATATATATATATATATATATATATTTATATATACTCAGATTGTTAAAAAATTTAACATAAAAATTTAATTGATACCATTTAACTGAAGTTAATATTACCTTCAAGCTCTCGAATCAGAAATGCTGGTGCTCTGGTGGCACTTGGCGGAAACAACCCTAAGGGTGGGGATAGTGTCCTCGCACCACCACGTTGATGCGCTCGTGTATCTTCCGATCCATCCTGAAATTATATAATAACTAGTGTGACGTAAAAATAATAATTTAAATTATAGAAAAATTTAAAAAAATATATACATATACCTCGGGTCAGCGAGTGTGATATATTGGCGCGCGGAAGGTGGCGGGAGTGGTGGGGCAGGTGGGGGTGGTAGTGGTGGGGCAGCCCATGGACGGATCGGATCTACCGACGGTGCGGGAGTGGATGGTTCGGCACCCTCCTCAACAGGTGCAGTGGTAGACGAATCGGGCTGCTGATCCGGCGCTGGTGCTGCAGGTGCCTGCTCTGCCGGTGGTGGTGGTGGTGGTGGTGGTGGTCGAAATGGGAAGCAACACCCACTCTTGTGCTCGCCCTTTGAACCGATATTCCCTTCGGATTTAATCGGGATAAGGACGTCCGTTCTCTAAGTTGCCGGTTTTCTACTCCTACCCCGATACTATGGACAGTGGTAGCCGTCTTGGCGATACAAGGATTCAGGGTATTCTGTTATATATACCCCTTTGCGCTCTTCGTGCACCTTGATTCTACGCCTGGTTTTTGTTAGTAGGGAAACCAGCTGCATAACCATTCACAGTTGAGTATCCGATGCCTTGTATCGTTTCTACCACTATCTACGGAAGGCGGTATGGCCGGTGAGCCGCGACCGCGGCCGCAGCCGTATAGAAAATTTTTAGAATTTTTTAAAATTACTGAAAATGTAAAGAATTTTCAGAAAATTTTTTAAATTACAAAATTTTACAGAAAATATAGAAATTTTTCAAAATTTTAAAAAATTAAAAATTTTCAGAATTTTAAAAAAATTACAGAAAATGTACAGAATTTTTAGAAAATTTTGAAAAATTACAAAATAACAGAAAATTAACATTTACACATAATTACAGAAAATTATAACATAATTACAGAAAATACAACATAATTACAGAAATGAACAGGAATTACAAAAATTACAACAACTTCTAAAAATTACAGAAAATTCACATAATTACCAAAAAAATTTCAGAATATTACAGAAAAATCTCCTAACGAACAAAATTTACAGATTAATCCCCTAACTAGACAAAAATTATAGATAATTTCCTTAAATATACAGAAATTGCAGAAAATTCCCCTAACTATACAGAAATTACAGAAAAATCCCCTAACTATACAGAAATTACATAAAATTCCCTACCATTACATAAATTACAGAAAAATCCCAAAACATTACAGAAAAAAATAAAACAGAAAGGGTTTTTGGAAACCTTACTTGGTAGTTGAGTGGCGGTGGACGACGGTGGTGGCGGTAGGCGTCAGTGGCGGTGGTGAACGACGATTGGGGCGGCGGACGGTGGAGGCAGAGGCGGATGGAGAGTGGGAGTGAGAGGGAGAGGCAGAGAGAGAGATGAGAGGGAGAGGCAGATTAAGAGTGAGGGAGAGGCAAAGGCAGACAAATGAAAGAAAATCGGCCAAAAGTTGAATTTATATCAGAATTTTGGAACAGTCATATCTTGTACAAACCGTTCCTATGTTTGGTCCAAAGTATAAATACGACGTCGTTTCTGTCAACATGAGTAAGTATCACGGGCCAAGATGAGTAAGTTCTATCATACTGGCCGTGCGGTGCAAACCCATTCGTGCACAACCCAAGTCTAACATTACGAGGCTCAGCTGCAAAATCAAGATACGTCCGATCAAAATGCTTCCAAGCTCTGCACCGGACGGATGACATAGGGATCCTTCCTCCATCTGATGGCTCGCATGCCAAGTCATATGCTCTGCTGTGGCCTCCGACGCATACAACCTCTACAGCCGAGGGGTAAGCGGTAGATAACTAAGAATGGCATACGGGGACTTCTTGCGTCTAGGATTTCTGTCCCTGGTGGGCTTGTACCTAGCGTCTCCACAAAACTTGCAATATTCCAAATCAATATCGTCCTTCCAGTACAACATGCAATCGTTTTTGCAAGCATCAATCTTCTGAACTGGTAAACTCAATTCTCTTATTAATTTCTTCGTATTGTAATAATCGGCGAGGAAAGTGTAATCGCGGGGCATTACAGTATCAGCCCACTGGCATAAGCGATCATATGTATGTTCAAAAAAATCCCCTCCGACCTTGATATTCATCAAAGAAGCAATTGACGCCAACTGAGAAGTGGTGCAGCCGTTCCACAACGGTTGGTCCGCAGCATGAACTACATAAAAAAATGGTCTGACAAGCCAGACACATAATCATAGGGCCCCGAATCGTAATATGAACTAGGACCCACATCAGATGGACAATACCGAGTACCATCATCAGTCGGTCCCTCCTGGTTGTACGAAGACCAGAAAGACGGCCCAGCGACATCGAATACCATCCTCTGCGCCCAATCCATCTGAGCTGCATCATCCCAATGCGAACTACCCTCCTCCTGAACGGGTGGCGTTTTCTGCTGCTGCACATGGGGCGCTGTCAATGCTTCAAAGTATTCCTGCACCCTCTCCTCACCATGCGAAGTCCAATTTAATACTCTGGCATAAATCCTTTCATACACAAGTCAAAATTTACCTCGTCCAGTGTTTTGACCCGTTCATTTTTGCACTTCCAATAGGGACACTTAATCTGCTCACCGTCCATATATCCACGCTGAGATTGGGCCCATTCTAGAAATGTTGTAACACTGTCCTCAAACTCCGACGTCACACCCAACACATCTCGATCATACGTCTATTTCCTCAACTGTCTTAATATGATTGGTCCTATGTACACAAGTAATTCACAACAGTAATTAAATGACGAGAATATATTATATATGTATATATAACTAACCATTTCAGAATTTCAACTTCTTACCTGAGCAAAACACCTATCAATATCAATGCAAAATTCGCGCAAATAATTGATATGTTCGATTTTACGTATAAAGAATCAACAAGGGGAGTTAGAACAAAATGAGTTGGAGAGTAATTATAAGAACAATGAGAAAGAAGGGGGACATATATATAGAAAAATATTGGAACGGGCATTGGAATATTATTTGGAACACACAACTAGCCGTTGATCCAGCTTTAGGAACGGTCGCTGAAACGGATGTAACAATGGTAATATTACCGTTGTAATATAGTCATTCTGGCATATTAGGAACGGTATTAGTCACACGCAACGTGATCGTTTTGAATTGGATCACAGTTGGGAACGGTTTTTGTAACAACACTGCATTTCCTATATACCCACAATTTGAAACGGTCATTGCATTATATTTTTGTTCATGGCATAAAAGGGTCTCATTTAGCACTACATATTGGAACGGTCATGCAACCGGTCCAAATAGACCCGAGTTTTGGAACACATATAGGAACGGTACGTGTTCCCGGTCGAGTAACTGTTCCAATTTTCACATATGTGTTCCAAGAATACCAAAATATATCCGGTCCAATTTTTGAAACGGTAATGGGTTTACATATTGGCACACATATGTTGGCACACAAATAGGAATGGTCTTGTCGTTCCTACACGTTTGGACTACCATTAACGCGAAAGTGACGTCATCAACGGTTTCCCGTTCCACAACAGTTCCACTTACCGTTCCTATTTGGAACGATAGTTGGACCGGTCCATTATACGTTTCAATTCCCGCATTTTTTTGTAGTGATACTTTAAGTGATGATCTAGCCCCCAAATCAAGTTCGCCTGGGATTAGAACTGCAAATAAGTCCAATTTTTTAAACTCACTTGGCCCTTTTAAGTATTGTTTCTGCTTCAAATCTCTCATGAAATGTCAAAATGTATTAACAATGATTGCTTCTCCATGTTACAATAACCTGAAAAATGAAAACACGTAAGTGAAATACATAAAGACGATCTCAAAAAAATTCATACTATCATCTGTGAATTATACCATATAATCATATGAGTTCTTTTTAAATCTCTTGATGCATTGAGATACCCATATATGTTACTGTGAATTAAGTCATACAAATTATGGCTTTGAAGTTGAGTAAAGTTGTCATCCAATTACTGATTCCAATTCCTTTTCTCAGGATTGGTGATGGTACTTTCTGGTGCAAACAGATTTAATTGTTAAGTCAATTTGCGAAAACACAAACACCCTATTATATATAATGAAAAAGGAAAAAAAAAAAAAAAAAAAAACAACTTTCGTACTTCGACAAAATTAAAGAAACGAAACTATTTTCATGCGACGAAATTATAATAAAACCATCAAATTCTACCAAAAGAGAAGAGCCCGCTAATACATTAAAAAATGGCAATATCATATATTAGTTGTTCGAAAATATTTAATATATAATAATATTAATATCAACTGCCACACTACCACAACATCATTAATTTCCCACCTTGTTGGAAATTAGGGTGAGATACATGAGAAATCTGCCCAGAGTATTGATCATGTGACAACATATGATCAATTACATGTTAAATTTGATATTTCTGGCAAAACATTGGTAGAAAACCCCTAATTACACTGAATAATATTTGTAACTTATTGATAAAAATGTGATAATAGATAGTATAACAAAAAAAAAAAAAAAAACAAAATTAACATCCTAATAGATAGCAATCTTTCTCTACGAATCTAACTCTCACATTAGCATCCTAATTCACACTC
Source organism: Sesamum alatum (assembly GCA_034509735.1). Lineage (NCBI taxonomy): Eukaryota > Viridiplantae > Streptophyta > Magnoliopsida > Lamiales > Pedaliaceae > Sesamum > Sesamum alatum. Next base: position 35,216,517 of record JACGWO010000002.1, read on the forward strand.
AACATGACAGAGCCTCTAACATGTCATTTGTTGTGTGGCATAGAGCCCCTATTCTCTATTGTCCTCTACTAAGATATCATCTTCTAAAGCAAAATTAACAGAACATCATTGATTATGTGTTTCAAAACCAGTCGATCTATATTGAAGAAGAAGCAATTACATTGGCTAGGGAACGATCATGTATAGAGTATAGAGATGAAGAGTGACATCAAATAGAGTTATACTCGTTCTTGCTATATTTAAAGAAAAAAGAAAATAAATCTCCAATAATTTCAATACCAGAATGTTAAAAGGTAAACAAATGGACCAAGAAAATGATCATTTCCCATTAGATATCCATACCAATGTTTATGCTGGAAATATTGTAACATTCTCTATGTAGGAACTGATATCAGTTATGAAAAGATTTTACCACATTTTCTTAATATCATCCCTATTGAGTGAGCTTAGCAATTTAACATCAATTGCCTATCTAAACAAATAGAAAACCAAAATTTCATCAGTAGTCATGATATCAAGACACTCCACCAAAATTAAAAAAATATAAGAAAATACGTTCCAAAATATCCAAAAAAGATTAACACTAAAGCAAACAAACCACTGGAATATAGGTAGCAGCCTAAACAGATGCTAAAATCCAATTGAAAATAAACAATACTTAGAAATAAGAACATAAAAAAGAAAAAATTAAAAGTAGAAATTCACAATAAACATTACTAACATTTAATTCATAATTTTTTATAAACGCAAAGAAATGATTTTCAAAAATTCAGGACAAAAAAGAAAAAGAAAACAGAACCTTGGCCGGACGATTCTTGTTCCAATACTCCGTCATGTGCTTCTAACCCACCATAAGCCTGATCCCGGATAACATTCTTATCACCTACACTAATAATCGAGAACAAAATTTAGTCATACTTATTCAAATACACTGAATTCTATAGAAACAGTAATGGTACTACAAAGGAATCAGAAAAAATTTTCTTTAATGGTGAAGATGGGAGAATGTGTTAGTTTGTAGAACTCTTTGTTCTCGTACATTGTTTGCTGCAAGCATTAGAGTTCATAGTTTTGCCTTCCTTTCGTCGTCTTCGCCACTGTTGTGGGTTTCAGGTTAGGGTTCTTTTTGGTGGGTAGTTTCTTGTGCCATTTTATTTGTTGGGTAGTTTCTTATGGACACAAATACTTTAATTAGTTAATAAAAGAGTGGGAGAGTAGAAGCAAAAGTGGAAAGTTATGGTTGATTGAAGATTAGTGATAAATGATGATGGGTATAAATTATGATGTGGCAAGAGTATTATAGGTATTTTAAAAATTGGTGTAGCAGGTATCAAAACCGTCATGTTGAGTCTATAACGCCTATTTTCTTTAATAATAGTATAGATCCATATATAAAACATATATATATATAGATGTATAAGTATATGGATCTATCTAGATAAATACATAGATTTATGAAAAGTAGAAATAAGTATGTATACATACCACGAAATATACTATGAACACTAATTATAGAAGTTTAGTAATTCTAGAAATCAAACTAAACCATTCAATGAACTTTGAAAATTAACTACAAGATTATTATAATAATAATATTAATTGACACAACTACCATAAATACAATATAAAATATAGGGATATTTTTGTCCAATCAAAAGTAAAAGGAAACCTCTAAACCTATTCATATTTTTATAATAGTATATTAAATTGATAGTGATTCTGCTACAATTTCTAATTATTTTTACAACAAATATATATTTTTTTTAAATGAAAGCAAAAGAAAGTAATAAGAAGAAATCATACGTTATTCCATGACTCTTCTGGTGTATAATTTTTTTTGGTTTTTTTCTTATACTTTTCGGGAAAAATACAAGCATCTCCGATGTAATATTGCAGATGAGTAAATTACCCACCTATGAAAAATAAAATGACAATTTATCTTTCTGAGTTTTTTAAATGAATCAATTTAGTTTCCTGTATTTCTTAAATGAAGCAATTTATCTCTCTGTTTAGGGAGGTAAATTGCTTTATTTTAAAAAATATAGGGAGATAAAATGCTATTTATTTTTTATAGGATGATAATTTTCTCATTTGCAATATCATATAAAGATAAATTGCATTAAACCCTGTATTTTTTCTACTCCCTTTCTCTGTTGATCCATCAACATCTCACCCAACCCCACAAGGGCAATTTTGGAAAGAAACATTTCAAACACAATTTTTTACCAACCCATATTTTACATTTTTACATCCAGTAAGTTAATTATTATAATGTATAAACACTCTAAAAAATTACTCGATGTAGTATTGGATACGGTCCAGACATGATTCGGTGCGTCCGACACGTTTTCGACATATTTTTAGTTTTCTTTTTATAATTTTACAAAGTTTTGGACTGTCTTTAAAAAAACAAGAACTTGGGCCAAATAAAAAAAGAAAAAAATTAATTCGCTTATCTCAAAGTAATTTTTTTTTGGATGAAATAACTAAAAAATCGAGAGATGTCGTGATAATTTAACTAATTGGAAGATTAGAATTTTTTCATTGCCTATTTTTATAATAAACGATTATGTATATTTTTTAATTCCTGTATTTTTTGTTAAGACATGCTTATTTTATATTCTATCTTGATATTTTTTATATTATATATTATATTTAGTTATATCAATGTCTTGTTGTATTTTAATTTTTAAAATTTTTTCATATCGTCGTACCTGTATTCGTACGTCATAGGTTAATAATCACAATATACGATAGTCTCAAACTTATTATTACATCATATACAACCATTTTACAGAATGAGGGCTCTATCAACCAATTATTCTAACTACAAAAAGTAAATGGCCCTGTAGTGTATAGATATAAATAGATGTTTTGCTCCTTTCGTATGAACTTTCTTCATATCATTATTTTTTCATTAGGCGTCGAGGAATTTCTCCGAAAAATCACAAAGAGTGGACTCCATCAAATACCCATGAACACCTTTATGATGTGACAATTCAATCGAAATTTCTCCTCCTCAACTTGCTAAATTTCCATCAGTCCTCTCCAGTCTCCACATGATCTTAAACCATCAAACTTGAAGAGTTTTGCTCGTAAAAAAGATTATCAATGATCTGATTCTTGTGTTTCTCGTTGTCGCGAGCTGTTGTTCGTTGCAACCGGAGATACGACCGACCATGGCGTTCCCCCATCAGCAGCAGTGTAGATCCATCTCCATCATTCAAAGACAGTATGAGTTCGAAGAAGCGCCTGAAAAGCCCCCGGTGCTCAAGATACGCCGGCTGCGAGGGCTGACTGAATATCAAAATGAAGAGTCTGCCACCGGCGTCGTCCACCCAAAGAACGAGCCCGCAGATCAATGCTTGAAGAGAAGGGAGTTGACTGATGATCCTGACCAAAAAATACTGGAAGATCAGTCCACACAGATGAAAATGAAATCAGCCCCTTTCCCCACATTCGGCCCTTTGTATTGCAGCCGCAACGCCTTGTTTTTGCAGGCCAAGAAGCACGCTTTGGAGCACATGTTTAGCTGTAATCAAACGCAAGAATCAGGATCAGTAGCCAAGGAAGCTTGCATGACGACGATGAGAAAGATACTAAAGGAAGCACGCGATTCTTACGCAGAAAAGCTAGCGATTACGGATCCTGAATTCCGTGACATGATGATAATGGACGGTTGCGTCTTCCTCCAGGTAGCGCTAGCCGTCCTTGGGGGGTCTCAGTTATTGGGATACTCTGCCGATCATGTGTTCTTTGGGAAAAAGAACATCAAAAAGTGGTCGAATGCTATGTTCATCGCGGGCAACCAAATCCCCGTGATGGTTCTGCAGTACCTCATGAAACAGGACTACTTCCAAGACGTGATTAGAAAAGGCACATGGCATCAGCCATCATGTTGGTCGAAGAGGATCTTATATGATCTGCTCGTGCTGCCTTCACTACAAACCGGTAGAGGAAGAGGAGCTTTCGGTGATTTCTTTTGTTGCAAACGTCGGAGGTATGCAAGAAGCAGAGGCAAGAGTGCTTCTTCATCCGAGAAACAACCTGTTGATGTGCTCCAGGGCCTCCGTGACCTGGTGCTCGGACCCCAATCTGGACAAGACGAATACGAAACAAATGAGTACGTTGACTTGGAAGCTTATGGTATTGCCAATGGGAAAAGAATATCGCTAAAAGCCACCAAGTTGAGACAAAAAGGCATCACATGTAAACCACTTAGGAATGGAATGGGGAGTAGAGGTGTTTACTTCACGGAGAACATTTCGGGGGCGCACCTCTACTTACCCATCGTCACTGTCAAAGATGATACAGAAATGATACTCGAACACTTGAAAAGCTATGAGTCTAATCTACCTTCACATCAACGCGAGTTTTGTGCTTATATTGGGTTTATGAGCGACATTCTTTGCACGCCAAAAGACGTCCAGCTCCTTACCAAGCAAGGAGTTATACTGGGAACCCGAGGACATACGGAGAAGCTGCCAGGAATCTTGAGAAGGATGGACTGCAACGACAATACGGAGCATCTGCACCGTGTAAAACTCCAAGTAAATGATTATCAGGGACCAGAATGGCATACTTACCTCAAGAACCTTCTCAGTCTTGTTGTGTTGCTTACTGTCGTTCAAACACTTTATGCAGCTCTCAGCTACCATCTCCCGAATTCTAAGTCTTAATCAGAAAGCAAGCAGCAACAAACTGTGGTCTTGCCCATTTATTTCTTCAGTTTGGATCACTAACTGTTTCTTCCTGGTTATATATGTTTATGACCATTAGCATCTATGTTTTAGTTCTTCAATCAAGCAATTACATTGAGATTTGCATCACGTAAACGACAGGCATCAGGGTTACCAGGTTATTGTAAAATTCTTCGACGTTTAACTTGATCAGTTTACTAGAGAACAATAGGTCATTATCTTTAAATAGAGTGAATATGTATACACATTTGTGTATATTTATTTTGATCTAAAAATCTTGAATCAAAAACTTGGCTACAAACCTCTTGCTCCAGAATCTATCTATCATTGTTTTTTGCGATAAAGTTGATAGTACATCTTATACATCTTGATAGATATTTGATCTTTTAAATCTTTTATTTTTCTATTTGTGCGTTTGTGTATGGAGCTGATTTCTTCTCCTGCGCGAGTTGGGAACGCCCTCTATTAAAGGTAATACCACTTCACACTGTACCATCCATCAAATAGGTGTTACTTTTGGAAGTTCGTCTTTGATCAAGTACACAAATGTTTCAAGCCAAATCAACCGTGGAAGTCCAGTACTCCGAACCAAAGTTAATATACAGTGAGACCCTTTTAAAAGAAGTATATAGTATAGAGAGACTGATTGAAATAATAATACAATCAAACTTCCCATCTGGTAAGAATATCACAAGCCCTTAGAAGAAATAGCAAGCATCAACAAGCTAGTAAAAATGGCACGAATAATTAAACATCAAAAATATGAAATCATCTTGCCAACAGCTCCAACCAGCCAAGGCCACAAGAAACTTTGGTTTCAATAAAGCTTTATTCGGAAATCGCAAAACATGGAAATTAAGAGGTTGGAGAAATCCTTCCATAAAAAATACCTGGAGAAAGAAAATGAGAGAATGAGTATATGCAATTGCAAAGTAATGAACTCAAACTGCTATGTTGATATTGTAACTAGTCAGGAAATGAGTAAATTCCAGAGGAATAAAAGATGAGAAACGGATCAATCATGCCTTGAATCCTTCTGGAATTCAGAAAGTTTTGTATAGCAAACTAATGAACGATGATTCTTGAACAACTTCAAGTAAATTCGTTTACTTATTATTCCAATATTTGCTTTCCTGTGGTATATCTCAGTAGTGCATTCCATGATCATGAAGAGTAAAATTTGTTTCAATTTTATTTGTTTTTTTCTCTTCTAAGAATCCAGAAAAAGAAATAAAGGCTGCTAGAGACATACCTAATTCCCTCCTTCAATCGTCCATCCAAAAGGGAGGTAGAATCAACAGTCATAAAAGGTGACGGTCAGCTCATCACTGCCCAGTGCCCTCATTTCTGCAATCATTTTGCCAACATTGTTCTTGAATCCTTCTGGCATTGATCCAATCATCAGTCTTTTGAGAGTTTTTATTTCTGTCAATCCAGAAGGGACCACTTCCAGCTTATCACACTGCTCAATTATCAAAGTAGTAAGACATGGCATGGCTCCTGACTCCACCTCCAGTTTCTCTAACGACTGAAGAGTCGCCAATTTAAGACTTGTGAGTAGAGGGAAGTCCAGTGCTGAACACACCATCTTCCTTGCCACAAACGCGTTGTTGCATAGAATAAGGCTCCTTAGGTTTGGAAGCGTCCCCAGTAGTGGGATCGGGTCTTCATCAAATTCAGATCCATCAAAGACCATCTCAGTGAAGCTTGAACTGATCTGCACATGATCTGGTAACTTAGCAAGATATCCCTCTATGTCCAGAGCATGAAGGGCATTACACTCTAGCAATGCTTCCACTATTGAGAGCCTTTCTTGAGAGCAAGAATCAAAATTTTTTACCACAAGTGATGAGTGTCGTAAATATTTACTCCTATTCATGGAGCTGATGGTGTTCTGCAAGTCCAGGTTGTTCCCGTCCACAGTCACTGTCAGAATTTGAAGGTTTTCAAGCTGTTGGAGGTCATCTGCATCACATATGCTAGCATGGAAGTTTTCAAGTGTCTCGAGGTTTTTCAAAGTGTCCAGCTTCAACTTATCTTTAGTATCACTTCGAAATGCTAATGGAAAGTATAGATACCTCAATCTTGATAATTTTCTCAGGACATTCGGTATAGTCATTACACAAGAAACTCTTACACGTAAGTCCAACGTTTCCAAGAAAGGAAAATTTTTTAAGGATGATGGAAACTTGAGGAGATAGCATCCTCGGAAACTTAGGTACCTCAGGTAAATTAATCTCTTTATACCTCTCGGAAGCTTTCTGACTCGAAAATCAACACCATCAAAGTCCAACACCCTTGTCCACGGGAATCCCTTAAGATTGGAGAACTCTCTGGGCCATGTCGCTTTGGGTGGAGATTTATCTGTATCAAAGAAAAGAATGGATCTGATACGTCTTGCGTCAGGTATGTTCAAAAGAAGAAAATTATCTCTTTTGAACTTGTTTAAATATATGGCAACTCTGCTCATCAAAAGGCTGCTCCCGTTTCCCCGTTCAAAATCAATGACCTCGAAAAATTCTTCTTGTTTTCCAATCCGTAGGCAGAGATGATGTATTAGGTCATGAAGCCAGCATGATTCGATTTGTCTGACGACTGAAAAATTCTCCTCTTCCACTTTCATCACCAAGCTCCTATCAACCAGTTCCATAAGATAATCTTGAGCAACTTCTGTTCTTGCTTTGTTATTTAGAGCTCTAGTTGATATCATCCCCTCGGCCACCCACAGTGAATACAATTTCTCCAGGGGTATCACTTGATTTGGAGGAAAAAGTCCCAAATAAAGTAAACATGGCTGCAGACGAAATGGTAAATCGTTGTAGCTTAAGGCCAAAATATCTTCTACTGCTTGCAGGTTTTGGTAACGGCGCAGTCTTCGCAGTATTGCTTTCCAATTGCCCAGAGTCATTTCCCTGCAGCTTCTAGCAATGAGAGTTATAGCTAATGGGAGGCCTCCACAATGTTTGACTATTTGCCTCCCAATCTCCTCAAGGTAATGCGGGATAACTCTCTGCCCTGTCCAAAAACAAGAGAAACGGCTGAGTTCACTATAAGAAATACAACATTTAACGATGAACAATTGCGTAAACCAAGGAAATTACAAAGTATGAGTGTTGTAGAAGAATTAAGCGGAAACCAACCAAGGCGAGATTTGAGAAGCATCCAACTCTCGTCATCAGACAACAGCCCCCTTTCTAGTACGGATTTGGATATTTGTTCTGCTACGTGTCTGTTCCGGGTTGTGATGAGAATTCTGCTTCCGTTATTATCATCTGGAAAAGCAAACCGCAGGGTGTCCCACGGCTCCATCGACCAGACATCGTCCAAGACAACGAGGTATCTCCTCCCCTCCAGAGCTCTATGAAGATTCTCCACTAACTGCATCGTTCCCATCCGTTCAATCTCGCTCTTACTCCATGCAGAAACAAGACTTAATAACATGGTCTCCAGGATGTCGGCAGCCTCGAAACCAGGATTCACTGTAGCCCAGTAACGGGTATGAAAATGGTCCACCAACAAAGGCTCATTGTATAGTGATTGCACGAGAGTGGTCTTTCCAATCCCACCCATACCACATATTGCAGTGATTGACAACTCAGGCCGGTCTTCGAGCAAAAGTGAGCTCAACCTCTGTGCATCACCCTCCAGCCCGACAACTATTTTTTCATGGTCCAGCTCTGGATTAATTTGTTTCCGGTGCTCCCACATGGAACCCGAACCCGTACTACTACTGCTCGATCTTTCTCGTGCTGCTGCTTTATCTCTTTCAGCGTCAACAAAATCTCTGAGCTCGTCGATCCTCGACTCAAAGATTAGAAGATCCTTGGCCATGGAGCGGTACTTCCAAGGGGACCTGAATGCACATCCTGATTTTCCTTGGGCTGCCGCTTCCTGTCGATAGGCGTAAGATTCTACGGCATCCTCAATCTCGTAAACGAGTTGCCTGACTCCTCTTGTGAAGTCTTCTCTGATATCGCTTGCTCCGTCTGTATTGATTAAGAATTGTTTTATTACACCAAGTTCCGTCTGGAGCAGCACGACTCTGTCCCTCAACTCTCCGACGTATCTCGACGGAGCTCCCTCACTCAAAACTATATTATCCAGCCTTTCCAGGAGGGTACGCACTGCGGAGACAGTCGTCATCTTAATTTCTTGGATGTATGCTTTTCAGATTTACAAACTATCTTTCCAGATTAATTAACATACGATGATCAAATGGACCAAGTATCATTCAGTTTTGTGTTCTTCAACGCTTTTCAGTCAAATGATGGATCCACCTACTAATTTCTCATGCATCTAGAAGTAGGAGAAGACAAACACTTGACAAATAATTTATTTTAAGGTGATTCACTCGAACTTCCTGTGTAATATACAAAAAGACTTCAATGTCCGGACGCGGTTTTAATTTACCACCATGCTCTGATGCATGGACACGCACACGACAATACAGATACAATATGATAGGAACACGATGATATGAAAAATTTCTAACAATTATAACGCGACATGATACTGACATGGTTATATATAATATATATTTATATATATATATTCTAAATATCTCATACAATTAAAATATACAATATGAAAAATATCAAGATAAAAGCATAAAATAGATATGTCTTGTATCTAAAATTTTAACCAAAATACATGACTTGAAAAATATACATAATCATTTTATTTTAAAAATTACGAAATGAAAGAATTTCTAATCATTCAAATTAGTTAAAGGCAACGTTATATTTTTGGTCCTGCAATTATAGGTGGTTAGCACTTTTGGTCCTATAACTTACTTCTTTTATACATTTAGTCATTTTTTAACAAATTTAGTCTTGAACATTTCACATTTGATTCTTTTTTTGATAAACTTAATCCTGTGTTGACAATTTTCTTCCTAACGACCTATAGTTACATGACTAAAAATGATATTTACTCTGGTGTGAAATGGACCAAAATTATACACACATGACTAAATTTGCTAAAAAAGACCAAATGTGAGATGCTCATGACTAAATTCATTAAGAAAAAAGACTAAACGTGTAAATAGAGTAAGTTATAGGACCAAAAGTGCTAACGACCTATAGTTACAGAACCAAAACTGTAATTTTGCCTTAGTTAAATTATCATGACTCTCTCAATTTTTTAGTAATTTCATCCCAAAACTTTTAATTTGGGAGAAGTGAATTAAGTTTTTTATTTTTTATTTAGCCCAAAACTCTTTTTTTTTTAAAGAAAATTCAAAACTTTTTAAAATTATAAAAAAAAAAAACTAAACATGTCCTTTTGTCTTTTTTATTTTATATTTTTGGACACGCATATGCCGTGTCCTACACATGTTCGAGGCATGTTCAAGTCATGTTCGTGTCGAACATATATTCGACACTACATTAGGTAATTTTTCGGAGTGTTGTGTATTATAGCCACCACGTCAACTTCAATATGATCCCCCCTATAATTTCTCAGTAATTACTTCATTGTCCCATATTGCCCTTATCCAACATCTTCGAAAATTCTAACTCATATCGGATTTTGTCGGATTTGAACTAATTATATGGCAAGCAATATTATTTTCATGTAATTGATGTATAATTAAAAAAAAAATACTAATCATATGGCAAGTGTATCACACTTGCTCTATGATTGATTTAGTCCGACTAAACTTGATTTTTTTAGTAAGAATTTTCCACGTACAGTGTCCTATAATTTAGTCAAATCTATATATATAAAGGGTTAATTACTTTGACCTCCTCTGCTACTATGAGAATATATAGGGGAGGTTGGTGCAATTAACTCTATAATAAAATAGAATCATTGAGACTATCCAACTAAGGCCCACGTATGCGTGGACATGCACAACCCAAATGAGCTTTATTCTGCCAAATAAAATATAACATATATATTTTTTTATATAACTATTAAAAAATATTAGCATTCATCCAAAAGAGATCTAAATTAATTATCTCATACTTTTTAGATAAAGAATTAAAAATATTGAATTTATCTAGAAGAATCTAATCAATATTATCTAACAAGTTTTTTTAAATATAAAATAAAAATATATTAATACTTATACAAAAGAATCTAATCAATATTATTTTTATCCTTTTTTTAACTATATAAAACATGTATATTCAATATCTATTTTGATAGATGTTGAATAAAATCAAGAAAAAATAAATCAAATTTATTTCTAAGAATTCAATATCGAGACTATAAATATATTTCTATGTATTAAAGAAAAAAATAAATCAAATTTATTTCTAAAAATCTAGTACCGAGAATACAAAAATATATTTCTATGTATTTTCAATTTTATATCTATAAATCAATTTAATCTAAGTTAAATATATTTAGTACAAAAATCATGAAAATGTGATAAATACACTAATTTATATATATATATGTACTAAGTGAGTGTGCATTAGAAGATTGAATAAGCCAAATATGCCGGCTACAAATATTCATGTTTATACACATGAAAATTTGAATTTAAAATAATTTAAAAGACAATAACTTATTATAACTAGCGGGTCTGCAAAAACAATACAAAAATAAATCACAGAGTTGTGGAATCTCTAACCTAGCATGGAGAATGCGATTAGCAATGATAGTAAAACTGATAGAAGGATTGTTACTTTCTCTAAAGGTATCAAGTGAAATCATCGATGAAAAAGCTGAACATTGAAAAGTTTCTCAATAATAGACGGCTGAAATATTTGTATACTTACATTATCAAGGTAAAGGATAATTTATACAAGAAAACCTTAAAGTGTTCTTTTTAATCATTATTTTTTAGATACTCATTTTTTTTTATAATATATATATTTTTTGTTTATTTGTTGAATATTTACACATGGAGCAAAAGGTCTCAAAATTGGGGATTCAATAAATTATCGACAAATTGAGGGGCAAGGAAAGTCGTCCCTTCCGTCTACGCAAAATGAGGGCGAAAGGTTGGAAAAATATTCAATAAATTATTAGAAGATCTATTTATTTATTCAGTTTTTTTCACTATTTGTGATTAATTTCAAATGTACTAGCAGTTTTAACGAAATATAGCTTTGTTTGTTCTTAATTATTGTAGGCTAAGCTTACTCTTTGTCCAATTTCTAATAATTATATGTTAAGCTTAATTTCACTAATGTTTCCAAATTGCAATGATACAAACAAATTCAAACTATACTTTAGCAAATCTACTTATATATAATTGAAAATCAAATCAATATCTCCCCACAAGCAAATAAATACTTACATGCTTAAAATATAGTTGGTTTGTTACGACATGAACTTCATCATTTTAACGACTAATTAATGTTGATTTCTTGGTTGGGAGAGCATAAATTGTCGCAGGGTGTTTTAGTTCTTATTCTTTGCACTCATTGAAGCAGGAATGGAACAGAAAATTAAAGGTGTATATGTTATTATAAATAAACTAGATTTTGATATAGGTGCTAAGAGCACATACTTAAAGTAAGGATTATTGATGAATAAAATAAAGCACAAAAAAAATAGTTATTGAGAAAATTTAGGATATGTCTTTATCTACAGCCAGGGAGACATCAATTAAGTAGCTCATATCAAGGTATTGACACTCATAGAAGATCAATATATAAAGTGAACCGCGGTTGTATTCCACCAACAATACTATACATAAGCAATTTATGATCAAAGTGATTAAAAAAATATATAAGAAGCTATGATTTTACGAATATTTTTCTAAATAATTAATGATAACTCATTCAATTCAAGAAAAGTTATATTCTATATAATTTTTATTAAAACTAATATACAGAGGTAGATAATTTTTGTTCAATTCTATAAGTATATATTTTTGAATATTTAGTATTATAATTACGATTCACATTGAAGTATTTTCCGTGGCACGGGTTTTGTACTAGTATCTAATATTTTATGTTGTGCTATTAGCACTGTATCACAGTTCACATGACCTAACCATTTTTCCTTTTCCTTGTAGAACAAAGGAATTATTGATGCATGGTGACGTTGAGGAACAATCCAATATGACTTCCTATATACACGGCATCGATACAACTACTCTTCGCATCGTTTTATCAAAAAGTACCTTCCTTCCACATTGCATCAACTTGGCCATAAAATGACATATACAAGGTTGTTGTTGAGTATTTATTTATTTTTAATATTCCACGATAGAATTTACATCATTACATATATTTAAAGAAAGAATCTCAATCTAAGCTAAACAACCTCAAACGGGCTAAATTTGAATTATCTCATAAAGATACGAAATTTGACTAAGAAATACTCTAACATCCTAATAATAATCTGATAAACGACAACTATAAAAAATATATATAAAAAAAATAACTAATTAAAATTTATTGAAAAGTGGAAATTTAAAAAAAAAAAACGCCTAAGCACTGGTTGAAATCACGGATTATCTTGAATATGATATCAAGGCTTTGAGAATTAATGTTAAGGAAGGTGTTGAACCTAGCGTTTGCAGAGCTTCGTCATGGCATAAAGCATTTGGACATGAGTCATTTGGATTTGTTATATGTTGTAGTGTTGTCTATTGTTGTGTGGTGGAGGCCCCGTTTATAGGCATGAACAACTTTGGCTTGTAGTTTGGGCTCAATTTTATCGGACTTCAACACCATGAACTTAGACATGGATCGTTTTCCTGATGGACCATATAATTTGAACATATTATGACCCAATTAGTCAATCCAAAATAAAAGATTAAATTTATATTTTATCTTGGACCAGTTTCCCAAAGTGCACAAGACCCAAATTTAGATGAACACTTGTGCAAATTTATGAACACATTTGAAGTCCAAATTTGTTATAGACTTTAATTTGGAATCCAATTATTAACCAATTTATTTTGAACTTCTAATTAGTATTTTGCTCCAAAATTTGATGTCAACAGATATCCTTACTTTAAGGTTCGTCGAAGAAACACACATAATGTTTTCAAGGCAGCACATAGAGAATGAGAGAATTATACCTAAGAATGGAGAAGGAAAGCTAGAAATTTCGGAATCGGTATGAAGATAAAATAGAAATCTGCAAAGAAAAACGCAAAAGGTGAGAACTAAACTTTGGAAGAAAGTAATAGGAAAAAGAGCAAAAGACTCACCCAAAGGTTAGCCAACGAAACCGCAACAAGTGTTAGTTTCGTATAGGCCTCGAGATGTTAAATGCAGTGGAAATTAGAGTTTAAATTACAATACAATATTGTATTTGTGATCAAATCGCCCGTCTCGTTGCTACTACGAAGCGGATCTCATGCATAAAGGAGTCAGTTGAATGATTAGGATGCCAACCTTGGAGTCCGTCGATTGATGTAGATGACGTGAATGAAGGACAAGCGGATCCGCCCGGGAGCGAGAGCGGAAGCGAGAAAGCGAGAAAAGGTACGTAAATTTAAATCTAATTTAAATACATGAATCCCAAGGGGTGTACCCTTGGGTGCTCAACCAGGCGTTCGATGTAGGATGTGTAAATATTAGAAATATATAATAAACACATAGGGCATATATATATATATATATTAAATCAACCAAAGCGTAATAAAACCGTTACCTTTGATTGTCTAACGTATGCTCCGGGCTACTTGCGTTGTTCCTTCTCCGGAATGCTCACGAAATCCAAACGTATGGATTCGCCAAAGGTGATCTACACCACACCGGAAGAAACGCACGTTCTTCTTGCTAGAAAAGAATGGGTTTAAGAAGGAATCGGTTTAAGAGAAGAACACTATGAATTAGTGCTCTCTTAAACCTACTTTGTTCTTCCTCTTGATTCAAAACCAAGTGAAGAACACAAGTGAAATGGGGAGGAGAAAACCGAGAGTTAGAGAGGGAGAGGAGATCCGATTTTCTCTTCTTCTTTTTCCTAGAAAAAGATGAATAATTGAATCACTTCTGCTTGGTGTTATATATTCTAATATATATACATAATTAATGTGATTATTGGAATGTGTCTAGGTTCATCCAAGGATGCCTAGATTCATTCCAATCAATCACCATCAATTCTTCAATCAAGCCTACCAGAATTTATGATATGATCAAATCATACCAAAAGGGAAGAGCTTGATTGGAGTTGATTTGTCTCTTTCCAAAAGAGATAAGTCAACATACCACCTAGCATGAAACATGGCTAATTTTTCTTCCTCCAAGGGAGCATCTCGACCATGTTTAATTAAGGGAAGAAGTTCAACTTGTTCATATTCCAAAATAGAAATTATTTCTCCTCTCGGGTAAAATTTAACGGACCGAGTTTTATCGTAATCCAATTACGTCGAACCCAACATTAAATCCAATTTAATGTCTCCCGGCCTTAGAATTGGGCGTCGGTTCCCATCCTTGACTAGGCATCTATGCTTAATACTCGAGACCACATATGCTTTATTGCGTCGACACAGGAAACCATTCCCTGTTCGACCAACCACTGTGGCCACAGTTTTAAATAGCATGACCGTATCTCCGAGTGCATAGGAGATACCTCTGTCACATACTGACAGGGGACGGATCCTCTTCTTGGAATCCACCGTCCTCGCTACACATTCCGACTGCACTGGACAAGGCTTATGATGATCATCTTATAGAATGATCACCTCTCACCAGATCCAAGATACAGCCGTCTTGTGCACGCGACTGCCATGATCCCTCAAGTTTGAGGACTACTCCCGTACTATCGCAACCGGGAAAATCCAATCATACCGACCAAGCCTCCAAAGCTTCCATATGATGATCCCCGTGAGTCAGTCCAGTCGGCTCGATCCTAGTCGACCAACCCATCAAGATCGTGTAGGCGTTCCACGCCTGTCGCCAATGAAACACGGCACTCATCAAATGAACACGACTCTTGATGCAAGTATCAATAGGACTCTCGATGCCCTGTCTCGAGGTCCTCGACTTGGAACGTTTCAGACCCAACTCTAAATCGGTTGGTTTCATGACCGCCATCCAATGCGTGGCCCAACTGCACGAGTTGTTATCCATGGTCTGTGGGCTTTTTGTTGCGATATAAGTTAAACACCGTTTTAACAAATGTAAGATGAGCGCAACAAAGAAGGTACCACTGGTGACGAACACTCATCTTATTCATCATATAATAATATTACATCTACATCAAGTTGTCGAATAGGTTACAAATTGCCAAACCTATTGGCTTTCTGGTCAGCTATTCCAAAAATCTCCCACTTGACCTAAAGCCAATCACCCATTGACCTCGAACCTCTTATCAAGATGGTGAGTATGGGCAACTTGCGACATGGGCATAGCAAGTGGATCTGCTATGTATTCTGCGGAGCTGACTCGGTCCAACCGAACGTCACTCCTGATATCCATCTCTCTAAGCAGATGGTAGCGTCTAAGAATATGCTTGGATCGTGATGAGATCTCGGTTCCTTTGCTAGCACTATCGCCCCGTTGTTATCATAAAAGATAATTACAGGCTTAGCAATGCTAGGTACTACATCCAACCCTTGGATGTAGCTCATCAACCAAACCATTCCTTAGTAGCTTCCAAAGCCGCTATGTATTCAAAACTCTATGGTGGAGTCCGCCATGGTAGCCTGCTTGGAACCCTTCCAAGTAACCATGCCACCATTTAGTCTAAATACAAAATCAAACTGAGACTTGGCATTATCGTCATCCGACTGGAAGCTAGCGTCGCTATAGCCTTCCAGTATCAACTCTCCACCATCGTAGATCAAGAACATGTCTTTAGTCCTTTTCAGGGACTTCAGGATAGTCTTGATTGCACTCTAGTGTGCCTCCCCGGCACACGATTGATATCGACTTGTTACGCTCAAAGCGAAAGCCACATCAGGTCTAGTGCACTGAACAGCATACTGTATGCTGCCTACGGTTGAAGCATAGGGGATGTCCAACATCCGTTTAAGCTCCTCATCAATCTTAGGAGACTGCTTCTTGGATAACTTAATTCCATGCCTCATAGGAAGGAATCCTCGTTTTGAGTTCTCCATCTTGAATCTCTTCAAGACTTTCTCAATATACGAGGATTGAGCCATTCCTAACATTCTTCTAAATCTATCCCTATAGATCTTGATGCCAAGGATGTAGGATGCCTTGCCCATCCTTCATGGAGAATTGCGTTAACAACCAAGCTTTAGTGGTACCCAACATCTTAGCATCATTCCCAATGAGCAAGATATCATCCACATAAAGCACTAGAAACGCAACTGAGCTCCCACTGATCTTCTTGTATATACAAGGATCGGACTCGTTCTTGATGAAATCATATCCCCGTATGACTTTATCAAAACATATGTTCCAGCTTCAGGAAGCTTGTTTGAGGCCATAGATGGACCTTTGGAGACGGCAGACCTTCTGCTCTTCTCCAACTGCTGTGAAACCTTCCGGTTGATCCATATAGATCTCTTCCTCTACGAAACCGTTGAGGAAGGCCATTTTCACGTCCATCTGCCATATTTCATAGTCATACCATGAATGGACTTGGCCATTGCTACGGGCGAGTAGGTTTCCTCAAAATCGACCCCGGGTCGTTGAGTGTAACCCTTCGCCACAAGCCTGGCTTTGAAGGTTGTAACCTCCCCGTTAGCTCCAAGCTTACGTTTGTAGACCCATTTACACCCTACGGGTTTTACCCCTTTGGGTGGTTCTACTAAGGTCCAAACCTTGTCTGTACCCATCGAGTCCATCTTAGATTTCATGGCCTCAAGCCACTTATCCGAATCGATGTCCGACATCGCTTCTCCGTATGTCTTTGGATCATGATTCAACTGACCGGTCAGACCCAGAAATCCATACCTATTAGGTGCATGGGATACTCTGGCCGACCTATGGAGGACTGGAACAATATCAGTGGGAACCACTGGCTCAGATGTCACTGTCGCCTCATGGGGTACCTCACTTGATTCCTCAAGGAGTACCTTATCGCGTCGACTATCCGATGAAAAACCCTTTTCCAAGAACACTGCGTTTCATGAGATAAAAAACCTTTTGCTCGGAGGGATCATAGAAATAACACCCTGCAGTTTCTTTTGGATAGCCGATGAACCTGCATAAACTAGACCTTGAGTCCAGTTTATCTCCCACTAATCTCTTGACATATGCGGGGCAACCCCACACTTTCAAGTATTTGTAGGAGGCAGGCATGCCATGCCATATCTCATATGGCGTTTGGGTTATCTTCTTAGATGGCGCCAAGTTCAAAACTTTGCTCGCCGTCTCAAGAGCGTATCCCTAGAAGGAAAGGGGGAGTTCGGTAAAACTCATCATGGATCGGACCATGTCCAACAAGGTTCGATTCCTCCTTTCAAACACACCATTAAGCTGTGGTGTTCCAGGAGGGGTCCACTGAGAGAGAATCCCATTTTCTTTTAGATAATCAGTAAACTCACCACTCAAATACTCTTCACCTCGGTCCGACCGAAGGGTTTTGATCTTTCGACCAGTTTGGTTCTCTACTTCAAGTCTGTATTCCTTAAACCTTCCAAAGGCTTCAGACTTGTACCTTATCAGGTAAACATAACCATACCGTGAGTGATCATCGGTAAAGGGTATGAAGTACGAGTACCATCTCTGGCCTGAGTATTCAGTGGGCCACAGACATCCGTATGGATCAAATCCAATAGACCACTGGCTAGCGTGCTTTGTCCAACAAAGGGTTTCTTCGTCATCTTTCCTTTCAGACAAGATTCGCAGGTCGGTAGGTTGTCCAAATCGTCTATTTCTAGACTCTTTGAGTCCACCAACCTTCTTATCATATCTTTAGAGATATGACCTAACCTCGCATGCCATATCTGTGCGTTATTGTGATCATCATATTTCCGTTTGTGTTTTGCGGTCATAATCCAATTATACCGTTGAACACAAACATACCTGGATTGGAGAGGAGTTGTGGGCACTCCCTCTTCCAATGCCCTTTCCCTTGGCAATGCATACCGACATCATTTACCTTGGACCGCTGAGAATCATGGGCCTTCCCTTTCCCTTTGCTCGGTCCACTCGGAGCAATAGGGACGCCCGGAGCGCGAGCAGGGGCCGCAACCGTCTTCCCTTTGCCCTTCTTCCTCTTCCAGCGTCCGGCCCTCTTCCCATTCGCCTTGGAGGTTAAAGCCTCTCCTATCAATACCGCCGGCGCTGACTTGTGGGTCGTTGCCTCGTATTGGACCAACATGTTGATCAACTCATGAATAGACTTCTCAAGTCCGTTCATGTTGTAGTTTACAACAAACGGGTCAAAGGATGGAGGAAGCGACTGGAGGATCACGTCAATGTACGTGTCATTGTTAAGCCCAGCTTTAAGGTCCTCGAGTTTCTCCACTAGGGAGAGCATCTTGACCCCATGACTTTATACAGACGCTCCTTCAGTAAGCTTGGTACCAAAGAATGCTTTTGTGGAGGCATATCTAATATGTCTATCCGGAACCGCATAAACCTCGTTCATGCGGAGCATTATGGCGGAGACGTTGTCCAGCCTCTCATACTGCTTCTGGATGTTGTTAGACATCGAAGCTAGTATGATATTGCGTACTTTCCATTTGTCCTCATGCCATTTCTCAAACGTCAAACGTTCTTTAGGCGTGGACCCCTTCGGTAAGTCGCTCGGTGGCGGCTCGTCCAAGACGTAGCCTTGGTTCTCGAAACTGAGGACAATCCTCAGGTTTCTCAGCCAGTTTGAGTAGTTTGTTCCGTTGAATTTATTAGTCTCGAGTATCATGGTTAATGGGTTCTTAGACATATCTAAATTAATGAAAATGTAAAGCAGAAATTAGCAGGTGATGGTAATATTATTGTTCAAGTTGAAAACTTGGTCTTTTAGTCTTTAACCCTCCCATTATTTATACGAAAGTCCGCCACTCTCAAGTGGAGTTTCGGGAAACCATTTCCTAGTGGGCTCGGGATCCAAAAGCATAATCTCCATGCCCCGCTTTTACGATTCACATGAAGAAGACCTCGTGGGAGATATCCAATATCATTCTCATCCAATGAGATTCCCAAGATATTTTGCCTCACCTATTCACATGGTTCCGAGGACTCCAAGTGAACCATGTTACTCAGCGTTAGGCCCGACCCATCAACCAAATCATGCCTCAAACTGTCGCCCCCCACGAATCGTGAGACAGGAAAACAGTGAGCGCAGTCTTTTTGTTCACAACAATGGTGCAACTTTCCCCTAGTCCAAGTGTGCCACGACTCGTGAGACCACACTTGGGTAGTGGTAGCTTCCTCACCACATTGCTGTGGATGGAAGGCTCGGACAGATCAAAATACCATTTTGATCCAAGTCCGTTCTGGGCCTAATATTTAATTTTATCCAACCAAATGAGAGTTTGTGTATGACCGAGACCTCATCACATTATTGTATTTTAGCATGCATAAATATTCAATATTTAAAGAGATAAATAAATACGCCGCATGCAGAAAACATAGCATACTCCTGTTAGGATGATCACAAGCCCAACCTATGCGACCCGCTGAGCCCGCAGTGAGTCTATGGTCTATCTAGGGTGATGCTAAATTATTACAATAATAATATACCCATTGTCATTCCAATGGGCCTTGTAGTGCTTCTTGTTTCACGCCTTGATGCTCCTCCTTGGGGTGTCCGACTCCAAATGCTTGTTAAAACTAAAACCTCACCAATCCTATCTACTCTCATTACAACTGAAAGTAATACATTGGTAATAATGAAAACAAGCCTTAACATCATGAGGCTGAAAATACGGGAGATGATAGTCCCAAAACAAGAGGCACGCAGGCCCCACCCAACAGAAAAATAAATGATCATATATTCATCCATACATAAGGTCTAGGGCTCTTGTGATCATCCCATGTTGATTCCATCAACTCAGATAACACAATTATTCCAAATAATCATGCATATAAAACCATTGGGTATTCCAAATACCCAAGTGATGTCCAACATCACAAAAGCATAAACATACAAATAATATGCAAAATTCAAATTTCAAATTTAATGGACATTTTCTAAACAATGCATCCAATGCATGTATTAATCCCAAATTAATTAAGCAAATTTAATCTAAGGAATAATCCAATTATTCCAAAATCAAATATGCAAAATTAACATATTTTCAGAATATTGTGCAGAAAATACAGAAAATCAAATTTTCTGGAAAACGTCAAAAAACGGCAAAACGGCCCAGCCGTTGTGCCTGCCGGCCACCCGCACGCACAGGGCAGCCTGTGCGCCCTGCGCGCGCGCGCTCTGTGCCGCGCGTTGGCCTCGGCCGACAGAGGCCGTCTGCGCACAGCGCGCGCGCGCAGCCGCTGCCGTCCGATCCCAATTTTTTTTTCAACATCTTTTTCAGCACAATAACAGTAATATTTTTTTTTCTGAAAATAAGCATGCAATTTTAGATCCAATCTAATAAAATTAAGCATGCCAAAAGTCCATCAAATTCAAACCATTGAATCATCATATTATTCATACATTTATATAATCTAACATGCCAATAAAGCCATAAAAGCAAGTAGATCATGCCAAGCACATAGATCTATGCCCCTTACATCGAACCGGGCTCTGATACCACTTGAAGGACAAGCGGATCCGTCCGGGAGCGCGAGCGGAAGCGAGAAAGCGAGAAAAGGTGCATAAATTTAAATCTAATTTAAATAAATGAATCCCAAGGGGTGTACCCTTGGGTTCTCAACCGGGTGTTCGATGTAGGATGTGTAAATATTGAAAACATATATTTAAACACATAGGGCATAGATATATAAATGAAATCAATCAAAGCGTAATAAACCGTTACCTTTGATTGTTTAACGTATGCTCCCGGCTACTTGCATTGTTCCTTCTCCGGAATGCTCACGAAATCCAAACGTATGGATTCTCCAAAGGTGATCCACACCACACCGGAAGAAACACACGTTCTTCTTGCTAGAAAAGAACGGGTTTAAGAAGGAATCGGTTTAAGAGAAGAACACTATGAATTAGTGCTCTCTTAAACCTACTTTGTTCTTCCTCTTGATTCAAAACCAAGTGAAGAACACAAGTGAAATGGGAAGGAGAAAATCGAGAGTTAGAGAGGGACAGGAGATCCGATTTTCTCTTCTTCTTTTTCCTAGAAAAAGATTAATAATTGAATTACTTATGCTTGGTGTTGTATATTCTAATATATATACATAATTAATGTGATTATTGGAATGTATCTAGGTTCATCCAAGGATGTCTAGATTCATTCCAATCAATCACTATCAATTCTTCAATCAAGCCTACCAAAATTTATGGTATGATCTAATCATACCAAAAGGGAAGAGCTTGATTGGAGTTGATTTGTCTCTTTCCAAAAGAGATAAGTCAACATACCACCTAGCATGAAATATGGCTGATTTTGCTTCCTCCAAGGGAGTATCTCGGCCATGTTTAATTAAGGGAAGAAGTCCAACTTCTTCCTATTCCAAAATAGAAATTATTTCTCCTCGGGTAAAATTTAACGGACCGGGTTTTATCGTAATCCAATTACGACGACCCAACATTAAATCCAATTTCATTTCCATTTAAATTATTTTCGTTGATCTTTTAATCCAATTAAAAGATCCAACGTCTCAACTTTTCATATTTAATCGAAAATCCAATTTATCGATTAAATGAAGGCCCGATACAATATCGGCCCGTCCATCCAATGGACTTACCCTTAAGTAATCCAATTACTTTTTTATTCTTCGAGATCGACTCCACGTCAATCTCTCAACCTCCTCGGTGATTTGTGTGTGACCCTTTAGGTTCACCCTCAGCTAGACTTGGGCCCGTGTCCCACAAGGGCCCGTTACCATGGGTGGCCGTCTAGCAACGGTCCATGGCACTAGAGAATAGGTGAATTAGCATGAACATTTAGGCGCCGATTCCGTATGGGTACGGTCCTTCCGTCTACCGTCTCCCGGCCTTAGTCTAGGATATGGAATTGGGCTTCGGTTCCCATCCTTGACTAGGCATCTATGCTTAATACTCGAGACCACGTATGCTTCATTGCGGACACAGGAAACCATTCCCTGTTCGACCAACCACTGTGGCCACAGCTTTAAGTAACATGAACGTGTCTCCGAGTGCATAGGAGATACCTCTGTCACATACTGACAGGGGACGGATCCTCTTCTTGGAATCCACCGTCCTCGCTACACATTCCGACTGCACTGGACAAGGCTTATGATGATCATCTTACAGAATGATCACCTCTCGCCAGATCCAAGATACAGTCGTCCTGTGCACGCGACTGCCATGATCCCTCAAGTTTGAGGACTACTCCCGTACTATCGGAACCGGGGAAATCCAATGATACCGATCAAGCCTCCAAGGCTTCCATATGATGATCCCCGCGAGTCAATCCAGTCAGCTCGATCCCAGTCGACCAACCCATCAAGATCGTGTAGGCGTCCCACGCCTGTCGCCGATGAAACACGACACTCATCCAATGAACACGACTCTTGATACAAGTCTCAATAGGAATCTCGATGCCCAGTCTCGAGGTCCTCGACTTGGAACGTTTCAGACCCAACTCTAAATCAGTTAGTTTCATGACCACCATCCAATGCGTGGCCCAACTGCACGAGTTGTTATCCATGGTCTGTGGGCTTTTTGTTGCGATATAAGTTAAACACCGTTTTAACAAATGTAAGATGAGCGCAACAAAGAAGGTACCACTGGTGACGAACATGAAAGAAATCCGGTGGATCGTCCCGGGAATTGCGCGCGAATGCGGAAGCGCGGTAAAAATAAATTTATAAAATAAAAGGCATGCTTTTAATTTAAAGAACACGCTCAAGGGGTGTGCCCTTGAGGTTCCCGGGCGTTCGGTGTATCTCATGATCATAAAACAAATAAAGAAATCATGGAGGCCATAGAGTTGAAAAATTAAAGAGGGACGAAAATCTTAAACGAGACCTACCCGTTGTCGTTTTCGTCTTCAACTGCTACTCGCGTTGTTCCCCGTTTTGCACCAAGACCTCGTTCTTGAGATCCTCCAAATCGTGACACACGATCCACCCACGTATTCTTGCACGTCGTGCTAGCAACGAACAAGTATTATATTGAAGAGGATAGATCAACCACGCGTTATGAATTAACGGGATCGATCTTCCTTAGTTCAATTGTTCCAAGAACAAAAGAACAAGAAAATAATATTTTCTTGGTGAGAGAGAGAGAGAGGGGCGGACGAGAGAGGGGAGGAGAGAGTGTGTGTTGTGTGTGTGTTTTTCAAAGAATCATCAATCTCACAAATGTTGGAAGTTAGAGGTTTATATAGAGGAAGAGTTTAATCCTCTTTAAACTCAAACTCTAAGTAACCTAATTTGACTAGGATTTTGACCTAGTCAAAGTCCTAGTCAAACTAGTGTTTGACCTAGTCAAACGAATCCTAGCCTTCCATCTCCCCTTTCCATCTCAACCGTTGATTTTAATTTAATGGAATATTTAAATCCTATTAAATATTCCAAAAGGCTAAAAGAATAAATATAATATTATAAATAAATATTATTATTTATTCTAAGCCCATTAAATCAACCCTTTTAATAAATCCTATTTATTAATTTAATTCCCTTTATCAAATAAAAGGAATTAATTTCTCCAAGAAAATATGAGACCCGATTAAATCTAATTTAATCATTCCTTTACTCCAATATTTAATTCCAAATTAAATACTAAGTGTGTGTGGATAGTGTGTGACTCTTTAGGTTCACCATTCAGCTAGACTTGGTCGGATTCCTAGAATCCGTCCGTTACCATGGGTGGCCATCTAGCAACGGTCCATGGCACTAGAGACTAGGTGAAATATTCCGGGATGAACATTTAGGCTCTAACAGTACATTTGTCCTTCTGTCTTCGGTCTCATCACTTAGAGTCTAGGGCACGGAAAAAGCAGGTACCCATTTTGGACCTAAGTGTCGGTCTGTCCTTACTAAACGCCGCAAGGGAAACCTTTCCCTTCTGTTCAGTTACTGTGGCCATAGATTTTAGGGACAAGACACAGAGCATACATGAGACTCAACTGTCAATGCCTTTTGACAGGAGACAGATCCTTTCTTGGAAACTACTGTCACTTTGTACACCCGAGCTGCACTAGACATGGCTTATGACTACTCAAGAGTATTTTGGCAATCTCTCACCATATCTAAGATATAGACCTGATGCACAGGTAAACTCAGCAGTTCCTCAAGTCAAAGGACTTGGCCTGTACCGTTGGAACCGGGAATACACGTCATACCTTGCTGACTATACTCAAGGTCCTCCGTAAGACGGTTCCCGCGAGTCACCTCAGTCAGCTGCTTCCTAGCACGCTGACCCACTAACACTGCTTAGACGACCTTCGTCACCTGTCGATGAAATACGACAGCAGATGCTTAGTGCAAGTCTCAAAGGGAATCCCGGTACCCATTTTCGGAATTCCTTGACTTGGAAATTTCCGGACTGATTCGGTAAGACTGATTTCATGGACCTACCTCCAAGCGTAGTCCCAATCCCCGAAATCGTTTCTCAGTCCGTGGGCTTTGTTTGCGTAGTGAACAGAAATGTAAATGCAGATAAGTGAACATAAACAAAGTATTGCCATATGAATTTTCACTTCTTTATTCATAAATATTTTATCAAATACCAAAGAATTGTCTAGACATAGGTTACATATTCCTGCCAAAATTGGCTTACATGGTCACCTATTCTAACAGAACACTCATCTTATTCATCACATAATAATATTACATCTATATCAAGTTGTCGAATAGGTTACAAATTGCCAAACCTATTGGCTTTCTGGTCACCTATTCCAACAGTGAACGTTCTCAAGAACGATCCCCATCTAAGCAAGGTAGAAAACGACTACTAGTACTTCGGTAGGGTGAAATCGTTCCGGTCATTGTTCACGGTAGGAACACATATGTCTTCCCTCTAAAGATAGTCCACACCACTTATGATGGAATCTCCAATAACCCTATGCTAGTAGGCATTAGAGGATTTCGGTAGATCAATGATTGATCAATAGAGAAGACAAGAAACTAATTTCTCGTCAAGAGTTGAACGAGAGAAAGAGAGCAAAGGTAGCAAAGAAATTGCAAAGCATTGTCAAGCATCTTTTGAATGGCAAAGGTCTCCTATTTATAGACCTTCCATGGAAGAAGCCAAGTTCAACTTGTCTTTTTCTTCTTGCAAAGAGGAAGACAAGTTTGATTCTTCTTCTTATAAAAGGACAAACTTGTTTTGTCATATTAAGAAGAGAAGTTCAACTTTGCCTCTTCATCTTGCAAAGAGGAAGACAAGTTTCATTCTTCTTCTTATAAAAGGACAAACTTGCTTTGTCATATTAAGAAGAGAAGTACAACTTTGCTACTTCTTTGTCTTACAAAATGACAAACTTGTTTTGTCATATTAAGAAGAGAAGTTCGACTTTGCTTCTTCATCTCATGAAGACAAGTTCGATTTTGCTTCTTCATCTTCAAGAAGACAAATCCAACTTTGCTTCTTCGTCTTCAAGAAGACAAATCCAACTTTACTTCTTCGTCTTTCAAGAAGATAAATCTAACTTTGTTTCTCGTCTTTCAAGAAGACAAATCCAACTTTGCTTCTTCGTCTTTCAAGAAGACAAATCCAACTTTGTTTCTTCGTCTTTTCAAGAAGACAAACCCAACTTTGCTTCTTCACAAGAAGACAAATTGAACTTTGTTTCTTCAAGAAGACAAGTTCAACTTTGCTTCTTCATTTTCTCCATAATTAATCCAATTAAATATTTTCAAGAATTCCATCATGGATTTGTTTGTGACCCTTTAAGTTCACTACTCAGCTAGACTTGGGCTTGTATCATATATACAATTTAATTAGCAAGTTATTTGCATTAGATTAATTAGATCATATCATAATTAATCACCCTCAATTAACTCCTTAATAGAGGGGTACCCGTTACCATGGGTGGCCACCTATCAGTAGTTCATAGCACTAGAGAATAGGTGAATCTACGTGAACCTGTAAGTTACGAGTTCCATGCAAATGCAGTCCTTCCATCAAGCTAATCTCCCCGATCGAAGTCTCGAGCACGGAATTGCAATCAATTCCCATCTTGGATTTTGATATCTATGTATCAACTCTACACTTTGTGCTACTCATTTATCAACATAGGAAACTCCTTTCCTAATTGATCAACTACCGTGGCCACAGATTTTGGAGAACACAATGTTGAGAACATAGGCGATTCTTCATCATCTCATGATGAGCGATGGATCCTATCTTGGAACTCACCAACCTCCACGCATGCTCTGACTATGTCTGAAACATGGCTTTTTAACAACTATAGAAGAAACCATAGCTGCGTCATACATGATCAAGTCATAGCCATCCTATGCACAAGGTTACTGTGGAACCTCAAGTCAAAGGACCACTTAATGCACTATCATAACAAAGGAGAATCAAGTTTTACCGATCATGCCCCACAAGGCTTCCTTATGACATCTCCTACGGGCCAGTTCAGTGAACTTGATAACTCCTTATGACGCACCCACTAAAGTGCGTGGATGTTATACGTCATTGTCTATGAAACACAACAATCATCACATGAACGCATCACTTAGTGCAAGTATTAAGAATCATGGTCGATGCCCCGTCTCAACCGCTTCATCGACTTGGAACATTTTAGATCAAACCATAGAGGTTGGTTTCATGGTCGCCATCACATACGCGACCCAACCCTGTAGCACTGTGTTCTAAGGGATTCAACCAAATGCATACAAATATTGTATTAAGCATAAGATGAAGATAGCCAAAGAACAATTCTTAATATTAACATTTTATTGAAAAGGATCGTTTAGAATAGCAGACAATGAGCCAACAATCGGCTTGACGGTCACCAATTCTAATAATCTCCCACTTGACCTAAAACCCAATTGCCCATAAGCTCATGCCCATCTTCTCAAGATGTTGAGTATGTGCAATCTAGAATCAGGCTTAGGCACCGGGTCTGCTATATTCTATATTAATGCAATGCGATCTACTATTAGCACATTTGTGTTTGAATTTCTAATGAGATCTTGGCGTTCACACTTGCGTGATTGCCCCGTTTGTTATAACAAGGTATAACTACAGGTTCTATAATACTAGGTACTACACCCAACTCTTGGATGTAGTTTACATCCAAACTACCTTTTTTGCAGCTTCATAAGCTACAATATACTCGGCCTGTGACATGGAATCGCCGTCTAATTGACAGCTCCTTGATTCAGCCAAAATAAATAACCAGATTAAGATTTAGCATTGATAACATCTATTGAGCTTCCACTGACCTTCTAATACACTAATGAATCATATTGATTAATGACACGATCACACAACTTTATGACTATGAAAATTATTCAACTTCGGGATGCCTATTTAAGTCCATAAATAGGCCCGATGGAGTTTACAAACTTTTTGTTTCTCCTCTTCCAGATGTAACACCTTGAGATTGATCCATGTAGATCTCTTCCTCAACAATTCCACTAAGGAATGTGGTCTTTACATCTACTTGTCATATCGCGTAGTTATAGTACATGACTATGACAAGTCGGATGGATTTGGCCATAGTCGATGGGGAATATGTTATCTCAAAATCCACATAGTTTCTTTGAGTGTAACCTTTCACCATCAATAAGGCCATAAAAATCATTATCTCTCCATCAACTACAAGCTCAATCTTGTAGACCCTTTTACACCCAACGAGCCTAACTTGCTTAGGTGGGTCTACAAAGTCTATACTTTGTGGAGTATATGGAGTCCATCTTGGATTTTGTGGTCTCAAGCCACTTTCCCGAATCGTCTCTTTTAAGGTCTTTTGGATCATTATCCAATTTACTAGTCAAAGCTAGTGTATCAATAAGGTCAATATGGGATGCTATGAGTATTTCCATTACCATAGGTCGTGCATCACTCGACTCTTCGAATTGCAACCTATCTATTTGAGTATCGATCGAAAATCCTTCTTCGAAGAACATTGCATTTCTCGAAATAAATACTTTGTATCGAGAGATCACAAAATACTATCTTGCAGTTTCTTTTGGATACCCAACCCAAGGTGGATCTAGTATCCAGCCAAACTCCCACTAGTCTCTCGACGTACGCAGGACACCCACATATCGTAAGATACTCAACACTTCGATAGGATTGAAGGTTCTTAATTTTGCGCTCAATATGATTTTCTACTCCTAGTTTTAACTCTTTGAATTTTTCAAACACTTCAAACTTGTACTTCATTAAGTACACATAACCCAACCGTGAGTGATTAGGGGTGAAGGTTATGAAGTAAGAAAATCATCCTTGGGCTTTTGAGTACATCACAAATGTGTGTATGGATCAAATCCAAAAGATTCATTGCTTTTCGCTCTTTTGTCTGACAAATGGCTTAACAATCTCTTTTCCCTTCAGAATAGATTCATAAGTGAAAGAGCTTCCAAATAATCTATATCTAGATTCTTGGAGTCAATCTATCTTTTCATCTTATCCTTGAAAATGAGACATAGCCTAGCGTGTCATGTTTGTGTATATTCTTGGTTCCTCCAACTTTCTTTTATGTTGAATATCCATAATCAAATTATAGTCATAATTAATATATAAACTAATTATGAATATGGATAATACACAAATCATTTGTGTAAGCACCAAGTGAAACTTTAAAGGAAATATTTTAATAGTAAGATAATCTTCACTTGGCACAAAATAATATTTATTTTTTATAATCCACTAACATCCTTGCTAACTACCAAGTAAATGGTTCCTATGGCTTCATCAACAAACTTACTTGTCACTTCATAAGCCTTAGGATCACCTTGTTTTTACTTAGTCATTTGCTTCTTATTTGGTGTTGCAACTTTTGCAAACATAAGCTCCATGTATCTTGCAATCATATTGCTAATATGAGCTTTAAGTTTGGTATTACATACCCAAGAAACAATGTTAGGAAACATGTTAAATTTCAACATTAAAAATACTTTGGGGTGTAGCAAGACGGTTCTTGCAATACCTCTTTCAATGGCTAGTTTCGTGGCAGTGAAAATACTTATCACTACTTTGAGTATTTTGGTTCATTTTCTGTATGACCATTAGAACTTCCTCTTACGTCATATCATATATGCTTATCTTCCACTCCAGAATAATTCCTTGTGAGTGGGTGAAGATTGCACATGTTCTGATTGAGGTGTCCTTATTATTGTAGTAAACACTTTACTTAGTGATGTTACCATAACATCTAGTTTGTAAATGTCCTTTTATCCAACAATTGGATTTCTCACATTTCTTGTTGGTGGATTCCTCAAATGGGTCAACTCAGAGAAAGTCTTTCCAAAATATATAGGTTTCTTGGAACCCAATACAATTTTGAAATTCCCAAACCAATCAAAGTAATTATGCTCAATTAGTGAACAAGTCACATAAAAAGTGGTTATGAGTGGTTTTATGCATCAACAAAAATATAAGTATTCTTCCAACCAATGTTAATTTGCAATTTATGATATGGTATTTAATCATAAATTGCTCCCACTATTTCTTAAAAATTCCATAAACCCTCATATGAATTTTCGGGAAACCTTTTCCTAGTGGACTTGAGGTCCATAGAACTATCTCCATACCCTGCTATTACGATTTGCATAAAAATAATTCTATGGGAGGTGACTTTCACCATTCTCATATCCATGAGATCCACAAATATTTTGCCTCATTTTTCACATAATCCCAAGGACTCAAAGTGAATTATGCTACTCCATGTTAAGCCCAACCCATCAACCAAAAGGATCCCAACACTATCGCCCCCCACGACTCATGTGACAGGAAAATAGTAGATAATCTATTTGTTCACAGTGACAGTACAACCTTTCACTGCTTCCAAATCATTCCACGACTCGTGAAACAATGAAGTAAAAGGTAATAGCATCTCATACATCATCACTGTGGATGGAAGGCCTGAATTATCAAATCCAATTTGATTCTTTCCATCACGGGCTTAATATTTGAACTTGGATATTCCAAGTGAGGGTTCAAACAATTTGTTTAGGTAAGATCTCATTACAGTATTTTATTCTTAGTTGTTTGTTTATCATATATATTTACATATATATCGTGTAGATACGGAAAGTAAAGACACATAGACAATCATACAAGGGATCAGAGCCGAGCATGTCCCCGTTGGATGGTCATGAGCCCAATCACCGAGCCCATGGTGAATCAATGGTTAAAGGCTCCATGATCTTCTCATATGTTTATCATATAGATACATCATATATATGCATCAAATATTATACATGCAAAATAATATATATCATATATATGTGTACCTATTACAATAAAAGAATTTAATCTCATATATTAAATCAAATGTTGTTTTTCATGGATGGAAATTGAATTTAATATATATGGGCACTTGATTTATAAATTTCAAATTTACTTGGACTTTCCAAGAAATTTTCCTAATCATATTAGGAGAATGTCTCAGCCTTCCTAATCAAGTTGTAAGAGAAAAACAAATTCTCTTCTTCAACCTTATAAGAAAAGCAAAGTTGTCTTTCTCAATTTTTGAGAAGACAAAACCAAGTTTTCCTCTTCCAATTTTGCAAGAGAAAATAAAGTTTTCTTCCTCAACCTCTGAAGAGAAAACCAAGTCTTCTTCCTTCAACTTGTGTATTCAAAATACAATTAGAAAATTGATATTCTTTTCAAAATTAAATATTTGGACTTTCCAAAGAATAGTCCTAATCATATTAGGAATAATTTTGAATCTTCTAATCAAATTGAAAGTGAAAATTCAATTTTTCTTTCTCAATTTTATAACCAAACATAAACTAGAGAACTAATATTTTTAACAATTTTAAAATATTTAGAATAATAAGAAAAATAGGAGAACATACAACGATCACCATAAAATCCGACCATATAGGCGGAAGATAAATACAACCATGTAAGCGGAAGGAAAATCCGACCATGTAGGCGGAATATTAAATCCGACCATGTAGGTGTTAGAATATATAGGTGACCATGTAGCCAATCTTGATAGGTGAATTGTAACCTATGTCTGAACAATTTCGAGGTTTTAATGAATCGTTAATGAATATGAAGTGAAATTCATTTGGCATTTACTTTTTTTGTGTTCACTTTATCTGCTTTATATATAACTATTCACTACGCAAACAAAACCCACAGACTGAAAACGCATTTCGGGGACTAGGACTACGCTTGGAGGTAGGTCCATGAAATCAGTCCCGCTGAATCAGTCTGGAAATCTCCAAGTCAAGGATTCTCGAAAGTGGGTACCGAGATTCCCTTCGAGACTTGCACTAAGCATCTGTTGTCGTATTTCATCGACGGGTGATGAGGGTCGTCTAAGCAGTGTTAGTGGGTTGGCCTGCTAGTGAGCAGCTGACTGAGGTGACTCGCGGGAACCGTCTTACGGAGGGCCTTGAGTAGGGTCGGTTATGTGTTCCCGGTTCCAACGGTACAGGTCAAGTCCTTTGACTTGACTTCACTGGAATGAAAATCAGGGAGGAACTAGTAACACTCTAGGTGCCATGGAAGACTTTAATGACATGGTGTTTGATACGAATCTCATTGATGGGGGCTTTGAAGGAGAACCTTTTACATGGACTAATAATAGAATCTGGAAACGTCTTGACAGAGTGCTTTATTCCCAGTAATAGACTGAGATCTTCTGTAAGACCAGAATCACCCATCTCCCTAGAAGATTGTCTGACCACCACCCCCTTCTGATCACAACCTCCAATCCTACTGGATCTTGCCCATCATCCTTTAGGTTCCAGAACATGTGGATCAGACACCCTTCCTTCATGCATACTATTCAACAGTCCTGGAATTCTCCCATTAGGGGAACTGGTATGTACAAACTCCAACAAAAGCTTTATAGGACTAAGGACCTTCTCAAAAACTGGAATAAACAAACCTTTGGAAACATTTTCACACACATCCAACAGGCCAAAACACAAGCCTCACAGGCTGAAAAAACCTATGACAATAACCCCACTGCTGAAAATCTCTCTAATCTCAATAAATGTAACAATGATCTCCTTCATGCCCTGACCCTTGAATCCGATTTCTGGCGCCAAAAAAGTGCCTGTAAATGGCTGGAAGCAGGGGAAAGAAATACTAAATATTTCCATTCCCTGGTTAAAAAGAAAAGGCTCAAATCCAAAATTATAAGCATCCAGGACAATCATACTATACTAACTAATCCAGGCTTGATTAAAAACTCTGCGGCTTCCTACTTCCATCAACTGCTTGCTTCTAGCACCAACATTGGTCCAGTTGGTAACTATCCATTCCAATTCTCCAAAATCAATGTTGATAATGCTAGCATCATATGCAATACTCCTACCCTTGAGGATGTCAAAAATGTTGTATTTAGCATTGACAAGGATAGCATTGCTGGCCCTGATGGATTTTCATCCTCATTCTTCCAATCCTGTTGGGATATTGTTGCACAAGATGTGTTGGAAGCAGTGATAGACTTCTTCAATGGCACTCCTATGCCTAGAAGTTTCACTACCACAACCATTGTTCTTATCCCCAAAGTTGAATCACCCCAAACCTGGAATGAATTCAGACCTATCTCCCTGTGTAATGTTACCAATAAAATCATGTCTAAACTTCTATACTCTACACTATCACACCTCCTTCCTGACCTGATCTCTCAAACTCAAAGTGGTTTTGTGCCAGGGAGGAATATCAAAGATAACATTTTGATGGCCCAAGAGATGGTTCATCACTTGGACATCAACACCAAAAAAAGTAACCTTCTCATCAAATTGGACATGTCAAAAGCATATGACAGAATCCAATGGCCATTCCTATACTCTGTCCTCCAAAACATGGGGTTCCCCCCTGATTCATACCGCTCATCAAAAATGCTATAGAACAATGCTGGTTTACTGTCTTGATTAATGGTGAGACCTCTGGATTCTTTAAATCCACCTAGGGACTTAGGCAAGGGGACCCACTTTCCCCTGCCTTGTTCATTATTGCTTCTAAAGCCTTTTCTAGAGGTTTAGATCACCTATTCAGCAACAATCTTGGCATGCGATATCACACCAGATGTGACATTCCTATCAATCATCTTGTCTTTGCAGATGATATAATCCTATTCACTAACTGCAAAGAGTCTAGCCTCAACCTACTCATGCAATTCCTAAGGACCTTTGAAGTTAACTTTGGACAGAGAATCAACTATAATAAAAGTTTCTTTGTCTCGGGGAAAAAAAATCAATCTTTTAGCCCACAGAATCAAACACATCACTGGCTTTAACATGAAAAACCTTCCTATTATTTACCTTGGAGCCCCCTCGTTAAAGGGCATAAAAAGAAAATTCTCTATGAACCATTGGTTGACAAAATTAGGGCCAGGATCAATGGGTGGGAACATTGTTACATGTCTTATGGTGGCAGGCTCCAACTCATAAAAAGTGTCTTATCCTCTTTTCCCCTGTATATGCTGCAGGTCCTCAAACCCCCTCTAGGGATTATCCAAAAGATTGAACAGCTGTTTGCTAAATTCTTTTGGGGATCCATAGGGGCTCAAAGAAAAATCCACTAGACCAAGTGGAACAACATTTGCTATCCCACTGAAGAGGGTGGATCGGGAATCCGTAACCTTAGAGATGTCACAACATCCTTCTCCCACAAACTATGGTGGAATTTGAGAATGAACAATTCTCTTTGGGCAAAGTTCACCCTCCATAAATATTGCAGGAATGCTCACCCTATCTCTGCTAAAATTACCAACCAAGACTCTCCTATATGGAAGAGACTTGGTAAAATTCGCCATGAAGCCCATCAAAACATTTTTTGGAGCCTCGGTGATGGCAATATTGCATTTTGGATTGACTGGTGGCTTCTTGAGGGCCCTATCCAACAAATTCTGGGAACTGAGTGGTTTGACCAAACCCCTGTCAAAAGATTTTGGAGGGAAGGGAGTTGGGACATTCACAAACTCAATAGAATCCTTCCCCAAAACATTGTTGAATCAATCATCCAAGTTCCTATATCCAATGATTCCAGAGACCTTATGTTCTGGAAGCTTACACCCAATGGCAAGTTCTCATCCTCCTTTGCTTGGGATGCATGCATGGACCATAGACCTCAGATTCCTCTATTTCAGACCTTTTGGTCCTCTATCCTAACTCCATCTATTTCCATATTCATCTAGAGACTAGTGAATGGTTGGATCCCTATAGATGATAAACTCCAAAGGAAAAGGCATATCCCTAGCATCTCAGTGTTGCTGCTGCAAGGACACTGAGACTATTCCCCACCTCTTTCTTCATAGCTCTTGTGCCTTTAACATTTGGAACACCTTTGCTAATAAGTTCCAGATCCTTCTCCCACACACTATTAACAAATCTACCTTCCTCCTGGCCTGGAAACAGAGACTTTCTACCTAACCTCACATCAGAGATGTTGTTCCTGCCTTAATCCTTTGGCACATCTGGCGCCTAAGGAATGAACACAGACATGAAAACATCCCCTTTAAAGCTAGCACCATCATATACAGAACTCTAGAACATCTCCACAGCATCTATCTAGCCAAACTCCTCAAACCTGATCACATAAATGGGGACCACCTTGCTGCTCACCAGTTAGGTATCAACCTGCACCAACCCCCCTACCCTAAGACAACCTAAAACTGTAATCTGGACAAAACCCCAAGGGGGATGGTTCAAACTTAACATAGATGGGGCCTCTAAAGGGAACCCAGGACCCTCGGGGGCAGGAGGCATCCTTCGGGACAGTTTGGGATCCCCTGTTTTTGTCTTCTCTGAACCATTGGGTTTCCTATCCAATAATCAAGCTGAGATCAATGCTATTCTGAGAGGCCTAACTATCTGTAATGATAAGGGGCTCCAGCACATCTGGGTGGAAACTGATGCCACCTACACTATCAAGCTTATCACATCCCCCCACCTAGGACCCTGGCATCTACAACACTCCTTAATGAAAATTCGGGTTCTTATGGAAAAAATAGATGCCCACATCACACACATTTATAGAGAAGGTAACAAGGTTGTTGATTTACTTGCTAATCTTGCCTGCAACACGAATCAGCTGTGCATTATGGATAGCCATAGTCTTAAAGGCCAGATACTTGGGCTCATCCATTTAGATTCAGTGGGTATCCCCTATCTTAGACTTAAGAGCAACAACAACAATTAATTGTGATACACAGATTCATGATCATGACTGCGCTTAACATGCTCACCTTCTTGAATTATTTCACTTGGATGGCAGTTTTTTGTTTTTGGTTGGAACCTATTATGATGGAATATTGCTGCTCTGTGGGGCCTATTTATCATCTGCAACAACTCAATTACATATGCTAGGGTACATATCCCCTTGGCTATTTGTTTTGGTATATTATGTACTGTTTGCAGGGAAAATTAAACCCGATGATTGGTAGGACTTGCTTATTTTTATATTGGCTAATCTACAAAGTCTTTTTGTCTAGCCAATACTATTATCCCTACCATTTTGTTAACAATGAAAAGTTGTTTTGTAAAGGAGTAATACTCCTTATTTATCGCTTTCGATCTCATTGTAAGGGAGTAGTACTCCTTATTTATAGCTTTCTAGATATACTAGGGAGGTAGCTCTCCCCGTTGTAAATTCTTTTGATCCTTTGATCCTTTAATATAGAAGGGACGGGGACCTCGAAAAGTTCCCCCACCTTTAGGTGGTTTTATTAAAAAAAAAAGTAATAATTAATTTTAAACAAGCATAGCTTGAGGTAATATTTTATGAAATGTTTTTACAAAACATTGAAAACATAAGCCTCGCAAAGACACTCATTCAACTTTACGAAAATACTAAATTCATCCTTCCCACAATCTAAAATTACGATTATAAAATTACAATTACTTTCATAGACAAAATGATCATTAAATAAATTTATCATTCATTTTTTTTTTCAATTTTTAAATCAATGATCAGATTATAATTTTACTAATTCTGTTTGTAAAGCATTTTGAGAAGGTTTATAAGTCTAATTCTTAAAAGTCAAGGGGGATAAAATATAGTTATACTGGTAACGAGGATTTAAATATAATTAATCAAAAGTTGGTTTATTTTTTGCCCACCAATTTCCTCTTCTCCCAATCAAGTTTTGGCTTATAATAAGACCGGGCGATTTGTGCTACAAAGATGGGGAGAAAAGTATTATTTCGTTAATTTCAGGGCAGAAAAGTACTTATGTGGTTTTTTTGGGGTGGAAAATGCAAATTACTCAAACAGAACCCGTAATAAAATCGACAGCAAAAGCAAATTCGTAGGCCTCTCTCCGCCGGCTCGCCACCGCTAGTCGACTGAGGAAAAAGATCAATCGGTTTTTCGTGCTTTTAAGGTATTTCTCTTGCTCTTGAAGATCAAGGATTAGACGCCACAAAAAAATTTGCTTATAATTCTTGAAAAAGTTGAAAGAAGGGTGGAACTAAAAACAAAGCAATATTTGATTCCCGAAATTCTGAATTTCGAGAGGTTGGCTGTTTGTAGTCTCTTTAGGAATTCCGTTATTTTGATTTACGTTTCAATATTGCCATTGATAAATGGAATGTAAACCCACGAACACTGGCATTGGACGAAGAATATCTTAGAATCTTATTCAATGAAGTAGCTCGGGTGGTTCCGAACAAAATAGGGCATTCTGATGGTGCATATATTGTTTTTGATCGGGATGGGTTGTCTTTTTTCTTTTTCTTCTGGATGATGGCTAAATTTTGTGGCAAGAATATTGCTTGTTGAAACTTTTAAATTAATGCAGTCAAAAGAGGTGAGTATTGTGATCTAATTTGGCTTATATTTTTGTATCTCTTTACACTCTCTGGTTCTTTGCTTGCAAGTTCAGAAATTTGGTTGATGATGTTAATTTGTTTCTTTGGTTGATGCGGGGTTTTTTTCCAGTAGAACCAGAAAATGGTTGATCTGCAATAAAGGGGGAAATGAATCGTGAGCAGTAGAACCCCCACTTTTGTACATTATTTCTGGGTAGGCCAGAGGTTATAGCTAGGCCTTTTGGAATAATGAATATGCCCAATGATTAAACAGGTTGGGAGTACTCGGTGTGGGGTAGTAGAATCATGCTTCTTGCCTTTGTTATTGGTGATAGGTGGCAGTCTCTGTGCCAGTGAGTTACAATTTTGTTATAAAGATTTGACATGTGAGCTCTATCAGATGTGAGAACAGCTATGAGCTGACTTTGGGAATTTCCTTATGTCCTGTCCTGTTGATGTGTATGCACATGGCAGGCAAAGCACACCAGCATCAATGTTTCCGGGCATTGCTTTGCAAAACCTGTAAGGTAGTACCTGGAAGAGACTGCATTGTTAGTTACTCATGTTGTAGAATGTTAGCAAAGCTTCCATGGCAATAGAGACACAGGTCATCATGCATCTGTTTTAAACTTACTAACATGGAGGCATTCTTTAATTTCACTTGATGAATCATTATGCAGTCTTTAGAAATTAAAAAGCCGCTAGATAGACTAATTTCATGTGACACTTTCTCATTGGATCTAGTTCCCCAAGAAAATATATGAGGATAAAAAACTGGCTCCTTTGTACCTCATTCAGGATAGGCATCTTAAAATGTGCTCAAAAAGTATGTAGCATGGCATTTTTCTTGTCAAGCATTGACAAAAGTGGAATGGCGGTTATTGGGATTGGTTTTGTTGCATGCAAGGATCAATCCAGTGGTGTAAAACCTTAACTGTGTTTTGTTGAACAAAATCTTGAAACATATGAAAATAAAATCTTGAAACATAGAACATATAAATTGTTTGAACAGAATACTTTGATGCTTAATGCTATAGCTTTCTCATCCACAGCTTCGGTTGTTAGAGTAAAACTTAAATTGTGCAGAGTACAAGA
This sequence comes from Sesamum alatum, assembly GCA_034509735.1. NCBI lineage: Eukaryota > Viridiplantae > Streptophyta > Magnoliopsida > Lamiales > Pedaliaceae > Sesamum > Sesamum alatum. Next base: position 35,255,077 of record JACGWO010000002.1, read on the forward strand.
AAATAAATTACAAAAAAAGCATTTAAAAACTTTGCTTATCTTTTTGGAATTTAAATATCATTCCCATTTCTCTGGATAGATGTGTTATATGCACCAGGGAGCTGTTGTTGAAGCATGTCTTAATTATTTATACGTGGTGAAGAAGATGAATCCTTATAGAATGACTTGATAATTGCTTGAGATTGTGGACAAAAACTGTAACCATGAATTAATCTATTTAGAGTTGTGAAGGAGCAGAGTAGGCTTTGTTTGCTGGGTGGAGTTTTAGGTGATTGTTAGGCTGAAGAATGATCATTTAGAGAAGGGTTTATTGCCGGACTTTAAAGGGAAACAGATACATAAAATCTTGATAGATTACTATAAGATCTGCGAAGAACAGGAACAAAACAAAGGAGGTGTTAGAATATTAGGATGTAGTAGTGAACTTTCTGGAGCAAATCAAATCTGAAATAAAAGGTTAGAGAAAAGTTATTATCAAAGTAAGACAAAGGAAGAATGCTCCATTTGTTCTTTACTAAGTTCAGGTCCTAAATCACAAATATATTAGATGGAGAAGATTAAGGCCAAGCATATAACAGGAAGAAGCTTGTGTAGTCAATTTGACCGAACTTAATGCCCTAGTAGACTATATGTATCCAAAACAGATGCACGAGACTGTTGCTACACAAGCTTGAAGTGCTTCAGAAATTACATAAAATTGCTGGACTTAATGCTTACTCAAAGACTAGATAATTTCTAGTAAAACCGGCTAAGTTGATACTTATACCAACATAGATACTTCATATCATGATAAACGGCAATAAACATCACCCTTCTGAGTTGCCTGTCGCATCCACTTAACTTTGACTTCTGAAGCGCCTACCTTCTTGCCACATAGTAACCTCTCGGTTCAGATTATGCTGATTTTAGATTGTCTGCATGTAGCATTTTGTGCCTGTGGTCGATCTTTTAATTACTTCTATGAGCTTTTACAGTCTGTAATCGTAAAGAATGGGAAATTTGGGAATACCAAGTAGGATGATTCAATTACAGTTTAGCTGTAGAAGGTAAAAGTAATAAGACCCTCCTTCAAGTGGCCCGTAGTTTATTTTGGATTTTCTTCCCTATGCAGTTGGCTTTTATTTTCGTTAGGACTGCGCATATTTTGGCCATTTTGCAAATACAGATTCTTGCTTGTAACTTATCAAGTTTACCTTTTGAGAAATAGAACAATGTTGGTTATCCTAATCCAATGTTCAGTCTGGGACTCTGTATCATATTCAAGTACGGACGTTTTATCTTACTTCTCCTTAGTTTATGTTTCATCTTTTCATACGACTTCAATATTCTAATTGAATTTTACATGTTACATTAAGTTATTTGATGTCATAGACACTCTCTTTGGGAACCTTACCAGTTTTCAACATGGAAAAACTTGGAACATGATTACTTGAAGAAGGAATTTCGGTTTTTAGTGATCCTGACATTGCCAATCCATTTGAGATATATCTGCTGGCTGCCCACACGCACAAACACATATCATTCTGCAGTATTAAAAACTTGGATGTCTAAGGTCAATAAGAGGAAAGAGAATTTGGATCCTTGCACAACTATCTGAAAAACCAATCTTTCTTGTCCTTCCCTTGCCCCTTACCACCTGTATATGTGCATGTGCATGTGTGTCCTAAAGTGGACCCGAAAATGCTAAAGACCTGAACAGAGAGAAATGAAACTGTTAATTTGATATTCTTCAATGAATTGATGGGGCATATGTTGGGTAAGGCTTAATCAGAGAATTAGGTATTCTTCTGTTATGAAATATTCTTTTGAAGAAAACTCTGATGTGCTTATCTCATGAACTACAAAGTGAAGTTTCGGTGGAAAGTAGTAACAGATAACGTTTTCTTTTGGGATTCATCATATGCACGCCCTGCTTATTGATCTCTTAATATTGCTGTGAAAGTTTATGGTACTTTTAACATTTTATATATTTTGTTGCTACTCATTGCAAACCTTTCAAGGATGAACTAGTTAAGGGTGTTCTTTGAGTGTGATTGTCTGATTGCTAGTTTGGGATTGACATCTCATAATCAGAAAGCGTTTGAACATAGTGTAAAATGAATCTCTGTATCAAAAGATTTACTGCATTGGTTAAGTTTCCACTTAAGGACATTTGCTGATCAAGATGAAGATTACCCTTTGTGGGATTCTTTTAGTAGGCCATGGATGTTAATAGCTGCATTTGCAGCCAATCTGAATTCTGTAGCTGTCTACCATCCTTTCAATCATATTGGTGACCTGTTTCACGCTCCAATTTTTTGATGATTCAATTTCTCTTTCTTGGGCGAAACAGAGGATATCTCTAGTGTGTGCCTGAGTAGTTCGGTGAAATCCTAAAAATGGTCATATTGACACTTGTGATTGCTTTATCAGACAGCTAATTGTAGAGTATGTAAAAGATTTTGCACTTGTTTTTAAGTAGATGAAGCTCCAAATTAGCTGGTAAGGATCTCACTCATGGAGGATTCTCTCTTGGGCCCTTCTTCAGTCAGAAGGCTTTTTTTGAGCTTTACTTGTGCAATAGATGATGTACGAAATGTTGTCGATTCATTATGTTTTGTTATTGGACACCGACCATCCTAATATGGGATCACTTTAAAACTAAAAGATCCAGATATATTGGCGTTTTTATTTAGTCAGTAAAATCAAAGACTAAAAAGTTAAATTACATAAAGATAACAGTTGGAGTTAATGTTTATACCCCTAACTTAGTGAATAGTTATTGATTACTATTTACTCACCTATGTCAACAACCAGCTGCTTTTCGATAATTCTGTACGTAAGAATATCAAGTTGCGCCTTTTAATGAATAACTGTTTCTGAACATGCTGCATGTTGGCTGATTTGAAGGAATTAAATAGCTTGATCTCTTTTTCTTAGTACTTATTCTTGAGCCAATCATGCCATGTGTTTAGGCATCATTTATTCTGAAGGATGCTTCAGTGAACGTGATATTGAATATATACATGCCCTATTCAAAACCAGATAACCCAAAATTTCCCTTCAAGTTAATGATCACATAAAATGAATTACTGATTCTTGCAATAAAGTCCTATATCAAATATAGTATTCTACTTAGGTTTATGAAACTATTGGATTGGAGAGGTTAAGTGAGTTAGCTTAATGTTGCAACTGGAAAAGCATATTTGGCAGAGTAAGATACCAAAATGTTAAAATGACTAATATTAGTTCTTCACTACCTTTTTCAATGGATACTAAACTCGGTGTTCTGTCTTTAGCTAGGTTTGATCAATGTGAAAGGAGGTCGGCTTTTGCTGGATGTGGGTTTGCTGATGATTTTTTTTACTATTTGTAATGTTTTTTTCCCCTTAAAAGTTATGACGATGTCACCAAAGAGGAGGCTCGACCTTTATATACTAGAAGCACTAAATCAATTTCTTGGCATGATGGCTTTTAATAGGATTCATGCAAGATCGTTTGCATGTGCTGTGGTTGGGGCATCGTATTTCTTTTCCCCATTTACTTAATTCTTAATAGGTTTAGGTTGGTGAAGTCTAAAGTAGATTAAACTATTTTGACTGCGTTTATGTGGACAAGCACTTCTTTGTGCACAAAAGTCTAATATTTCCTGCACATGGTTATTACATTTGCTTTGTTATCGATCAGGTAATCCTTCCTAAAACAGCTTGTAACGTTTGTAGTCTGTGAGCTGCCATTATTTCTTACAGTAGATTGGCTTCCCTCTATCTGTTTTCATGAAGTTGTGTCAACTTGAAATGGCTATCAGGTTGCTCACCATGCGACTCATATGAAATTACTGTTAAGTGCTATTTAGTCTTTATCCACAATATTTTTGTTATTTTAAAATGACTGATTAGGTAGTGGGATGATATTGATGGTTCAGAATAATGAGGACCAATAGTCCCAGAAGCAACGGAAATTCCATTGGAGAGAGAGGGATAATAGTGGTGGGCATATGATAACATTGCATTTATTAAGTTTTCCGATCCTTATGCTTTTTGAAGAAAATCTACTGTAGCCTTCCGTTTTCAGGGAGATGTCCCCTGTACTTCAGAAAATATTGATAAACAATGATGGTTTGAATGATAATCTAAATTGATGCTCACAAGAATTGAGAATTTGTTAAACTTTTCAATTGATCAAGATACTATAATTTTCAACGGGACACCACACACGAGTTTGTTGCCTCCTTTGTACCATAAGTGTAATGTACTTAATCTAATGTTGCTCATGATGCCTATCTAATCTGTATGGTTATTTCAGGTTAACTAGAACCTGCTTGTATCATGGGTGAATCATTTACAATTCAAATCAGCAGCAACTTAGTCAGGAACCTTGTTGATGATGGTGAGAAGGTCAAGAAGAAAACAAGAAAGCCAAAACCAAAGGTTCCGCGAGAACCACCTCAATCCCAGACAGTACCTCCGAAGCAGCTATCTGATGATACAGAGACGATTAAAGCCCCGCATTTGACTGGATGGCCAATTCAGCCTCCTTTATACTCTCCTATTCCTCCTCCTCAGAAACCTTCAAACACAGAATTAGATGCCATTTGGTCTGTCATCCAGGAGAGCGAGAAAGTTGTTGAGAGGTTGCAGAAGCAGGAAGAGAACATGCTACAGGAGGTCACCCAAAGAGCAAAGGATCTTCACGACAAAGAATTTAAGCTTCCAAGTCGGAAGCTCATGCCCTGTTTGGATCAGAAAGATGCGTGTTTGAACTGCTACAAGGAACATGTCAAGGACCCTCTGAAATGTGCTCAATTTGTAAAAGATTTTGCAGATTGTGCACGCAGAGTTAGGCAGCAAGTTGGCGCAGAGAAGAATTAGGTACTTTTCTGATGAGAGTATATGCCAAGTCTATGTTGTTGCATGTCAATGAATCTTTGTTCTCGCTCTTTGCTCAAACTGTCGATTACTTATTTGTGGGTAGCAGACGAAAAGTTTAGATGGGTTGCGCATGGTGAAAATTCTTGGAAGAGTTATGTTTTCTGATTTATATGATTCTCTCTTTTTCACGTCGGCGTTATTTCGAATGAGAAGCTGATGAACGATAAGTAGTCCTAATGAAGGATTACCAGAGTGTATGACCCTGTTTAGGAATTTAGGATACTAGAACTCACATATGTGAGACAATGACATAATTTTTGAATAAATTCATAACTCGAGCAATGGATTTCAATCTTTTTCTTTTTAAGTTTCTTGTTTTCTGGCCAGTACAATTGTATCTTCTGTTGTACTGAATTCATTTTAGTTTGTGTTGAATGACTTTGGCTGGTGAGTAGCTGCCTAGCCATAACTACTCTATTTTTGAATGGATTGTTATATTTACACTTCCTTGATTATCATCATATAACAAGAATTATCATCACACAGATAATCTTTGCTCTTGATGTTTTCATTGCATTGACAACCTTTGATCTTTATGATGTTTCATTCTCTGGGAACTCATTTCCTTGTAATGAAAATATGAAAACATAACAGTGATGGGGTGTCAATGTAATTAATAAAATAATACCAGTAACTTTATCATTAAGGCATTCATAAAATATTTCCCATAAGGAAATGTGAAGATATTATGGTGCTCACTAAAAAGACTGACCACCATATCCATATATTTCTTTCTTACAATTGATTGTTTCTTTTTATTTTGGTTTTGAGTTATACGAGAGATTTGATAAAATAATTCACCAAAACTTCATTTTCACAATAAAACTACTCACAATGTTTGTTTTTATTTTTGAAGTATTTTGTTTTGTTTTGTAGAGATAAAAAGAGAAAAATAAAGATAAATAAGTATGTGTTGGGATAGTGTTTATGTTTGGATTGATTTTTGAAGATAATTTCAAATAATGTAAAATATGTGTTGTATGTTTGGTTTAATATCTCTGGAGACAAAATTCAAATATTTATTGTCAAATAATGTATCTTTTATATATTTATATATGTATATATATATATTATTTTGTTTGTAGGTGGATTAAATTATATATATTATTGTATTTATATTTGTATGAGAAAACATACTCAATTTATTTTTCTTATTGCATAAATATAATTATATATTTAATAAATAATTTTATGCACATTAGTAGTGGGTTAAGAATTTTTGGATGTTCTATTCGGATTGCTAAATTTAAATAGAATATTTCAATAGTAAATTTGATGAATTTATTTAAATAATTTTATATTATAAAGTTTCTTTTTTTTATAAATTCTAAACTAATCCATCAATTATAGGGCGTTTAGAGTAAACTTTGTTTAAATGATTAAAATAAATACATTTTTTAAGTGCAAAAATGATACACACCAAAGCGATGTTAGAACTTCATACATCTAAGATCGACGATAAATCACTATCAAACAGAAATAAGTTATTTAAAAGTGTTTTAGTATAAACGCATATTGACAAACAAATAATCATTACAAACATATGTTTCCGCACTACAAAAAAAATGCGGGAATTGAAACGGTTTTAGGAACGATTTTTTTTTTTTCCTTTTGGAATAGTCAAAAGATCACTGGATGAACTTGGACCTCGATTAGGAACAGTCAGCGATCCGTTGAAACTGGAGGCGTTCCTAATATTTAGGAACAGTTCCACCTAGACTGTTCCTATTTTGGAACTGTTTTTGGCGTACAAGGTCAAAATTGTTCCTAATTAGCTTTGTGTGTATGAATATATAATTTGTGTATTTGAACACATAGTTAATATTTGGAACGGTCACATCTTACGTAATTCACGTAATTTGGAACGGTCGTAGGAACTCGATTTGCAGCGTACTAAATATATTGGAGATGCATTTTTGCACTGTCTGGAATACAAATTGGAAGGATGTACTATTTGTTTGGGGATAGATGTTGGAACGGTAGGTGGAACACCCCTAGACCTGCTTTGCTAAGGAACGTAGGAACCGTTTTTTAATTTTTATTTGGAATACGTGTTTGGATTGATTTTAGGTATTCGATCTGGAACACTAACTATACCATGAAGTTATTGAATTTGGACTAATTGTAGGAACGGTCGGCCCCTAATTTGGAATTCTCGTATATACGGTTTTAGGAACGGTCGTCTCATTAAACCGGTCTTCCGTTGGAATGGTTATGTCGATTTTTATTAAATCCATGACCGATGAAAAGACCGTTCCTAAATAAATGAATCATTAAATTTTTTTATTATTATATAATAATAATAATTATTCTTAAAATAAAATTAAAATTATAAATAATTTTTTTGAATTTGATCAAATAATTATTATTTAAATACCAAAAAATGCATAATTTTTTAAAAAAAGTATGTTAAAAAATATAATCCAATTTAATTACAATTTTTTTAAAAAACAATCCTAAATCTACACCTCATCCCCCTCGTCCTGGTCCATATCGTCATTGTCTGGGGGGGGGGGGGGGAGAGGGGTCTGTCGGACGCCGTGATGGGCCGGCAACGGATTTATTGGTTTGTAGAGTCTTTATCATGCGTATCATGTCGACCATCATCTCCTCCAGCCGGAACATGCGATCCTCCAAGTTCGATGCTGGCGGTGGCGGTGATGGTGGCGAGGTAAAGGTCTGGCTAAGGCCATGGGCCTCAAAACCAAAACCGAATACCCGACCCTTGTTCTTGCCCCAACTGCAGCCAGCCACAACTCTTGCTCGGTCTACGCCACCGAGCCCTCTGATTCAGCCAGACGATCCCTAGGATCGGCCGTGGTTTGAGACTGGTGATCCTCCAACAACTTCTGGAACGTCTTCTACAAAAATAGTAAATTATTATTATTATTATTTCCAAAACTTAAAAGAAAATAAATTTAAAAATGTAATACAAATATTACCGCCACCTCCGTCTGCCCTCGGGTCGCTCTAGCCGCCGTCGGCCTTCTTCTTGTAGCATCTGGAGAATAACTCCATCTGCTTGATTAGCCGACCGAGCTGCGTCTCCTGTAAAAGAAAAAAGAATAGTTATTACAGTTTTAATTTAATAATGATGAACACTTTAAAAAAAATTAAATTTCTTACCATCTTCCTCTTGTGCATCCCGATGGAGGCAGAACCCCCACAGTAGACAGTAGAGGATGCTACTGGGTTGGCGGACCGGTTGGCCTTATCCTTGGTGCACTCATCCTTGAACTCCTTGCTGTCCCAGTACAGCAGGAGCTACCGCCAGACTTAGTTCGCCAGCCAGAGAGGCTTCATCAGAGACTTTCTGGCGAGAACGAACTTCTTGCGGAGGTACTTCCCGCAAACATGTGGAAGACTTTGAACATGGACTCATTGTCACAGTCCCACCAATACGTCATCTGCAAAAAAAAAAAGTTAAAATATTTAATAAAAAAACAATTTATACCATTAAATTGAAATTAAAGTACGTTACCTTCAGGCTCTCAAACCAGAAATGTTGGTGCTCTAGCGACACTTGGCGCAAATAGCCCCAAGGGTGGGGAAAGTGTCCTCGCACCACCGCATACATGCGCTCGTGTATCTTACGCTCAGCCCTAAAATAATATAATAATTATTGTGACATAAAAATAATAACTTAAATTACAAAAATATTTTTAAAAAAATATACCTGGCGTCGACGAGGGTGATATACTGGGGGGAGTGGTGGGGCAGGTGGGTGTGGTGCAGCCCATGGGCGGGTCGGATCTGTCGCCGACGCGGGAATAGATGGTCCGACAGCCTCTGGGACACGTGCATGAGTAGACGGATCGGGCTCCTGATCCTGTACTGGTGCGGCAGCTGACTACTCTGCCGCCGGTAGTGGTGGTGGGGGTGGTCGGAATGCTGCTTCCCCAACCTGGGAAGCAGCACCCGCTGATGGTGGAACCGACGGGCCACGACTGTAGCCACGACCAAGGCCGCGAGTACTGCCAGCTCCTCGAGGAGGCAAAACCCGACTAGACATGATCTACAATGTTTTTTCAAAATATTAGTCGTATGAATTTAAAAAATAAATGTAAGTATCAATTTATTTGAATAATGATAATTTTCTAATTTTTAAAAAAATTTATGTAAGCTAGATTCTAAAATTGTATACTAAGTCCCAAAATTAATCTAATAAATGATTTTTCCTACAATTTATACTAAATCCTATAATTATTTCCTAAAATATATACTAAAACCCAAAATTCTTTCTTAACTACACTAAATCCTTCTACCTTATACTAAAAAAATAAAAGAAAATTATAGAAAATCTTAAAAAATACAAAATGTACAAAAAAAATTTATTATGAAGAAAGACAATATTTATAGGTTTTTTTCAAAGAAATACAGAAAAATTTTAAAAAATATTGAAAAATTACATAATTTACAGAATTACAAAATTTACAGGATTTTTTTTTCTAGAACATACAGAAAAAATTTCAAAAAATACATAAAAATTGCAGAATTTTTTTTTATAAATTATTGAATTTATAGTTTTTTTTCATAGAAATTACTTAATTTCCAGTTTTTTTTTCTTCAGAAAAATACTGAAAAATACAGAAAATTTAAAAAAATATTGAAAAATTGTAGAAAGTACTTGAAAATTACTGTAAAAATCCAAAAATCGCAAAGATTACAGAAATTTTTCAAAAATTAACATTTACAGAAATTCCAACAATTACAGAAAATTCCAACGCTAATTACAACACTAAATTTAACACAATGAATTTCCATAAAATTCACAAATTTATGGACATTTTCCAGAAATTATAGAAAATTTATAAATTACGCAACAATTTTCGAAAATTATAGAAAATTCACATAATTACCAAAAAATTTCAGAAAAATTACAGAGAAATCCCATAGCATTACAGAAATTATAGATAAATCCCCTAACTATACAGAATTTATAGATTAATCCCGTAACTATACAGAAATTACATAAACATACCCTACCATTACATAAATTACAGAAAAATCCCAAAAATTAAAATGTACATGCCATTTATGTCCCTAATAGCGAAAACAGGATAAAAATTAATAAGAATTTTTGGAAACCCTACTTGGTAGTGGAGGGTGGCGGCGTCAACGGAGGCAGTGGACGACGGTGGTGGCAGCGCACAGTGGAGGCGGGAGAAAGAGAGAGGGGGAAGGGCGTCTATGGTGGCGGCGCACAGTGGAGGCATCAATGAAGGCGGTGGACGACAGTGGTGGGGCAACTATGGTGGAGGCGCACTGTGATGGCGGACAGTAGTGGTGGTGGGCAACCGACGGCGAGAGGGAAAAAACACACACAGAGAGATAGAGAGGGAGAGACAGAGGCAGAAAAATGAGAATGAATCTGCTATGGGTCCCATTTATATAAGAACTTTGGAACGATCATATTTTGTTATGATCGTTCCTAAGCCCGTGCCCAAAGCCAAATACGACGTCGTTTTGATGTTAACACGACGTCGTTTTATGACATTGTACTGATAATGAACTTCATAGGAGCGTTCATTCACTAGTTAAAGTGTTACTAGGTCCGTTCCTAATTGCAAAAACGACGTCGTTTGGTGTACTGTAAGAGTTGACTGTGCCTATTTCCATTGAAGACCGTTCCTACATGTATTGCTAATATTATTTGATCTTCTTAGATAATAAATATAAATTAAGAAAAACACATTTCGAACACGTGTATGATCGAAGAAAGGTATACAATTGGCCATTTAAAGAATTTTGAAAATATAAAGTAATTTTCAAAAAATAGACGCACGTTCACAATATGAAGTCTATTTGTATATTTAAGTTTGTTAGTGTTTCACAGATTGAACTAGCATCTTGTATTGTTGTACTGCATCGCCTAATCATACTGTCACAATTCGAATCAGACCGTTAGATATGATTTAACACACAGAAGAATACATTATATGTAGTTTTTGAAAAGTTTCAGTTTGCGGATATCAAGAGATCATTCCCGGTCAGTATTCGTAATCATAAGAACCATTGCATCCTTCAATCCGACCATCTGATTGAATATCAGACTGGTAGATACAAAATCTTATTCATATTCTTGTATGTGTTTAAAATGGTGTCGATCCGGCTCAAGGATGTTGAGATATCATCAGAATTAGGTAAAATACACAAATTAGTAACACAATTTGGAACGGTTACAATTGATTTAAGAATGCTTTATTATAGTAATAACATAGGAACGGTCAAGGGTTATATATAGGAATGGTCGCAGCCACTTTACAATTAAGAACGGTTTGATATAAAACGACCGCTCCAAAATTCGATTTTCCCACCATTTTCTCATTCGGCGCCAAAACAAAAAATTGGACCTAAATCTAAAACGGTCTATCAATTATTCGGACTGTTCCTAATTCAATTTTGGAGTCTTTTTTCAGTGGGCGCCAATCTGAAAAATTGTACTTGTAATAGGAATGGTCATGGGAATATATTGACCGTTCCTAATTCAAATTTCCCTTAATTTTTTTTTCATTTGGTGCCTACTTGAAAAAAATTGTACCTGTATTAGGAACGGTCGTGGTATATAATGACGGTTCCAATTTTTAAAATTTAATCTATTTTATTAAAATATAAAAAAATTATATAATACAATGCTTAAACTAAGGTATATAAAAAAAAATTAATACACCGTTCCGAAGTTATATTCTTGTACAATAAAATTATAATTAATACAATAATATTTAAAATATAACTATGCACTGAATTATCAATAAGTCTCTTCCTCGGTCTCAGCCTCGTCAATGCTATCTTCGTTATCTTGATCATCGGATTCACCATTTGGCGAGCGCGATATACCTGCTCCATGTTGTGACGTGGACAAATCAACGACCAACGTCCCGCTGGGTCATGAAGTTCATACGTTTGGTTGTGTGTACCACATCTGGATTAGGTATGATTTTCATCGATCTGACAGGCGACCTCGGTCCATCACGGGTCATTGATTACTCTTCGAGCCTTGATTTTGCAAATAGCTTTCCGATCGACTTTGTCTCTCTTCATGCTCGGGCAATCCGCATAGTAGACTTGTACTGCTTGTTGTGCTAGTATGAATGGTTCATTCTTTTGGTAGAGCTTTTTGAAATTGACATCAATGATGTGATAACGAGGGTGTATCTTCATGCCTCTAACCGGATCGACCTAACGACAATTGAACAATACAATGTGTATGTTTGGAATAAGTGGGTAATCTAACTAAATTATCTCTCCCAGTACTCCATAGAAGTCAGAATCCGTGTCTATATATGATGTGGTTTTGACACAAACACCACAAATCATTATTGACTTCCCGACATTGTGACGTTTAGCATGGAAATTGAAGCCATTCACGAAGTAAGACGGGTACGTCGTCACATCTACTCTAGGTCCCCAATAATGCAACTTTAACAATTCGTTGTCTATGTGATTCATTTCGGGTTTCAACTGCAATTCATCATATAGCAATTGCACTAATTTATAAGAAATTGAGCAGATAGTCGTAATTAATAAGAAAGTGACACTTACACGACGCTTGAACCAATCCTTGAATTGTGTTGCCACTAATTGATCAATTATTGGGTCCTCCGAATGGTGTTGCTCTTACAGTTCATTCAAGAATGACCTGTATCAGGAACAGTGATAATTATAACTATACATGTTTAAACTGAAATGATCGAAGACAGAATTATGTTTGCATAAAAAACTTACTTGTAGTACGGCGCAACTACTTCACAATTACACAACACGTACGTCTCGATAAGATGAAGTTCCTCACCACTCAGCCATCTCTTCTTTGAGGCTCCACTTGCTTGGCCCGAGTGATTGAAAATGGACCGTGCTCTTCGATCGTTGTTGCTCGTGAGATCATCGTTTCGACCGGGTCTGCTTCGCTTGCACAGAATGTGCGGTTCGAAGCAGTAAGAAGAGAAGAGCCTGATTTCTTCGACAATATAAGCCTCTACAATTGACGCCTCGATGTGTGCTTTGCTTTTCACCTACTTCTTCAAATCTTGTAGGAATCTATTCGTACGAGTATTTATTAAAATGCCAATTAATTGCCACGGAAAACTAAATTTTCTAGTATAGTTAATTACCTCTCGAATGGGTACATCCACTTGTATTGCATGGGCCCCCCAACGCGCACCTCATGTAGAAGGTGAACAATTAGGTGCTCCATTAAGTCCAAAAAGAAGGAGGAGATATTTTTCGAGGTTGCACAGGATGACGGCTACACTGTCTTCCAATGCTTTTACCTTGTTCAGATCTAGTGTGGTTGAGCATAGGATCTGGAATAGAAGCTCACCTCCGTCAAGGCCCCCATACGTGCCGAGGAAGCATTTCGCGGAAGGCAACCAGAATCAACTTCTGCATGAATACATGACAATCATGACTCTTCATGTCGTGCATCCTTAGCTCCTTCATGTTGATGCAGCGGGACAAGTTAGATGCATACCCATCAGGAAACCTAAGACAACGAATCCACTCATATATCCTCTTCTTTTGATCCTTCGTCAATGTATATACCGCTATGGGCATCACGTTCGGTCTCCTTTTGTCCACCTCAAGCTCTGGTCGACTACATATGATCTTTAGACCCTTTCGTGCATTCAGATTGTCTTTCGTTTTTCCCTTTATGTCCATCACAGTATTGAATATATTGTCGAATGCATTCTTCTCAATGTGCATGATATCAAGATTGTGTCGTATCAGATGCGCCCCCCCAATATTCAAGCTCCCAAAAGATGCTTTTCTTTGTCCAGTTATGGTCGACACTGTAGCCTTCCAGTTCACTCAACGGTTGTTCGACTGCAACACTAAAAGCATTGACACGGGTTCGGATCTATTCTCCAGTCAGCCTCGAACGTGGAACCTTCCTCTCCATTTGATTTTTAGTAAAGGCTTTCTTATTCCTGCGATAAGGATGGTTCGGTCGGAGGAACTGCCTGTGGCAGTCAAAATAGCAAGCCTTCCGACCGTGCTGTAAATAGAATGCCCGTGTGTCCTCCATACAAACTGGACACCCCATAACACTGGCGGTACTCCATCCAGATGCCATCTCATAGGCGGGAAGGTCGTTCACTGTCCATATCAATTCGGCCCGCATCATGAATGCCTGGTTTGTTGCAGTGTCGTACGTACGTATACCCACATGCCATAAATTCTGCAACTCCTCGATCAACGACTCCAGGTAGACATCGATAAGACGTTTGGAATTCGATGGACCAGGGATCACCATCGTTAGGAACATATACTCAGACTTCATACACATTCCCGGTGGGAGATTGTACGGTGTAAGTATCACGGGCCAACATGAGTAACTTTTACCGTACTGGTCGTGCAGTGCAAACCCATCCGTGCACAACCCTAGTTTAACATTATGGGGCTCAAACTGCAAAATTAGGATACTTCAGGTCAAAATGCTTAGAAGGACAATAACGAGTACCATCATCAGCCGATCCCTCCTGGTTATACAAAGACCAGAAAGACAGCCCGACATCATCGAATACCATCCTTTGCGCCCAATCCATCTGAGCCGCATCACCCCAATTCGAACTACGCTCCTCCTGAATGGGTGGCATTTGTTGCAGCTGTATAGGGGGCGCGGTCAATGCTTCAAAGTATTCCTGCACCCTCTCCTCACCATGCGAAGTCCAATTATAATACTCCGGCATAAACGCTTTCATACACAAGTCGAAATTTACCTCGTCTGGTGTTTTGAATCATTCATTTTTGCACTTTCGGCAAGGACACTTAATCTTCTCCCCATCCATATATGCACGCTAAGACTGGGCCCATTGTAGAAATATTGTAACACCATCCTCAAACTCTGGCGTCACACCCAACACGTCTCAATCATACATCCATCTCCTCAACTATCTCAAAATGATTAGTCCTACGTACACAAGAAATTCACAACAGTAATTAAATGACCAGAAAAAATTATATATATATAATTAACCAATAAAGAATTTCAACTTCTTACCTGAGCAAAGCACCTTTTAGGATCAATGCAAATTTAGCGCAGACTGTTGATATTTCCGATTTTAAGTATAAAGAATCAAGAGAGGGAGTTAGAGAAAATGAGTTGGGGAGATAGAGTAATAAGAACAATTAAAATGAAGGAGGACATATATATAGAAAAATATTGGAACGAACATTGGAATATTATTTGAAACACTAAATTAGTCGTTGAAATTTAGCCGTTGCTCCATTATTAGGAACGACCTCTGGAACGGACATACGAACGCTAAAGTAACCATTATATATAAGCCATTGGAGCATATTTGGAACGGTCGTCGGAACACATAAACTATTATGTATACCGACCTTTCCTAATAGTAACACATATTGGAGCTGTAGTTGGAACTAAACTTTATTTTTCACAAGACCCATAATTTGAAATGGTCATTGCATTACATTGTTCACTCAAGGCATAAAAGGGTCTCATTTAGCACTACATGTTGGAGCGGTCTATCATGCGTTCCAAATCGTCCCGGGTTGTGGAACACGGGTATGATGGTTACTTTTTTTGGTCAAATAACCGTTCTAATTTTCACAGATGTGTTCCAAATGGAATGCCAAAATATATCCACACCTTTGTTGGAACTGTAATGGGATTACATTTTGGGACACATACGTTGGCACACAACTAGGAGCCATATAACCGTTTCTACACGTTTTGACTTCGAATAATACGAAAGTGACGTCAGCAACGGGTTACCGTTCCACAACAGTTCCAGTTACCGTTCCTATTTGGACCGGGATTTGGAATGGTCCTAACAAACCGTCCCAATCGCCGCATTTTTGTAGTGCCATCATCCCTTAGTTTCGTAAGTTTGTAATACATGAAGTGCAATTTAACGAAAGCATAATTTAAGAATCCAAGTATATGCCTAAGACCCATCACGGCGGCCCTGTCATGGTCCATATGGGTGATGTGATTGAGTGGTACTATCCCCCTCACTAGCAGTCTGCCCTCCACCGTTTGACTGCACCCCAAATGACGAATGAATTCATCTATGATTCAATGTCGGCAATAGCCGAGCCCATGTCTAAGCTTCGACGAGGTGTTAATGGCGTGTTCCACCTCATCCGCGCGCCATCCACCTCATGAACCATTTTTCTTATTGCGTCCTAGCTACCAACATGGGTATGCGATTGTACGGGTGGCGCATTGGAATCCGAAATGACAATGGGGGCATCTCGTGCGCCTCTTTGGGAACTCTGCATCGTTACTGTTATTTGCCATAATGTGCATCACTATGCTCCTCTACAAATTCATGTGGTACTCGAGTTAAGCCCACACCTCGAGCATGCTAGGATAATACAACTCTTGGTACTGATAGTAAAGTTGGGCCAGGGGGAGGAGCTGTTTAGAGTATAGATTAACAATCAACATTGTGTGAGATATAAAATTCAAAATTTTATAGCGTAAAATTTGACTAAGTATATTATGAATAATGGTACATACCTTTTTGGTGGTGCACGTAACTCGTTGGAAAAATCCATTGAAAATGTTTCTATATCGTAACGTATCCCTGGTATCTGAGCGATTTTGTGGACCTGGCAAAATCGATCTTTGAACTCATAGAATTTCTGATGGACCTATTCCCGCTTGTAGTGATAGCCAAAGTTTCACCATAATGCACGGGCACAAAACGCCATTTGTCCCTCTGCACGATCATAGTTGCTCACGGAGAAGCTGTGTTGGCATTGATGATCATCCACATGATTAGTTGTTCTATGTTTTCCACTTGTCCTCCCGTGGGAATCCACCTCTCTCCAAGTATCTGCGGTAGGCCATGACTACAATAAAACACTCTTTTCGTTTAGGAAAAAAGGTTAGACAGTGGATTGAGACACATTTGCATGCTTAGAAGATAGACAGTGGATTGAGACACATTTGCATGCTTAGAAGATGCTTCTAATTTTCAAACAACTAATGTGCGCGTGGAAACTATATAACATAAGAAATATAGGAAATTACTTATAAATTAAAGTAATTCACACAACAATATGCATTCCGCTGAAATTAGTCGTGGTAGCTTTTAGTACATTGCGACTACTAGACAGTTAGGCCATGTTTACTTCCCTAGGTGGGAAAATGGGTTTGATTAAATTGTGATAGGATATATGACATTCTATGATTTGACCAAACAATTTTTTGTTTACTTTTTAGTACAGAACCAATTTCAGGGTGTGCGGTAAGTAGCAAATAGTGTCTACAAATGTTGATCAGATTAGTAAAAGTTGTGAAATTCTTTTTTGCCCCCATTAAATACAAAAACTATTTTACATTATTGTACTTTGTTGTTTCTCTATTGCTTGTGTTTCTTCTTTCTTCATTTCTTTTTTCCTCTGTTTCTTCAACTTGAGTCAACAACTCAACATACTGCACTTTTGTAGGTATGTGTGTATCTTATCGTACAATGGTTTCACCCAAGAATTCGTTTTACCTCGTGTAATTTGACCTTAACTGCTTTGTCTGATGAGTTGGACCTAGTTGTTCTCAACCTCAACCTGATGAACCAAAATCTGCTCAATTCTTCTTACTAGTGCCCTATAAATATATAGAAAATGCGACGTAAGCCAAGTTAGATTTGTGAAAATGTGAGCTTTAAAGAAGAAATTATAAGGTAGACTGAAGCTATAAACTTCAACAAAGAAGAGGAAATAAGAAACCATGGCTGATTAGGTGAAAAGCTTACTCAGTATTGATGAAAGAGAGTGATTTGGTGACGGAAAGCTATAACACATTTATTACAACGTGTTTTTGTCAAAGAAAGTACAGGCAAAATTAGGGACAAAAAAGACATTTTCTAGGATCACTTTTGGACAAAATTGGAACCAAATGCAAGTACACCCCCAATGGCCTAGGCTCGATTACAATCTTACCTCCATTGCTCGAGACTCTAGTAGGGGTGTTATCTAAATCTATTCTGGGCCGACCGAAGTAGTAGGAAGCTTAGCAAAATACAAGTAAAACAACAAACTAATCAAGATTGGGCCAGATATCTGGCATTTTTTTTGACAAAGTAAACATGGCCTTAATGTTTAATAATATCATCACCTAGTTTGGATGGAAAGATGCCCACATTTACATCACTATGCTATCCCGAAGCGTGCGTGGGGCTTCTATCTTAGTAACGGTAGGATGTCCTCTATGGTAAAACACATTCATGTTGGGCGGAATTCCATCTTATGGTTCATTGAAAATGATGTCATCTTGACTGAACCTGCGGATGAAGTTGTGAAGTGTACAACAAGCGAGAACTAAATCCACTTGGTGCTGAACAAGGTAGCTCGACATCCCTACTACAATATTGGAAATTGCTTCTTCAGTACTCCGAAGCAGCGCTCAATTACATTGCACAACGTAGAATGGGTATGGTTAAATAGGTCCTGTGGGGGTAAAATATCGATGACCATGTACCATGTACTCAACGAGGTGGTACCTAGTGCCTCGACACGGCGCAAGGAAGCATCGGTAGTTTGTGAACCCAACATCCATAGATAATACTTGCCTGCATATCTGACAGGCATCGTCATAACTGACAACAAGCGTGGATCGTCCGGGGAGGGAGCGCGAATGCGGAAGCGCGATAAATTAGAAGATGAAAAATAAAGCATGCTTGAACGGAAAGTAAATACACGTTTAAGGGGTGTTCCCTTAAACCTCCTAGGTGTTCGGTGTATCTCATGATTAAAGTAAACATGCAATATCTCATGGTGGCCATAGGGTGCAAACGAAAAGGAAGCGTGAGACCTACCCGTTGTCGTTTTCTTCAAACTTCTAAGTGCATTATTCCACGTTTTGCCACCACGATTTCAAAATAGGAACCGTCTAAATTGTCCATCCAATCCATCGGATCTTGATCCCCCGTGCTAGAAAGAAACCAAGAGGAATTTATATAGAAGGTCAAATCGACCTAGCGTTATTAATTAACATGATCGATTTGCCTATAGCTCTCTTGTATCAAAACAAGGAACTAGAACAATTCTTGAAGAGGAGAAGGGGGAGGGGCCCGAGAGAGAGGGAGAGAGTGATGGCCGAGTGGTGTGTGTGTGTGTGTGTGTGTGTATGCTAGAGATTCAACACCTTGAGGTGTGTGTTTCCTATGAGTATTTATAAAAGAGGACTTCTCTTAGTCCTCTTCAAACTCTTATAGAGAACCCTAGGTTGACTAGGACTTTGACCTAGTCAAATCCTAGTCAACTTAGGAAAAGACCAAGTCAAACTTGATCTTGGCCATTGATCTCTCCATTCAATCTCGTCCGTCCATATCTTAGATGGAATATTTGAAATCTAATTTAAAATAATCCCCAAGGCTTTAAATAATTATTTTAAGCCTATCTCCTCAAATTAATGAATCCAATGTATTAGTTAATTCTATTTCATCCAATTAAAGAATCAACAATCCAAGAAAAGTGAACCAATTTAATCTAATTAAATTCTTCTACCTCCCGGAATTAATTCCAAATTAATTCCTCCGTTACCGATGGATTGTGTGTGACTCTTTAGGTTCACCTTCATCTAGAGTTGGCTGAATTTCAGTCATCCTATACTGGAAAATTGTTCGTCACCATGGGTGGCCGTCTAGCAACGATCCGTAGCACTAGAGACTAGGTGAATATTTATGGCGTGAATACTTAGGCTCTTTAGTACGTTTGTCCTTCCTTCTTCCATCTCACGGCAATAGTCTTGGGTATGGACAATCGGTGTTAGTCCCCATTCTAGACTACAGCCTTGGCTAGTCCATACCAAACGCCACAGGGATCTTATCCCACTGTTGAGTTACTGCGTCCACAGATTTACTAGAGGACGAGTTTCAAAGTGTAAGTGACACATTACTCTCAATCCCGTTGACAGGAGACGGATTCTATATTAGGACCTACTGTTCACACTAGACACCCTGACTGCACTAGGTAGGGCTTTATGACAACCTAGTCTCTTGAGTTGGTAGCCTCTTGCCAAATCTAAGATATAACCACGGCGTGTATGCGACCACAATAGTCCCTCAAGTTCGAGGACCAAAGCTCGTACTACCGGAATCGGGAATTCGAGTCATACCAACCACCCCACTCAAGGTTTTTCATATGACGATCCCCACGAGTCACCTCAGTCAGCTGGCACCAAGCTGGCTAACCCACTAACATTGCATGGACGACCTTCGTCACTTATCGATGACACGCGACTGCAATCGCTTAGTGCAAGTCACAAATGGACTCTCGATACCCTAACTCGAGGTCCTTCGACTTGGAGTATATCAGAACGATCCACAGAAACGGATTCCATGACCTGCCATCTTATGTGCAGACCAGTTTCTTGGATTTATGATTTCGGTCTCTGGGTTTTGTTTGTGCATTGAACAATTTGTAATATAAAGTAGTTAAGTGAACACTAACAAAGAATAAACGCCAAATATGAATATCATTTTTACACATGAACTTTATTTAAACACCAAATTGTCAGAAATGGGTTACATAAGCCTAACTGGATTGGCTTCATGGTCACCTATTATAGCAATCTCCCACTTGACCTAAAGCTAATCACCCATATGTCTTAAACCTATCTTCTCAAGATGTTGGGTATGAGCGATTTGTGACGTAGGCTTTGTCAAAGGATCTGTTGTGTTGTCTGCTGAGCTGACTCGGTCCATCCGAACGTAAACTCTTCCTACTATTTTTCTCAGAAGGTGGTAGCGTCTAAGTATGTTCTTGGATCGGTGATGAGATCTCAGTTTCTTTGCTTGCGATACAGCCATGTCGTTATCACAGAATATAACCATGCGCTCGGCAATGCTAGGCACCACACCCAACTCTTGGATGTAGTTTCTCATCCGAACCTCTCCTTGGCAGCTTCTGAAGCTTCTATGTATTCAGCCTAAATGGTGGAATCGGCTGTGGTTTCTTACTTGGAACTCTTCCAAGTCACCACTCCACCATTAAGTTTGAACACGTAGCCCGATTGAGACTTGGCATCATAGTCATCCGTCTGGAAGCTAGCGTCATTGAAGCCTTCCAGAATCAACTCTCCACCTCCATAGATCAAGAATACATCCGTAGTCCTTCTTAGGTACTTAAGGATATTCTTGACTGCATTCCAATATGCCTCGCCTACACAGGACTGATATCTGTTGGTTACACTTAAAGCGTAAGCGACATCAGGCCTTGTGCAGTGGACGACATACTGGATGCTGCCTAAGGTATAGGCATAGGGATGAAAGCCTTGGGTAGGTGTGTGGATCGTCCCGGGAGTAGTGCGAATGTGGAAGCGCGGTATAATTTAAATTTCAAGAATTTAAACATGCATTAATATACATAAAATAAATGCGTTCAAGGGGTGTTCCCTTGAAACTCCCGGGCGTTCGGTGTATCTCATGAATAATAAAACATATATAAAATAATCATGGAAGGCCATAGGGTTTAAAAGAAAAAGGGACGAAAACCATAAACCGGAAACCTACCGATTGTCGTTTTCGCCTTCTAACCGGTACTCGCGTTGTTCCCCGATTTGCTCCAACATCTCGTATAGGAGACCCTCTAATTCATACACGCAATCCGCCCACGTATCTTGATCTTCGTGCTAGTGAAAGAACAAGTGTATTTGGAGAGGACGGATCAATCAAACATTATTGATTAACGAGATCAATCCTCCTTGATGTTCAATTGTCAAAACAAAAGAACAAGAAAAGTATTTCTTGGAAGGAGGAGAGAGGCGCGACCGAGAGGGAGAGGGAGGGAGACGAGTGTGTGTTTCAAGATTCATCATCTCTTTCAAAGTGTATGCTTAGGAGTATATATAGAGGAGGAATCCTATTCCTCTTCTAGTTTCCTACACTTTGAAGACTCCACCATGAGTAGGATTTGACCTAGTCAAATTCTAGCTTCTTTGGTCAAACCAATTTTAGCCATTGATACCTTCCTTTAATCTCAACCATTGATTTAATTTAATGGAATATTTAAATCCCATTTAAATACTCCAAAGGGCAATAAATAAATATATTAAATATAAATATTGAAAGAAATTGTGGATCGTCCCGGGAAAAGCGCGAATGCGGAAGCGCGGTATAATTAAAATTAAATATGGAATTTAAACATGCTTTTAAATTAAAACACGTTTCAAAGGGTGTGCCTTTGAAATTTCCCGGGCGTTCGGTGTATCTCATGAACGAATAACACAAAATAAATCATGGAGGCCATAAGGTTGGAAATTAAAGAGAGGACGAAAAATTAAAACGAGACCTACCCGTTGTCGTTTTCGTCTTCAACGGCTACAAGCGTTATTCCCCGTTTTGCACCAAGATCTCGTCTTTGAGACCCTCTAAATCGTGACACACGATCCACCCACGTATCTTGCACGTCGTGCTAGCAACGAACAAGTTTATGTTTTTGGAGTGGATGAATCAATAACACATTATTGATTAATGGTATTGATTCATCAAGTTCTTAATGTTCCAAGAACAAAAAGAACCAAGAAAATATTTCTTGGAGAGGGAGAGAGAATCGGACGAGAGAGAGGGAGAGAGAATCCGTGTGTGTGTGTTGTAGTGTGTGTGTTGGAGTTTCATCATCATTCAACTTGTAGGATGCTAGGGGTTTATATAGAAGAGGAGTCTAATCCTCTTTAAACTCCTCTTTCAAGAACTCTATTTGACTAGGATTTTGACCTAGTCAAAGTCCTAGTCAAAGTAGTGTTTTGACCTAGTCAAAACAATCCTAGCCATCCATCTCTCCCATTCATCTCACCGTTGATTTAATTTAATTTAATGGAATATTTAAAACCTATTTAAATATTTCCAAGAGCCTAAAATAAATATAAATATTATTTAAGCCCATTAAATAAATCCCTTTGATAAATCTAATTTATCAATTTAATTCCTTATATCTAATAGAAGGAATTATTTCTCCAAGAAAAAAATAAAGGACCCCATTAAATCCAATTTAATCATTCCTTCACTCCAATATTTAATTCCTAATTAAATATCTAAATGTGTGTGGATAGTGTGTGACTCTTTAGGTTCACCTTTCAGCTAGACTTGGTCGGATTCCTAGAATCCTTCCGTTACCATGGGTGGCCATCTAGCAACGGTCCATGGCACTAGAGACTAGGTGAAATATTCAGGGATGAACATTTAGGCTCTAACAGTACACTTGTCCTTCTGTCTTCGGTCTCATCACTTAGAGTCTAGGGCACGGATAATGCAGGTACCCATTTTGGACCTAAGTGTTGGTCTGTCCTCACTAAACGCCGCAAGGAAATCCTTCCCTTCTGTTCAGTTACTGTGGCCACAGATTTTAGGGACAAGACACAGAGCATACATGAGACTCAACTGTCAATACCTATTGGCAGGAGACAGATCCTTTCTTGGAAACTACTGTCACTTTGTACACCAGAACTGTACTAGACATGGCTTATGACTACCAAAGAGAATTCTGGCAATCTCTCACCATATCTAAGATACAGCCCTAACGTACAGGTAAACTGAGCAATTCCTCAAGTCAAAGGACTTGGCCTGTACCGTTGGAACCGGGAATTCACGTCATACCTTGCTGACCATACTCAAGGTCCTCCGTAAGACGGTTCCCGCGAGTCACCTCAGTCAGCTGCGTCCTAGCATGCTAACCCACTAACACTGCTTAGACGACCCTCGTCACCCGTCGATGAAACACGACAGCAGGTGCTTAGTGCAAGTCTCAAATGGAATCCCGGTACCCATTTTCGGGATTCCTTGACTTGGAGATTTCCGGACTGATTCGGGAAGACTGATTCCATGGACCTACCTCCAAGCGTAGTCCCAGTACCCGAAATTGATTCTCAGTCCGTGGGCTTTGTTTGCGTAGTGAACAGATATGGAAAACAAATATAAGTGAACACAAACAAAGTGATGCCAAATGAAATTCACTTCTTTATTCATTAATGATTTATCAAACACCTGAAATTGTCTAGACATAGGTTACATATTCCTGCCAAAATTGGCTTACATGGTCACCTATTCTAACAAATATTTATTCCAAGCCCATTAAATTAATTTCTAATAAATCTAATTTATTAGATAAATCCCTTTTATCTAATAAAAGGGATTATTTCTTCCAAAGAAAATAAGGACCCGATTAAATCTAATTTAATCGCTCCATTTCTCCAAATATTTAATTCCAAATTAAATACGTTTATGTGTGCGGATTGTGTGTGACTCTTTAGGTTCACCTTCAGCTAGACTTGGTTGGACTCCTAGAATCCGCCCGTCACCATGGGTGGCCGTCTAGCAACGGTCCATGGCACTAGAGACTAGGTGAATATACGGGGATGAACATTTAGGCTCCACAGTACATCTATCCTTCCGTCTACGGTCTCACCACTTAAGGTTTAGGGCACGGATTATGCAGGTACCCATTTTGGACCTAAGTGTCGGTCTGTCCTCTACTAAACGCCGCAAGGGAAGCCTTCCCTTTTGTTCAGTTACTGTGGCCACATATTTTAGGGACAAGACACAGAGTATTTGTGAGACACAACTGTCAACACCTTTTGACAGGAGACAGATCCTTTCTTGGAAACTACTGTCACTTTGTACACCGGAGCTGCACTAGATATGACTTATGACTACTCAAGTGCATCTTGGCAATCTCTCACCATATCTAAGATACAGCCCTGATGTACAGGTAAACTCAGTAATTCCTCAAGTCAAAGGACTTGACCTGTACCGTTGGAATCGGGAACACACGTCACACCTAACCGACCCTACTCAAGGTCCTCCGTAAGACGGTTCCCGCGAGTCACCTCAATCAGCCGCTCCCAGCAGACCAACCCACTAGTATTTCTTAGACGGCCCTCATCACCTGTCGATGAAATACGACAGCAGATGCTTAGTGCAAGTCTCAAGGGGAATCTCGGTACCCAATTTGAAGATTCCTTGACTTGAAGATTTTCAGACTGATTTGGCGGAACTGATTTCATGGACCTACCTCCAAGTGTAGTCCCAGTCCTCGAAATGCGATTTCCGTCTATGGGCTTTGTTTGCGTAGTGAACAGTTATAAAACAGATAAAGTGAACACAAACAAAGTACATGCCAAATGAATTTCACTTCTTATTCATTAAGGATTTATTGAAATTTTGAAATTGTTCAGACATAGGTTACAATTCGCCTACCAAGATTGGCTACATGGTCACCTATTCTAATAATCTTCCACTTGACCTTAAAGCCAATCGCCCATATGCCTAATCCCCATCTTCTCTAGATGTTGCGTATGAGCACTCTGCGACATATGCTTTGTCAGCGGATCTGCTTTGTTGTCTGCTGAGTTGACTCGGTCCATCCGAACGTCACCTCTTCCCACCATTTCTCCTGGAAGGTGGTAGCGTCTAAGAATGTGTTTGGAACAGTGATGAGATCTCGGTTCCTTTGCTTGCGCTATTGCTCCGTTGTTATCACAAAAGATGACAACGGGCTCGGCGATGCTAGGCACCACACCCAACTCTTGGATGTAGTTTCTCATCCAAACTATTTCTTTGGCAGCTTCTGAAGCTGCCGTGTATTCGACCTCAGTGGTGGAATCAGCAATGGTTGTTTGCTTGGAACTTTTCCAAGCCACTACTCCTCCATTGAGCTTGAATACATATCCCAATTGAGACTTGGCATCATCGTCATCAACCTGGAAGCTAGCATCGCTAAAGCCTTCCAGGATCAGTTCTCCATTGCCACAGACCAAGAACATTTCCTTACTCCTCCTCAGGTACTTAAGGATGCCCTTAACTGCATTCCAATGCTCCTCTCCTACACAAGACTGATATCTGCTCGTTACACTCAAAGTGTAAGTAATGTCAGGTCTGGTGCAGTGGACCGCATATTGGATGCTTCCTACGGCAGAAGCATAGGGGATGATTTTCTTCTTTTCAAGTTCCTCATCAGTCTGTGGGGACTGTTTCTTGGATAACTTGATCCCATGCCTTATGGGAAGGAATCCTCATTTGGAGTTGTCCATCCGAAACCTTTTAAGGACTTTCTCCATATACGAGTTTTGGGTGAGTCCTAACATTCTCTTAGATCTGTCCCTGACAATCTGGATGCCTAGAATGTAGGAGGCTTCACCCAAATCCTTCATAGAAAACTGAGTTGATAACCATGCTTTTGTGTCACCCAACATTCTAACATCATTACCTATGAGTAGAATGTCATCCACATAAAGCACTACGAACACAATAGAGCTCCAACTGACCTTCTTGTATACACAAGGGTCGGATTCATTTTTGATGAAATCATAACCCCGTATTACTTCATCAAAGCGAATGTTCCAACTTCGGGATGCTTGTTTGAGGCCATAGATGGACTTCTGGAGACGACAGACCTTCTGTCCTTCTCAGGAGATCGTGAAACCCTCCGGCTGATCCATGTAGATCTCTTCCTCAACGAAACAATTGAGGAAAGCCGTTTTCATGTCCATCTGCCATATCTCATAGTCATACCATGCTGCTATGGCAAGCAGGATCCGAATGGACTTAGCCATGGCTATTGGCGAGTAGGTGTCCTCAAAATCGACCCTGGTTTGTTGAGTGTACCCTTTAGCTACTAGCCTAGCCTTAAAGGTTGTGACTTCTCCATCAATGCCAAGTTTCCGCTTATAGACCCACTTACAGCCAACTGGCTTAACCCCTTTCGGTGGGTCTACAAGTGTCCAGACTTGGTTCTCACTCATGGAGTCCATTTCGATTTTCATGGCCTCAAGCCATTTCCCGGAGTCGATGTCAGACATCGCTTCCCCGTATGTCTTAGGATCCTTATCCAGCAGACTGTTCGTATTTAGAAAGCCATATCTCATCGGAGGTCGTGACTCTCTAGCTAACCTACGGAGAATGGGAACGTCAGTGGTGACTGTGGGGCGCTGACTGTATAGGAGCTGACGGTTCAGGTACCGAGGCTGGCCCTTCTTGAGGCCGTCCTTCATGCCTAGCATGCTGGACTTCTCGAGGTTGATCAGCCCTTCGGGTATCTATCCTTAATCCTCTAAGTGAGGAATCCGCGGCTTCCGCTGATGACTGGTTTCCGTCACTTGATTCTTCAAGGATCAGTTCATCAGGTTGGATATCCTCTGGAAAGCCTTGTTCCAAGAACACTGTGTTCCTTGAAACAAATACCTTTTGTTCCAAGGGGTCATAGAAGTAATAACCTGCAGTTTCTTTAGGGTATCCAACGAACCTGCATAAGCTAGATCTGGATTCTAGCTTGTCTCCCACTAGCCTCTTGACGTATGCGGGGCTACCCCACACTTTCAAGTAGTTGTAGGACGCAGGCTTGCCGTGCCATATTTCATATGGCGTTTGGGTTAATACACTGGTTGGCGCCAAATTTAACAACTTGGCCGCAGTCTCCAATGCGTAGCCCCAAAAGGACAAGGGCAATTTGGTAAAACTCATCATGGATCGAACCATGTATAACAGGGTTCGATTCCTCCTTTCAGAGACCCCATTTAACTATTGTATCCTGGGAGGTGTCCATTCAGATATCATACCATTTTCTTTAAGATAATCAAGGAACTCAGCACTAAGGTACTCTCCGCCTTGGTCTGATCATAGGACTTTAATTTTGCAGCCAGTTTGGTTCTCAACTTCAAGTCTGAATTCTTTAAACCTCTCAAGAGCTTCAGACTTGTACCTCATCAGGTATACATAACCACACCGTGAATGATCATCGGTGAAGGTTATGAAGTAGGAGAACCCACCTCGGGCCTGCGTCCTTAGTGGTCCACATACGTCTGTATGGACCAGGTCCAACAGACCTGTGGCAAGCCTGCTTTGTCCTACAAAGGGCCTCTTGGTAATTTTCCCTCTTAGACAAGATTCACAAGTTGGTAGCTCACTCAAGTTCCCTACCTCTAGGTTCTTTGAGTCTACCAATCTCTTCATCCTTAGCGTGCCACAATCATGCGTTACCGTTGTTATCTATTTTACGTTTGTGTTGAGCGTTTAGAACGAAGTTCATTTGTTGTAAGATATAGAGCCCGTTATTAAGCGTACCGAGCAGATGATCAATTCCACACCTCATCAAATAAAAGCAATTTTTATTGATCATGAACTCATATCCACTATTATCTAACAACGGAATGGAAATGATGTTTTTAATCATACTAGGTACATAATAAACTTGCTCTAACTCTATACTAATACGATCACTAACTACTAGAGTGGCAGATCCTACTGCTTTTGTCGAGATGGCCTTGCCATTCCCAAGCTTCAGGATCATATCCCCGCTACCCAATTTTCTACTTCTTTTTAGCACCAACAAATCATTGCAAATGTGAGCTCTACAGCCGGTATCTAATACTCAAGAGGCAGACTTAGTAACCATATTAACCTCAATCACAAAGATACCTTGTTTGGAGAGGAGTTTGGGGCACTCCCTCTTCCAATGCCCTTTCTCACGGCAATTGATACATATGTCATATGCCGTCGACTGTTGCCTGGAGTCAACCTTCCCTTTTCCTTTGCCTTTCCCCTCTTTGGCAATGGGAACACTCTTAGTGTTTGTAGCTGCTTTGACGGCTTTTCCCTTTCCCTTCTTTCTTTTCCAACGTCCGGCACCCTTGCCTTTCGTCTTGGAAGTCAAAGCATCTCCAAACAATACCGACGGCATGGACTTTTTGGTTGTTGCCTCGTACTGCACCAACATATTGATTAACTCATGAATACCCTTCTCAAGTGTGTTCATGTTATAGTTAACAATAAATTGGTCGAAGGAGGGTGGGAGAGACTGAAGGATCACATCTATGTATGTCTCGTTATTGAGGCCTGCCTTGAGGTCCTCGAGCTTTTCCACCAGGGTAAGCATTTTAACCCCATGCTCTTGTACGGAGGATCCTTCGATCATTTTAGTTCCAAAGAACGCCTTCGTCGCGACATACCTAGTATGCCGGTCTGGGACTGCATAGCAATCCTTCAGGCGAGCCATAATGGAAGGGACATTGTCTAGCCTTTCATACTGCTTCTGAATCTCATTCGTCATAGAGGCAAGTATGATGGTACGGACTTTCCAGTTATCCTTATGCCAAGTCTCGAACGTCTCACGTTTTTCTAGCGTAGATCCTTCTGGCAAGGTCCTAGGGAATGGCTCGTCCATGACGTAGCCTTGGTTCTCGTAATCTAGGACTATACTCAGATTCCGCAACCAGTCGTAGTAATTTGTTCCATTAAACTTGTTGGTCTCAAGTATGGTTGATAATGGGTTTTTAGATATTTTAAATCTATATTTGAAACAGAACTACGATCAGCAGAATTTTAAAAGACGGAAGTTTTGATAAATAATTAAACGCTTGGACTTTAGTCATTTAATGCTCCCACTATTTATGCGAAAACACGATACTCTCAAACGTCATTTTCGGGAAACCTTTTCCTAGTGGGCTTGGGATCCACAGCGAATTTTCCAATACCCCTCTTTTACGATTCTCATGGGAAGAATCCTGTGGGAGGTATACCATACCATTCTCGTTCCACGAGATTCCCTAGATAACTGCCTTACCCTTTCACATGATCCCGAGGACTCCAAGCGAATCATGCTAATTGGGCGTTAGACTCGACCCAATCGACCGAATCATAGACCGCTGCTACCTCCACGACTCGTGAGATAGGTAACAGTGATCTACTTTTCGTTCATGACACAGTGCAACTTCTTTTAAGTACGATAGTCGTTTCACGACTCGTGAGACCACGCTATCGACCTAAATCAACTTCCTCACTATGCCATGGATTGGAAGGCACGGAAAAACTCTTAGAGTCCATGTCCACTTTGTCTAGGGTCTAATATTTGAACATTGGTCCAACCAAGTGAGAGTTGTAAATGACCGAGATCTCATACATAAACACATTCATCCATAATGTGTAATTAAAAAATTGCATCCCATAGCAGTTATACGATAAATAAAATCATTCATTCACCATAACAGCCACATGCAAAATTAAAGCCTAGCACACCCCTGTTGGATGATCACGAGCCCGAATCCTATACGACCCACTGAGCCTACAGTGGATCTATGGTCAAATTTAGGGTTGGTCCTACACTATTACATTAATAGCAACCCGATCATCATGCTGATGGGCCTTGGTCTCTTTTCTCTTTCAGATCTCCATGGAAACGCCTTGGAACCTCCATTCTGGGCTCTCCATGTGGGCCTTCCTTCTTCTCCACCAAATGCATAAAATAAATCCTTACTCCCATTCTACTCTCATTACATATGTAAAAAAGAAACCCCAGCGAAAACCCGGGGGGAGTACATTAGGAGGGAGAAAGAATGCCTTATTATTCCAAGGCAACTAGAAGTGGAGAAGGAGAAAGCAAAAGAGGCACACAGGTCCAACATAAATTAAACCATACATCCGGGTAGGGCTCGCAATCATCCATTTCCATAAACGCACATAATTACATGATCCAATCACATAAACACATGCTAATAATCCATGATTACCAATCATATCATTCCATGATAAATAAACAAATAACATACGAAAAATATGGTACAACCGTTGGCATACACCTATCTCGTTCAGGAAGACCCTTCCTCATTATTTGAAGGTGAGTAACGCCCCGGGATTCCAAATCCAGTACTACAACCTCCCAAATAATGTTTGTGAGAAAACATGCAAAAAATAAATAAAACTAATTTTTTAGAATAATCCAAAAAATAAAGAAATAAAAAATAAGAGGAAAACGCAAATCACGACCGGTCGCCGCATCTCTGCGGGCGCGCACAGGACAGTAGGCACGCCCGGCCGGGCGCGTGCGCGCAGGCCCCTGCCTGCTCGCGCGTGCGCCTGGCCGGCCACGCTGCGCATGCTGGCGTGTGTTGGCAGGCTGTCGCGCGCAGGCACCTCTGCTCGCGCGCACCACCCTGCCGCGCCGCCTGCGTGCGCCAAGCAGGCTGTGTGCGCGCGCCTGGTGGCGCCGCCCATGCGCTCGTGCGCGCGCGGCTTCCCTAGCGCACTGGCCTGGCGCGTGCGCGCTCGGCCTGGCGCGAGAGCTCGGGCGTCCTGGCGCACTGGCCTGGCGCGTGCGCCCCCTGTGCGTCTGCCCTGGGCGTCTGGCCGCGCGCATGTCGGCCGAATCCGCGCGCGCCGGGCAGGGCTGCCACGCACAGGCTCCCCTGCCTGCGTGTGCGCGCCTTGCTTGGCCGCACTGCGTGCGCGGTCAGCCACCGGCTGGCCGCGTATGCCGTTTCCTTCCGTTTTATTCGTTTTGCCCCCATTTCCCTTGGGGGCATTAATATACATAAAATAAAGGGTTAATTACACTTAGACCCCCTCTGAAAATGCATAATTACACTTTCCCCCAAAGAAGTTTTGAAATTACACTTACACCCCCTTTGAAAATTCTCTGTTTACACCTGACCTCCATTCGTTACAGTTTTGATGGAAAATGTTAATTTCAACAAAAATAATTACATAAATTTTCAATTATACCTTTCGCTTAACATTCTCGTAGAATAATTTTGTACTTATAAGGAAAAAATAAAATAATATTGGCCCCACTCTATATGTATATATTACACTTATCCTCTTATAAGTACAAAAATATACATGAAAATGTTAAATAATGGGAAAAATTAAAAAATTTTGTAATTATTTTTGTTGGCGTGAACATTTTTCGTCCAAACTTTAACGAATGGGGGTCAAGTGTAAACAGAGAATTTTTTGGAGGGGGTGTAAGTGTAATTTCAAAACTTCTTTGGGGAAAGTGTAATTATGCATTTTCAGAGGGGGTCTAAGTGTAATTAACCCTAAAATAAATGCATTAATATACATAGAATAAATGCGTTCAAGGGGTGTTCGCTTGAAACGCCTAGGCGTTCGGTGTATCTCATGAATAATAAAACATATATAAAAGAATCACGGAAGGCCATAGGGTTAAAAAGAAAAAGGGACGAAAACCATAAACCGAAAACCTACCAATTGTCGTTTTCGCCTTCTAACCGGTACTCGCGTTGTTTCCCGATTTGCTACAAGATCTCGTATAGGAGACCCTCTAATTCGTACACGCAATCCGCCCACGTATCTTGATCTTCGTGCTAGTGAAAGAACAAGTGTATTTGGAGAGGACGGATCGATCAAACGTTATGGATTAACGAGATCAATCCTCCTTGATGTTCAATTGTCAAAACAAAAGAACAAGAAAAGTATTTCTTGGAAGGAGGAGAGAGGTACGGCCGAGAGGGAGAGGGAGAGGGAGGGAGACGACTGTGTGTTTCAAGATTCATCATCTCTTTCAAAGTGTATGCTTAGGAGTATTTATAGAAGCGGAATCCTATTCCTTTTCTAGTTTCCTACACTTTGAAGACTCCACCATGAGTAGGATTTGACCTAGTCAAATTCTAGCTTCTTTGGTCAAACCAATTTTAGCCATTGATTCCTCCCTTTAATCTCAACCATTAATTTAATTTAATGGAATATTTAAATCCCATTTAAATACTCCAAAGGGCAATAAATATATTAAATATAAATATTTATTCCAAGCCCATTAAATTAATTTCTAATAAATCTAATTTATTAGATAAATCCCTTTTATCTATTAAAAGGAATTATTTCTTCCCAAGAAAATAAGGACCTGATTAAATCTAATTTAATCGCTCCATTTCTCCGAATATTTAATTCCAAATTAAATACGTTTATGTGTGCGGATTGTATGTGACTCTTTAGGTTCACCTTCAGCTAGACTTGGTTGGATTTCCTAGAATCCGCCCGTCACCATGGGTGACCATCTAGCAACGGTCCATGGTACTAGAAACTAGGTGAATATACGGGGATGAACATTTAGGCTCCACAGTACATCTATCCTTCCGTCTACGGTCTCACCACTTAGGGTCTAGGGCACGGATTATGCAGGTACCCATTTTGGACCTAAGTGTCGGTCTGTCCTCTACTAAACGCCGTAAGGGAAACCTTCCTTTCTGTTCAGTTACTGGGGCCACAAATTTTAGGGACAAGACATAGAGTATTTGTGAGACACAACTGTCAACACCTTTTGACAGGAGATAGATCATTTCTTGGAAACTACTGTCACTTTGTACAACGGAGCTGCACTAGATGTGGCTTGTGACTACTCAAGTGCATCTTGGCAATCTCTCACCATATCTAAGATACAGCCCTGATGTACAGGTAAACTCAGAAATTCCTCAAGTCAAAGGACTTGACCTGTACCGTTGGAACCGGGAACACACGTCATACCTAACCGACCCTACTCAAGGTCATCCATAAGACAGTTCTCGCGAGTCACCTCAGTCAGCCGCTCCCAGCAGGCCAACCCACTAGCATTGCTTAGACGACCTTCGTCAACCGTTGATGAAATACGACAGCAGATGCTTAGTGCAAGTATCAAGGGGAATCTCGGTACCCAATTTCGAGATTCCTTGACTTGGAGATTTTCAGACTGATTCGGCGGAATTGATTTCATGGACCTACCTCCAAGCGTAGTCCCAGTCCCTGAAATGCGATTTCAGTCTGTGGGCTTTGTTTGCATAGTGAACAGTTATAAAGCAGATAAAGTGAACACAAACAAAATACATGCCAAATGAATTCACTTCTTATTCATTAAGAATTTATTGAAACTTCGAAGTTGTTCAGACATAGGTTACAATTTGCCTACCAAGATTGGCTAGATGGTCCCCTATTCTAACAAGGGAATGGACGTCATCCTTTCAAGTCCCTCATCGGTCTTAGGAGACTGTTTCTTGGATAACCTGATCCCATGCCTCATGGGAAGGAAACCTCGTTTTGAGTTATCGATGTAAAATCTTTTCAGGATTTTCTCAATGTACAAGTTTTGGGTCATTCCTAACATTATTTTATATCTGTCCCTGACAATCTGGATGGCTAGAAGGTAAGAAGCTTCACCCAAATCCTTCATGGAAAATTGAGTGGACAACCATGCTTTTTGTGTCACCTAACATTCTGATGTCATTCCCAATTAGCAGAATGTCGTCCACATAAAGCACTAGGAATAGTACAGAGCTCCCACTGACCTTCTTGTATACACAAGGGTCATATTCATTTTTGTTGAAATCATAACCTTGTATGACTTCATCAAAGTGAATGTTCCAATTACTGGATGCTTGTTTGAGGCCATAGATGGACTTTTAGAGATGGCAGGCGTTCTGCTCTTCTCCAACGATTGTGAATCCTTTCGGCTGACCCATATAGATTTCTTCATCAACGAATCCATTATGGAATGCCATTGTCACGTCCATCTGCCATATTTCTTAGTCATACCATGCAACTATGGCAAGCATTATCCGAATGGACTTAGCCATGGCCACTTGTGAGTAGGTGTCCTCAAAGTCTGCCCCGGGTCGCTGAGTGTAGCCTTTTGCCACTAGCCTGGCTTTGAAGGTGGTTACTTCTCCATCAACGCCAAGTTTACGCTTGTAGACCTATTTACACCCGACTCGTTTAACACCTTTGGGTGGGTCTACAAGTGTCCACACTCGATTTGTGCTCATGGAGTCCATTTAGCTTTCATGGCCTCAAGCCATTTTTCCGAGTCGATGTTCGACATCGCGTCCCCGTAAGTCTTTGGATCCTTATCCAATTGACTGGTCACGTCTAAGAAGCCATACCTCATGGGAGGGTGCGACACTCTGGCTGACCTACGAAGGACTGGAACGTTAGTGGTAACTAAGGGCACTGATACAATAGGAGCCGGGGGTTCTAGTACCGTGTTTGGCTCCTCGTGAGGTGGCTCGACATGCTCGGCCTGTAGAGGCTGTCCAACATGTTGTTTCTCGCGAGGTTGCCAAACCCTCGGATACTTAACCTAAAACCTTTTAGTGAGGTGTTCGGAGCTTCTAGTGCTGATGATTGATTCGTCTCACTTGATTGCTCAAGGAGCACTTCATCACGTTGGACATTCACTAAAAATCAAGAACACTGCATTCCTCGAAACAAAAAACCTTCTGTTTCGAGGGGTAATAAAAGTAATAACCTATAGTTTCTTTTGGATATCCAACAAACCTGCACAAGCTAGATCTTGATTCTAACTTGTCTCCCACTAATCTCTTGATGTATGCAGGGCTACCCCACACTCTGAAGTATTTGTAGGAAGTAGGCTTGCCGTGCCATATCTCATATGGTATTTGGGTCATGGCTCTAGATGGCGCCAAGTTCAATGACTTGGCTGCCGTTTCTAGTGCGTAGCACCAAAAAGACAAGGGCAGTTCGGTGAAACTGATCATGGATCGGACTATGTCTAACAGGGTTCGATTTCTCCTCTCAGAGACGCTGTTTAGCTGCGGTGTCCCAGGAGGTGTCCATTCAGAGATTATACCATTTTCTTTTAGATTATCAAGAAACTCTCCACTAAGATACTCACCACCTCGGTCCGACCGTAGGACCTTAATTTTGCGCCTGGTCTGATTTTTGACTTCAAGTCTAAAGTCTTTAAACCTTTCAAGAGCTTCAGACTTGTACCTCATTAGGTAAACATAACCATACCGTGAATGATCATCGGTGAAGGTTATGAAGTAAGAGAAACCACCTTTGGCTTGTGTTCTTAGTGGTCCACACACATCTGTATGGACCAAGTCCAATAGACCTATGGTAAGCCTACTTTTTGGTCATTTTCCTTTTAAGGCAGGATTCATAGGTTGGTAGGTCATTCAAGTCCCCTGCCTTTAGGTTCTTCGAATCTACCAACTTCTTTATCCTTTCTTGAGAGATGTGACCTAGGCTTGCATGCCACAATTGTGTGTTCTCATGTTTATCTATTTTGCGTTTGTGTTGAGCAGTCATAATAAATTTAGACTTTTGTACAATGTACAGACCATTATTAAGTGTACCAAGAAGATGAGTAATTCCACATTTCATCAAATAAAATAAACTTTTATTGATCGAAAACTCATAACCACTATTGTCTAATAATGGAATGGAAATCATATTTTTGATCATGCTAGGTACATAATAACAATCCTTTAATTCTATCCTAACATGATCACTAATTACTAAGCTGACGTTTCCTACTGCTTCTGCAGCAACGGCCTTGCCATCGCCAAGCTTCAGGACTATTTCACGTTTAGTTAGCTTTCTGCTTCTTTTCAGCACCTGCAAGTCATTGAAAATGTGAGCTCCACAGTCGGTATCCAATACCCAAGAGGCAGATTTAGTGACCATATTAACCTCAACCACAAACGTACCTTGCTCGAAAGGAATTTGGGGCAATCTTTTTTTCAATGCCCTTTCTCACGGCAATGAACACAAATGTCATCTGCCCTTGATTGTTGCTTTGAGTCAACCTTCCTCTTCCCTTTGCTTTTCCCCAACTTGAAAATGGGGGACGCTCTTAGCATTTGCAGTAGCTTTGGCGGCCTTTCCTTTTCCCTTGTTTCTTTTTCAATGTCTAGCACCCATGCCTTTCGTTTTGGAAGTTGAAGATTTTCAATCAATACCGATGACACGGACTTCTTAGCCGTGGCCTCATATTGGACCAACATATTAATCAACTGATGTATGCTCTTCTCAAGTGCATTCATGAGTTAGCTAAATTGGTCGAAGAAGGGTGAGAGTGACTGAAGGATCACATCTATATACGTCTCGTTATCGAGCCCTGCTTTGAGGTATTCGAGCTTTTCCACCAAGGTAAGCATCTTGACCCCATGCTCATGTACAGAGGATCTTTCGATCATCTTAGTTCCAAAGAACGACTTCGTAGCGACATACCTAATATGCCGGTTCGGGACTGCATAGCAATCCTTCAGACGAGCCATTATGG
Source organism: Sesamum alatum (assembly GCA_034509735.1). Taxonomy (NCBI): domain Eukaryota; kingdom Viridiplantae; phylum Streptophyta; class Magnoliopsida; order Lamiales; family Pedaliaceae; genus Sesamum; species Sesamum alatum. The sequence goes on from JACGWO010000002.1 coordinate 35,291,742, forward strand.
ATGGAATGTCGTCTAGCCTTTCATACTATTTCTGCATCTCATAGTCATAGATGCTAGTATGATGCTACGAACTTTTCGGTTATCCTGGTACCATAGTTCGAACGTCTCACGTTCTTCTGGCGTGGATTCTTTCGGAAAAGTGCGTGGGAACGGCTTGTCCATGACATAGCCTTGGTTCTCATAATCGAGGACTATCCTCAGATTGCACAACCAATCATTCTAATTCATTCCATTATATTTGTTTGTCTCAAGTATGGAGGCTAATGGATTCTTAGACATGGTTTAAATCTACATTTAAAATAAAGCATACGATCAACAAAATGAAAGTGGTGTCTATATAATAATTAAAGACTTGGACTTCAGTCATTTAATGCTCCCACTATTTATACGAAAACACGCCACTCTCAAACGTTGTTTTCGGGAAACCTTTTCTTAATGGGCTTGGGATCCACAACAAAAATTTCCATACCCCGCTTTTACGATTCGCATGAAAAAGAAATTTGTGGAAGGTATTCCATTCCATTCTCGTCCAACGAGATTCCCAAGATATTTTGCCTCCCCTTTAACGTGATCCCGAGGACTCCAAGTGAATCACGTTATTCATGCGTTAGACCCGACCCAATCAACCGAATCATAGCACTGACTGCTATCCCCACGACTCGTGAGACAGGTAACAGGAGTGTATTCACTTCGTTCACAACAAACGTGCAACTTGGTTTCAGAACAAGAGACGTGCCACAACTCGTGAGACCACGCAATTGATTGAAACTAGCTTCCTCACTTTGTCATGGATGGAAGGCTTGGACGAACAACTAAGGTTCTCCATTTATTAATGGTTTAATATTTTAGCTTGGTGCAACCAAGTGAGAGTTTGAAGACTGAGACCTCATCACACCACATACATATAACTATGCATAATAAATACTTGCATGCTGTAGCAACAAAACAATAATAAACCATTCATTCATCAGATATGCCACATGCAAAAATAAAGCCACGCACGCCCCTGTCGGATGATCACAAGCCCAAATCCTATGCGACCCACTGAGCCCGCAATGGATCTACGGTCAATCTAGGGTTGGTCCTTCCTTATTACATCAAATGATCGGCTTTTGTCTTGTTTGTCTTTTGGGCCTCCATGGATCTCCTTGGAATCCTCCTTCTGGGCCATCTTTCATCTTCTTCATATAATTAAAATAAAATCTCACAACTATACTACTCTCATTACAACTTAAAACAGAAACCTCGACGAACACCCCAGGGGAGTACATTTGGAAGGAGATAGAAAGCCTTATTATTGCAAGGCAACCAGAGAAGAGGGAGGAAAATAATAAAAAAATGAGCTTTGTGATCATCCATATCTCATCAATGCAAATAGCATTTCACATAAGCAAGTTAACATGCCATTCACATAATTCCATGATAACCAATATCATAAAATATATAAAACAAGCGCATAATTACTACAAAAATTTTACCATTGCAATTTTCTTGCTAAGAAAATCCTTTCCTCATTATCTAAACAATATTAAATTTTCGGTTGTTCCAAAACAACAAAAAAATAAAATATTTTTAAATAATGTCATTCAAGAAAAAAGAGTTGCAGAAATAATCCAAAAACAAGTCCAGAAATTTAAAATTTTGAAAAACGATAACGAAAATGGAAAACGGGCAATGGCCCCGCTACAGCCGGTAGCAGCCTGCCGTAGGCGCACGCTGGTCGGGCGCGCTCGCGCAGGCCCCTCGCCTGTGTGCGCACACGCAGGCACCACCGCTTGCGTGCGCGTGCGCCTGGCCGTGCGCACTGCACGTGCGATCGGTCGACTGCAGCCGCTGATCCTGTTTTCTGTTTTTGGATGGTATTTCAGCCCCGTTTTTCCTTCAAGAAATCAAGAAAATATTTCAAAAAGGTAGAAATTCAAGATCCAAAATTGATGTGCAAAAAATAATGCATAAATACCTAGTTAATACGGCATGCCATAAAATGTAAATCCAGCCACGTAAAACATGTTTAAACACGTATAGCACATATAAACCTAGACCAATACACCGAACCGGGCTCTGATACCACTGAAAGGAAGCATGGATTGTCCCGGGAGGGAGCGCGAATGCGGAAGCACGATAAATTAGAACATGAAAATAAAACATGCTTGAACAGAAAGTAAATACACGTTCAAGGGGTGTTCCCTTGAACCTCCCTGGTGTTCGGTGTATCTCATGATCAAAGTAAACATGCAATATCATGGTGGCCATAGGGTGGAAACCAAAAGGAAGCGTGAGACCTACCTGTTGTCGTTTTCTTTTAAACTGCTACGTGCGATATTCCACATTTTTCCATCAAGATTCCAAATCAGAAACCCTCTAAATTGTCCACTCAATCCACTGGATCTTGATCCCCTGTGCTAGCAAGAAACCAAGAGGAATTTATATAGGAGGTCAAATCGACCTAGCGTTATTAATTAACGTGATCGATTTTACTATAGCTCTCTTGTATCAAAACAAGGAAACTAGAACAATTCTTGGAGAGGAAAAGGGGGAGGGGTCGGCCGAGAGAGAGGGAGAGAGTGATGGCCGAGTGGTGTGTGTGTGTGCTAGAGATTCAACCCTTGAGGTGTGTGTTCCTATGAGTATTTATAAAATAAGACTTCTCCTAGTCCTCTTCAAACTCTCATAGAGAACCCTAGGTTGACTAGGACATTGACCTAGTTAAATCCTAGTCAACTTAGGAAAAGACCGAGTCAAACTCGATCTTGGCCATTGAACTCTCCATTCAATCTCGTCCATCTATCTCTTAGATGGAATATTTTAAATCTAATTTAAAATAATCCTAAGGCTTTAAATAATTATTTTAAGCCTATCTCCTCAAATAAATAAATTCAATGTATTAGTTTATTCTATTTAATCCAATTAAAGAATTAACAATCCAAGAAAAGTGAACCAATTTAATCTAACTAAATTGTTCAACCTCCCGGAATTAATTCCAAATTAATTCCTCCGCTACAGATGAATTGTGTGTGACTCATTAGGTTCACCCTCAGCTAGACTTGGCCGAATTTCCAATCATCCTATACTGAAAAATCGTCCGTCACCATGGGTGGCCGTCTAGCAACGATCCGTGGCACTAGAGACTTGGTGAATATTTATGGCGTGAACATTTAGGCTCTTTAGTACGTTTGTCCTTCTGTCTTCCATCTCACTGCCATAGTTTAGGGTATGGACAATTGGTGTCTGTCCCCATTCTCGACTATAGCCTTGGGTCGTCCATACCAAACGTCACAGGGATCGTATCCCACCATTTCAGTTACTGTGGCCACATATTTAGAGAAGGACGAGTTTCAGAGTGTAAGTGAGACATTACCGTCAATTCCGTTGACAGGAGACAGATTCTATATTAGGACCTACTGTTCACACTGCACACCCTGACTACACTAGGTAAGGCTTATGACAGCCTACTCTCTTAACTTGGTAGCTTTGTTGCCAAATCTAAGATACAACCACGACCTGTATGTGACAACCATAGTCCCTCAAGTCCGAGGACCAAAGCTCGTATTACCAGAACCAGGAATTCGAGTCATACCAACCACCCTATTCAAGGTTTTTCATATGACGATTCCCACGAGTCACCTCAGTCAGCTGGCACCAAGCTTGCTAACCTACAAACATTGCATGGACGACCTTCATCACTTGTTGATGAAACGCGACTGCAATCGCTTAGTGCAAGTCTCAAATGGACTCTCTATACCTTGTCTCGAGGTCCTTCGACTTTGAGTATATCAGACCAATCCACAAAAATAGATTCCATGACCTGCCATCCTATGCGCAGTCCAGTTTCTTGGATTTATGATTTCGGTCTATAGGTTTTATTTGTGCATTGAACATTTTGTAATATAAGGTAGTTAAGTGAACACAAACAAAGAATAAACGCCAAACATGAATATCACTTTTATTCATGAATTTTATCTATATACCAAATTGTCAGAAATGGGTTACATAAGCATAGGATTGGCTTCATAATTACCTATTTTAACAATAATGCATATACAATAAGTACTCATAAAGCAATGTAGTCTTACGTGTTGGATTGGTTAGTCACATAGTTTACTCACCGATCAGAGGGAAATGGAACGTTGGATTTTGTGATAATGCATGGTTCAAGAAACGGGCATCAGCCGCACTACCTTACCACGCAGCATACATGTAAGTGAAATTCATATCGAAGTCACATATTGCCAAAACGTTCTGTGCTAGGTGGCTTTATAAGATCGATATCAATTTTGATCTACCTGCGGGACCCATGCCGGAGCAACATGCCGTCAATTGCTCCGACATAATCGTACGTCATTGAGATGTATGTGAAAAAGTGCGACACTAAAATGTACTGGCATAAATTGACTGTAGAGACTGAATGTACCTAAAAGTATGGTTAGAAATTTGGATTGTTACGGGGATGCATGTCCAACCAATTTGGGCTAGTGATCGGTTCTGGCACCATTGTGCACAATGCAGAAAGCACTCTGTGAAATCTACGATGTATAGTCTCCACTGAGTGTTGAAATCGCTCCATATTATCATGTTGTCTTTTGTGCATGCCAACAGTCTGCACAAAAAGTGCAACCTCCACGATGGAGCTAACCTCTATGTATGACCATGAGGCAGCAACCCCCTAGAAGTCAATGCATCAACTAGTGCGTAGAAAGCACGGGTTTATCATTCGAATGTTGTCATAAAATCTGCCCGTTTGTGAGGTTGTCATGATCCTGCAATCCAACCTTCCCCCTGTAGTGCAAAAGTGTTGCGCGACACATTTTCCTAAACAAACCTGGGCATACTAGATCCCTGAAAGCATAAAATTCTTCTGGGACATCGGATTCGTTGTTGCCTGGAGTTCCTGGTGTCCCGGGGTTGTCGCTTGCAAAGTTATTGTCATGGCCAACTCCTTCACTTGTGTTTTGCCGTAGTGATGTGCTAGACTGCTAAAAAAAAGTAAATACATAATGTGGTAAGCTTGAGTAGCACTATAGGCGTGAAATTAGAGAAAAAGCCTACATCATTTAGACACATTCGGGTGCCAACCTCGATACGATAGCAACAACACTATATAGATAATAAACGTAAAACAAATAAGTTCGTCAAGGTGGGCTAACACGAGACTACAGTCACTTGCCCAGTGAGTACAACCATCTCAATTTTTTCTCGTCATCTAGACGGAGGAAAATCATTCGGTGTTGTGACTATGAAAACGCTCCAAGGTGATGGTGAGATGACGTCGAACAGATTCTTAAATTTTGTTAACTTATTGACGCACCATTCAATAGACTGTCACTTTAGGACCGGTTCTATCAATCTTGCCCTGTAGTGACTCTTTCAACCTATCCATAGTCTCAAAATTCTTCGAGTGCAACTCACTCGTCCTGCACCATGCAAGATGCTTTCTACTAGACGGTGAGGTGAATGTTGGTGTTAGGGGCGTAGAAAAGTACTCATCAGTTGATGGGATCGGAAGTGACTGGGAGAAAGACGTGTCCTCATAGTCATGTTTTGGCTAACAACTGCCTGAATTAGTCCCTATCATTTGTTCATCATCTCCATCATGCGCGATTCGGATTGCATGGGGTAGGTTCGCAGAGGATCGCCATATGCCCCCAGTTGCAGTGTTCCTTGTGAACATCTAGGTGTAGAGGTCAAAGTGCGGTAGCCCGTGTTCAACTAATTTCTTATACTCAGGATTTTCCTACATTAAGGATAATTTGTAGAGCATTTAGAATCCTAATGTTGCCATAATAAAATCAATAGTCGTAATATGCTTGAATTTAATACGTGCACTATTGTTTAATATAGTATGTAAAGACAAAACCATGTATACCCAATACTACTCTTCTAAACGTCCAACCGTTTGTTATAGTGTTCCATTTAGAATCCATCCCCACCCAGTACCCCTATTAAGAATGTCATTCATAAGCCGCCAAGCATGCCGCATTCTGTTAAGTTTCTCCTTTAGTTGGAATGTCGTAAACGCACAACTTGGACTCATGACCGAGTTCATCCTCTCGGATATACGAGCCCACATAGAGGGTGAAAATGTTGATGATTGAAGTCAGTGGCTGATAAACTCCTCGTGCATGAAGTCAATGAACACTCGTTCCATATACAGGGTCCATACAATTTTGTCTAAATGAGAGGAATGCGTCAAGCCTATGTCGCTTGGTGGGCGCATCTCTTTGGGAGCTCATATGAGTCAATTTCGTGTCACAATTATTTTATGCTAATTGATAGAATCTAAAAGCGCTAAATTATATGCGATATCCAAACATCTCGAAATGACGCATATACATGGACAACTTTTCCAATTTTTTTTTTTCGTCCTATAGCCAATGAATGAACGATTTAAAACACCAATACAATTTTCTTATCATGAGCTCTCATATTTTACAGTGAATGATTTTGACTAAGGACTATTCCACTTAAATTTAGTTAGAAATGTTATTTTATATGTTTGCTAATTATTCAAAATAAATACAATACGGGTAGGTGAAAAATGAAATTCTTTCACAAACCCTGTTAGCCCTTTTTATGTATTAAGATTTTGTTTGGACTATTCGAAAAAATCATCGTCTTAGAGTTTTCAGAAAATTTAACGTTGAAATATTAATGGGATAATCATATATAAATTTAACAAATTAATATTTAATTAAGGTTCAATGACAAATTAATACCCAATCATTAATTAATTAAATTAACAAGAGCAACTAAATTATTATTTTCAAGTGATTTTCATCATGATTTAATATTCCTCCCTTTGATTTGCACTAGAAAAAATATTGACCCCTTCAATTTTTTATAATGTTGATAGGAGCTACAGATAAGTAAATCAGTACTAAATACAAATTTGTTACTATTTTGTTTCATATATAATAAGAAAAATATATTATCTTGACACAGGGTTAATACCAATAAATTAAAATAAATCTTTCTCAATATATTTTTTTTTATCGTACTACCTTTATATCACTAAATAATTGCGATATAATAAACATCTCCGAATTGACTATCAACTTCTTTAAAAATGGAATCTGGCCAATGAGAAATAATAACCAAGTACCTACAAACATTTGTTGCAGAGGTTTGTTTATATTGCATATCTTTTCTGCTAAGATCGTGACATAGAACATACTACCATCCACATCACATGCATGCATATAAGAGAAGTCAAATGAAAACTGGAATATCCAATAATGCATATTTATATTGCCAATAGTTTGATTATAGTTTTTCGAAAGTTACCCACATATATACAAAATCCAGAAGATACAACATCATTTCACAAATATATCCCAGTGAACAAGTTTCATAAATAGCTATATACGATCAAACAATGCAAACTTTCTACAAACCCCTTAGTTACAACTATATGTGAGAATTACTAATAGGCAAGTAGTAACAAAGGCTCAAAAACACATTTCTAACAACAATCCAAGCTCATACTAATAAGGACACAAAAACATAACTAAATACGGTGAGACAGAGGATTTCAAAAAAGACAAAAATCAGTCTCATACGGATGAATTAGGACAAAAATAACACATATGTTAGAATAGGTGACCAGAAAGCCAATAGGTTTGGCGATTTGTAACCTATCTGACAACTTGATGTAAATGTAATATTATTATGTGATGAATAAGATGAGTGTTCGTCACCAATGGTACCTTCTTTTTTGCGCTCATCTTACATTTGTTAAAATGGTGTTTAACTTATATCGCAACAAATCCCACATACCATGGTTAACAACTCGTACAGTTGGGCCACGCATTGGGTGGTGGTCATGAAACCAACTGATTAAGAGTTGGGTCTGAAACGTTCCAAGTCGAGGACCTCGAGACAGGGCATCGAGAGTCCTATTGAGACTTGCGTTAAGAGTCGTGTTCATTGGATGAGTGCCGTGTTTCATCGGCGACAGGCGTGGGACGCCTACACGATCTTGATGGGTTGGTCGACTGGGGTCGAGTCGACTAGACTGACTCGCGGGGATCATCATATGGAAGCCTTGGAGGCTTGATCGGTATGATTGGTTTTCCCGGTTCCGATAGTACGGGAGTAATTCTCAGACTTGAGGGATCATGGCAGTCGCGTGCACATGATGGCTGTATCTTGGATCTGGCGAGAGGTAATCATTCTGTAAGATGATTATCATAAGCCTTGTCCAGTGCAGTCGGAATGTGTAGCGAGGACGGTGGATTCCAAGAAGAGGATTCGTCCCCTGTCAGTATGTGACAGAGGTATCTCCTATGCGCTCGGAGACACGTTCATGCTGTTTGAAGCTGTGGCCACAGTGGTTGGTTGAACAGGGAATGGTTTCCTGTGTCGATGCAATGAAGCATACGTGGTCTCGAGTATTAAGCATAGATGCCTAGTCATGGACGGGAACCGACACCAATTCCATACCCTAGACTAAGGCCGGGAGACGGGAGACGGTAGACGGAAGGATCGTACCCGTATAGAATCGGCGCCTAAATGTTCATGCCAATTCACCTAGTCTCTAGTGCCCTGGACCGTTGCTAGACAGCCACCCATGGTAACGGGCCCTTGTGGGACACGGGCCCAAGTCTAGCTGAGGGTGAACCTAAAGGGTCACACACAAATCACCGAGGAGGTTGAGAGATCGACTTGGAGTCAATATCGAAGGATAAATAAGTAATTGGATTACTTAAGGGAAAGTCCATTGGATGGACGGGCCGATATTGTATCGGGCTTTCATTTAATCGGTAAATTGGATTTTCGATTAAATATGGAAAGTTGAGACGTTGAGACGTTGGATCTTTTAATTGGATTAAAAGATCAACGAGAATAATTTAAATGGACATTAAATTGGATTTAATATTGGGTTCATCATAATTGGATTACGATAAAACCCGGTCCGTTAAATTTACTCGAGAGGAGAAATAATTCCTATTTTGGAATAGGAAGAAGTTGGACTTCTTCCCTTATTTAAACATGGCCGACATGCTCCCTTGGAGGAAGCAAAATCAGCCAAGTTTCATGCTAGGTGGTATGTTGACTTATCTCTTTTGGAAAGAGACAAATCAACTCCAATCAAGCTCTTCCCTTTTGGTATGATTTGATCATACCATAAATTTTTGGTAGGCTTGATTGAAGAATTGATGGTGATTGATTGGAATGAATCTAGACATTCTTGGATGAACCTAGACACATTCCAATAATCACATTAATTATGTATATATATATTAGAATATACAACACCAAGCATAAGTGATTCATTATTCATCTTTTTCTAGGAAAAAAAGAAGACAAAAATCCCTCTCCTCTCTCTCAACTCTCGGCCCTCTCTCACTCTCTTACACTTGTGTTCTTCACTTGATTTTGAATCAAGAAGAAGAACAAAGTAAGTTTAAGAGAGCACTAATTCATAGTGTTCTTCTCTTAAACCGATTTCTTCTTAAACCCGTTCTTTTCTAGCAAGAAGAACGTGTGTTTCTTCTGATGTGGTGTGGATCACCTTTGGAGAATCCATACGTTTGGATTTCGTGAGCATTCCGGAGAAGGAACAACGCAAGTAGCCGGGAGCATACGCTAAACAATTAAAGGTAACGGTTTATTACGCTTTGATTGATTATATATATTTATCTATGCCCTATGTGTTTAATATTCATTCCAATATTTACACATCCTACATCGAACGCCCGGTTGAGCACCCAAGGGTACACCCCTTGGGATTCGTATTTTAAATTAGATTTGATTTAATGTACGCTATTTCCTCGCTTCCGCTCGCGCTCCGAGCGGATCCACTTGTCCTTCAACATAAAAGCATATACGGGAAGCTAAGCATAATCAATAAAGGCTTTGTTTACTGGCCCATATTAGCCCCTATATTCGGGTTAATATGGGTGTTACACATGTTTACTTGCAATAGCCCAGGCCCGCTACTATTTGCAAAAGCCCGCTACTAGCCTATGCTATTTCCAATATAGCAATCTAATTTTCAGGTCTCATATTGTTAGTATGTGGGGCCAACATAATTCTCTACAAACTTTTACTTCCTGTATTGCCCTCATAAGGAGTGTGTTTTAAGTCTATCTTGCCCCTTAATTTGCACCGAATTGCGCTGATATTCATCATTAATATGCTAACTTTTGGTAGGTGACATTTATTGTAGTAGGTGAGCATTTATTGTGTTGTGTGAATTACATAGATTTACATGGTAAATTCATTGTATAAATTCATTGTAAATGCAAGGTAAATACTCCACCATAAATTACATAGATTTGTTGCTTATAAAGATGGTTCTGCATTTATTGTGGGCTCATTTATTACACAACCACATAGGTGTGATGGTTATTAAATGCAATGGGCAGATTTGTAAGTGTATATACAACCCGGATTTACATGGCTGAAAGTAAATGTCCTATTATTTTTGCATCCAGATTATTACCCATATAACCAATGCAAAGTAAACAAACTATGAGATAATATTATAGAGGCTAATATAATAGATAGTATGGGTCTACTATAATATGACCTAATACAATACAGTCCGGTAGACATGGCCAAAGTATACATCAACACATTAGTAACACCACACATAAAGTTCAAATATTCTGGTAAAACCATAAACAAGTACCTTATGAACAACAATTTAGTAAACTCAAATTGTGGATGAGTGGGACAACTACCAAGAACAGTGAATACAATATATGGTGCCTAGTTTGTACTCAATCTGTTGCCCCAATTTCACAGATAATCAGGCAAACATTTGGCTACCCTCACAACATATATAAAACTAAAATTGTAATGCTGGAAAAACTCAAGTGAAAGCTTATTATATAGAATCTCAAAGCACAACACAAGCTCTCACATGACCAACAATATACTATCTACAACACAAATCTTTTAGTTATAAGGTTGCAGCATTTAAAGCATTATACAACTCAAATTAGGCCAAATAGTGTCATCGTACTCCATCAGATGAAATTTGAATGCATTACACTGAAAAGTAAAGGCAATCTCAGGAATCCAGTAGGGCAATTCAATAATTTATTCTACACAGTGCACATTAATAATTCACTCCCAGCCTAAATAAAAAATTCATAAAAGATGAGGGGCATATTTTGCAAATTATTAAATTACACCTCACTTGGTACCAATCACACGGATTAGGCGCTGGTGGTGGAGCTCCTGCAAGATAGGAGTGATGAATCGATTTTGAATTGAGGTATCAGTAGATTGAGCATGACCACATCAACAAAAGATTTTTGTTGCGGCGGTTGAGCGGCAGTCTGATTTGCCAAAAGGGGAAATGCATCAGTATGGAGTGCCTGAGGATTTTGGTTGGGTGGTGGCTGTGAGCCATACGGAGGAAAAGCCTCGGCAGAGTGATCGAAGATGTGAGGCGAGGTCATCGAGACGGCAACAAAATAGTAAGTGACAGGGGAGGCGCTGATGACAAAATGAACTGAAGGGATGTGTGCATCGTGACGAGGTGAGCATAGGAGTGGCGGTCCGCGTGCGATCTGAGCGTTGATGATAGAGAAACGGTGGGAAATCAATGGATATTTTCGCGACGAAGATGTGAGCCAAATGTTAAATTTTGGATAAAAAAGATGAAGGTGGTATGAAAATATTCACCTTCACAAGGGGAAGCGAAAGGTGGTGGTCCGCAATCATGGGTTGATCGGACGACAGAGGAATCGACGGAGGAACGGGACTACGGCACGAACTTTCTCGAATAGTGAAATAACCCAATCAAAATCCAAAGTATGAATGGGTGGTATGGAGATGCTCGCAAGGATGAGAGGAATCTGATGGTGTAGGTGCATGCAGGGTGAACGACGTTTAGAATGCGTCAATATATGAAGAGAGAGATAATGGATCTCCACCAACGGGACTTTACTTACTGTACACCTCGTTGGCCTCTGCTAAGGCCACTGGCGGACAGCTTCTACACGGCAGCTGAGAGAAAAGGCTTATAAGTGATGATGGGAGACAAGATTTAGGTAGGGTTCCGTAGGCCTGGACTTGAAATGATTTGTGATTGTTTGGCTTGCATTTGGATACAGGCCAAATGAGCTAAAAACACCAAGATAAGGTGTCTCATAATGAGCCCAAATATTGGGCATGTTTTGGCCCATCTTCGAGATGGGCCGAAATTAAAAACAAACATAGCGACGGTGTTTAGATTTATTTTTGGGTCGTTTCTGAGATGGTCCAAAACAACACATATGTTTGGGATGCAGATTTTACATTATCTTCCATTGTTCATATCTTTATGTAGCACTATTGATTGTTTCACAACGTTTCTGTTTGTCTTACGAAAATATGATTTTCTTGTTCTGTGACGTCCATGGAATTTTATTCATAATTGAGGGGCTAATTGGTAATTATTCAAAAAATATTAATTTAATTATAAGTTATAGATTAAAATTTGTATATATTAAAACTTGAAGGGAGTAATTTGGAGCTTTATAAAATATTTGGAGAGACATTATATAAATGTAAAAATTTGGGGAACGAATTAAGAATTTTATAAAAAGTTATTAATAAATAAATATATACACACATATATAATTATAATAAAATAACTAAAAGTGTAAATATAAGGATGGAATGTAGAGGTGGCACGTGGGCTTCTTTAGCCTTTTCAAGATACATAAATTGGATAAGTTTAAAACTCAAAATTTTGTTCACATTAAACAAAGCGTATCAGCAAATACAGTTCCTCTTGAAGACGCGCATACAGGTTTAAATTTATTCTTCAAAATTTTAGTTAATTTGTATACTTATATTATTTGATTAGTGCATTTATTAAATATTATTTGTACTATTCGATTTGATGTTTAATCGAAAAGTTTGATGAATTCAAGTATTTATACAAATTAGTGTTCGGGTATATGTTTAATCGAAACGAGGTTGTTATAATTGAAATTTTCTAATCTATTAGATTTAGTCGTTGGTATAATAGTTTATTCAAAATTAATCGAATTTACTAATCAAATACATAATTATAGGTACTAGTGTCTGAATAATTGTTATAATTGTGAAGAATTAGCAAAAATTAATAGCAATAGTAGAAAATTATGTTTGAGAAATATTAGGGAATTGTATTTGACAAATATTATATTTATTAAAAAGGAATATGGGATTTTTTGAAGTAAGTTCATTTAGGGATATTATAGATATCGATAGTTATAAAAATTTGATGGGTTTGATAAAATAAATTCTTATGAGTTTATTGATAAATGAGATATATACTAGGGAAGTTTATAGTGTCTAGTTATTTGGACGAAAAAAGAACAAATGTTTGAATTTCAATATAAATGAATATTAAAAACTTGGTTGAAAAGGCGCGAATATTATTTAGTAATTTCATTTGGAATTTATAATATTTTTTATATATTAATTATACATATTATATCCTGCTATAGGACATGAAGATAGAATAGAGGACTGAGCAGTTTCTTCTATTAACGTGATCTTTTGAGTTTGAGGTAAGTATAGTTAATTGAATTTATATATATGGATATATATTTATATACAATGGATATATATTCCTGTGTTGTATACATATATGTATATATATTTATATATATGGGCATAATGCAATGGCTTTATCATAATATGATTAATGACGAGTTGTGTGCTGTCATTGATCAGTGGAGATGATGTGACATATCATATGAGTTGTGTGTTGTGTGATAGGATTGATGATGGGATATCATACGAGTTGTGTGTTGTGTGGTATCATTGATGATGGGGTATCATACGAACTGTATGTTGTGTGGTACCGAGGAAAAAAAGATATTATGATCGAGGGATGATAGTCGGGAAAGACCATTGAGTGATGCACTCCAACATGGGTAAGCAGGGCCCGAAGAAAATAAATAAACACATTGAGTATTTGGTTGTGGAGTGATATATGAGTATTAGTATGTGGTATTTCTTATATTTATTGTGATTGCATGGTGAATATATGTTGGTTGGTTTCATTGCATAAAAATTTTATTTTCCTTCATATGAGCATGTAGATATGAGCCGATTAGTCATACTTATTGAGTAGGTAGTTCATCCATTGCCACATATTTTTCAGGAGATAAGTTACCGTGACTAGGTACAACAAACTTCAAGTCGTGCCATGGGTCATAATAGGTGGGTTAGTCATGACACCTGAAGCCAAAGGTTCTAGCTATGTGACTATAGTCTTTTGGTTGGGTTCGCATTTCAAATTTTATAGTAGTCTGAAGCTCTTTTTCTTGGAGTTATGCACATGAGTATAACTGTGGGTTAGTAGATGTAAACTTTTGACGACGTCTATCATTATTTTAGATATATATGTATATTACATGTTTACAATAGGATTGATTTTATTCATTTTAAATGAAAATCTCTTATAAGACAGGTTATAAGTAAGAGGTGTGTATAATTAGTGGTAATACAGTTTAGTTACGTAGGGGGTGTCACATTGGGTGGTATCATAGCGTGTTTGCATTTATAGGGTAATAGGTTGACTTTAGGATGTGTCTAATGATTGAATTGTTCAATGTAGGATGGCTTCTCACAGTGCACGTGCTGACCTAGTAGCTAGTAGAAGAGAGTCAGTGGAGTTCGTAAAGGGTTCAGTTGCACCTGCAAGTGCAGGTAGAGTTCGGATAGGTCAAGAAGGTGTTGGTGTTGATGCTCCAATTCCTCCTAGAGGTGCTCTAGTGGCAAGGTTACCACCTGAGTATACACAGATCCTCTAAATAGCCTTACAGGCTCAGACGCAAGCTCAAGCACAATTTTTTGCACTGGCGTATGTACCAGCCCCAGTGCCAGCACAGGTAGTTCCTACAATTTATCGTAATTATGAAAGAATTAGAAAGGTGGGAGCTACAGAATTCGAGGGTACCTTAGGCCTTGAGGTTGCTGAAAAATGGTTCGAAAAGACCAAAGATGTGATGAACTTGGTGAACTGTACTTCAAAAAATCAACTTAAGTACGTTGTTTTCTTATTCAGGGGAATGCACTGATTGGTGGAGATCGGTTGAGAGGGCATACGAGCCATGAGAAATGACTTGGGCCAAATTTTAGAAGGAGTTTGATGATAAATACAAACCTAAGATGTATAGAGATAAGAAGAAGATGGAGTTTTTGAACCTAATATAAGGAGATGATCAGACAGTGGTTGAGTATGAGATTCGTTTTGCTGCATTAGCCAAGTACGCACCAGAAGCAGTAGCGACACAGGAGGATCGATGCTACTGATTTGAACAGGGGTTACGACCAGAGATAAAAAGAGGTCTTGCAATCAGAATTACGAATTTTAAAACTCTCATTGAGTAAGCAGTTCAGATGGAAGAGGTGGTGATTGAACATAACAAGAAGGGATAAGAGAAAAGAAAGTCAACATATACAATAGGGGAATCCAATAGGTTGACCAAGAGGGGCACCGACCATTCATTTTCAGCAGGAGGTGGAAGTTTGGCACATGGTGGTCCTACTTTTAGAAGTTGTAGTGGATCGAGGTTTAATGGATCAATGGGCTTTAATAGAGGTTCATTGGAACGCAATTCATTTAGTTTGCCCTCTATCAGATCGAGTAGGGGAGCTAAACATGGTTATCGCAGGGGGTTAGCCTTTACACCGAGTTGTCCTACTTGTGGGAGACGACATCTGGGAAAATGTTGGGGACCTGGTGTTATACCTAAGATTTGCTATAACTGCGGGGGTAGAGGACATGTGTCTAGAGATTGACCCAGTCAGACTACCGGTATTGCAGGTAAGAGTGGAGATTCAGCCAGTGGGACTCAGAGTCAAAGCAGTATAGGGAGCAATGGTCGAGGAGCTGAGAGAGGCAGAGGCAAAGATAGGGGTAGAGGCACTGATAATAGATATGGTGGTCATCCTATTGGTGGTAGTACAAGAGGGTCTGGAGCACAAGCAACTCAAGGATAGAGCCAAGCAAGAATCTATAACATGACTAGGGAGGAAGCTCCAATTTTGAATAACGTAATATCACGTACGGGCTTATTATTTGATGTAGAGGCATATGTTTTAATTAACCCTTGCTCTACGCATTCATATATATCTTCAGAATTTGTATCTAAAATACCTGGTGAGAATAGTCCTTTGGGATATATTTTGATGGTTCATTTGCCCATGGGAGGAGGTGTGATAGTGAATAGTGTTAGAACAGGGAGCTTAGTGAGGATTGGTGACGTAAATTTACCCGTAGATCTAGTAGTGATGGATTTGAAGGAGTTTTATGTAATCTTGGGGATGGATTGGTTAGCACAACATAAGGTAGTGGTTGATTGTTATAAGAAGAAAGTGATGATTGAATCTTCCGGCAAGCCAATAGTAGTATTTGTGGGGGATCGACAAGTAGTACCAGTCTGTGTAATATTAGCCATGGAGGTGGGACGATTAATGGTAGAAGGGTGTGAGGCATATTTAGCCCATGTGATAGATACCGAAAAGATTAGTCCCACACTAGAGGAAATCCCTGTAGTGAGAGATTTTCTTGAAGTGTTCCCTGATGACTTACCAGGTTTACCACCGCATAGGGAAGTAGACTTCACTATAAAAACTCTCGCAGGAGTTGCCCTAATTTCTATTGCACAGTGTAGAATAGCCTCACGGCATTAGAAGAGCTTAAAAATCAAAGAGAACAATTGTTGGAGAAAGTGTTTATTAGACCGAGAACTTCACCGTCAGGAGCACCAGTGTTATTTGTGAAAAAGGACAATAGTATGACGTTGTGCATCGATTACCGCCAATTGAATAGGGTGATAGTGAAGAATAAATATCTGTTAGCAAGAATTGATGACCTATTAGACCAGTTGAAGGGGGCTACAATATTTTCAAAGATTGAATTGAGGTTTGGGTATTTGCAGTTGAGGATAACAGAGAAAAGATATACCAAAAATAGCTTTTTGCACTCGTTATAGTCACTATGAGTTTTTGGTGATGCCATTTGAGTTAACAAATGCACCAGCGGCATTCATGGCATTGATGAATCATACATTCCAAGAGTACCTAGATCAGTTTGTGATTGTGTTTATAGATGACAGTTTGATGTACTTGAAGAACATGGAGGAGCATGAACATCATTTGGGGATAGCATTACAAATTTGTAAATAAAAAGTGTTGTATGCTAAGTTAAGCAAGTGTAAATTTTGGGTAAACCAGGTGATTTTTCTAGAGCATGTGATATCTGGTGATGAGGTTATGCCTGACCCTGCAAAGGTGAAGGCCATTATGGAACGGAAAGTATCGAAAATCACGACTGAAGTTTGAAGTTTCTTGGGATTAGATGAATATTACAGGAGATTTGTTGAAGGCTTTTCCATATTTGCAGGTCCTGTGACCGAGTTATTAAGGAAGAAGGTAACATTCCACTGGACTGAACAATGTCAGCAAAGTTTTGACGAGCTGAAGAAAAGATTGACATCGACTCCAATTTTGGTTTTACCGTCTGGTAATGGGGGATACGTGGTGTATACAGATGCATCCAAACAGGGTTTGGGGTAGGTATTGATGCAAGACAGGAAGGTGATTGCTTATGCATTTCACCAGCTGAGGACTCATGAGTTGAATTATCCTACGCATGACTTGGAGTCAGTAGTAATTGTGCATGCATTGATGATTTTGTGAAACTATTTCTATGGCGAAAAATTTCAGATCTTCAGTGACCATAAGAGCTTGAAATATATTTTAATACAAATTTAGTAAAGAGTTCAAGCACCTTAGCCAGTTTTGCGAGTCATAGTCTGACATTACTATTAGAAATGAGATCTATGAATACGAAATTGTAGGTTGATCGGATAGGAGGTTTGTTGGCAACTTTACAACTTAATCTGGACCTTGTGGATAAAATCAGGGAAGCACAGAGTAGAGATCCTTTCTATTACGGATGCTAGAGAGAATGAAATAGGGTAAGAAGCGTAATTTTTCAGTGAGGGGCTGATGGGGTGATGGTAAATCGAGGACGAGTTTGTATTCCTAATGTGGATGGTTACGGGAGGAGATTTTATGAGAAGCTCACAATGCACCATAAGCAATGCATCCTGGTACTGTAAAGATGTATCGAGACATATGACCATACTATTGCTGGCAGACAATGAAGAAGGATGTGGTAGAATTTGTGGCTAAATGTATGACTTGTCAGCAAGTAAAGGCAGAACATCAGGCGCCAACAGGAAACTTCATCCCTTATCTATACCAGAATGGAAGTGGGAAAAGACCAGTATGGATTTTTTCGTAGGGTTGCCCCATATGTTCAGAAAGTATGACGCTATTTGGGTAATTGTGGATAGACTGACAAAATCAACTCATTTCTTACCTATATGCCAAGGTGATTCTTTGGATAAGTTAGCTAAGTTGTACGTTTCCGAAATTGTAAGACTACATGGTGTGCCTATATCTATTGTGTCGGATAGAGATCCTCGATTCACCTCACGTTTTGGAAAAGCTTACAGAAGGGCATTAGGCACGAAATTGCATTTCAGTACCGCATTTCATCCTCACATAGATGGACAGTCAGAAAGAACAAACTCTAGAAGTTATGTGAGGGCGTGTACATCGGAGTTTAAGGGTAATTGGGATGATCACTTACCATTAATGGAGTTTGCGTATAATAACAGCTTTCACTCTAGCATCGGTATGGACCCTTATGAAGCTTTATATGGAAGGAGATGCCGAAGTCTAGTTTGTTGGGATGTTGAAGGAATACGACAGTTAGAAGGTCCTGAATTGGTACAGGAAACAGTTGAGCAAATCCAAATAGTTAAGAATGTTTGAAAGCAGCCCAAGATCGCCAGAAAAGTTATGTTGATAGACACCGGAGGGAAATGGAGTATGAAATTGGTGAGAAGGGTTTTCTAAGGTATCTCCAAGGAAGGAAAATTGAGGTTTGGTAACCAGCGGAAGCTGAGTCCAAGGTATGTTGGGCCGTATGAAATTGTTGAAAGAATCTGACCACTAGCATATCGACTAGCACTGCCAGTAGAATTATCGCAGATACATGACGTGTTCTATATTTTGATGCTACGATGATAATGCTCTGATCCTAGCCATGTTATCTGTGAAGCAGAAGTAGAGATTCCGAGGGGTTGACATATGTAGAGGAACCCACCGAGATCTTGAATAGAAGCTTAAGGAGAATGAGAAATAAGGAAATATCAATGGTAAAGGTGAAATGGAGTCATCGTTCTCCAAGAGAGGCCACTTGGGAGGTTAATGAACATATGAGAGAAAAGTACCCATATTTATTCCTGAAACGGGAAAGATAGTCAAATTTCGAGGACAATATTTTTAGTAGGATGGGAGAATTCTGACGTCTATGGACTTTTATTCATAATTGAGGGGCAAATTGATAATTATTAAGAAAATATAATTTAATTATAAGTTATAATTGAAATTTGTATATATTAAAACTTGAGGGAGTAAATTGGAGCTTTATAAAATATTTGGGAAGACATTATACAAATTTAGAAATTTGGGAAGAAATTAAGAATTTTATAAAAAGTTATTAATATATAAATATATACACGCATGTATAATAATAATAATATAATAACTAAAAGTGTAAATATAAGGATGGAATGTGGAGGTGGCACGTGGGTGTCTTTAGCCTTTTTCAAGATACATAAATTAGATAAGTTTAAACTCATAATTTAGTTCACATTATACAAAGCTTATCAGCAATTACAGTTCCTCCCGAAGACGTGCATACAGGTTTACATTTATTCTTCAAAATTTTAATTAATTTATATACTTATATTATTTGATTAGTGCATTTATTAAATATTATTTCTACTTTTCGATTTAATGTTTAATCAAAAAGTTTGATGAATTCAAGTATTTATACAAATTAGTGTTTGGATATATGTTTAATCGAAATGGGGTTATTATAGGCAATAAATTACAATTTTCTAATCTATTAGATTTAGTCGTTGGTATAATAAATTATTCAAAATTAATCAGATTTATTGACCAAATACATAATTATATGTACTAGTGTCTGAATAATTGTTATAACTTTGAAGAATTAGCAATAAATAATAGGAATAGTAGAAAATTATGTTTGAGAAAATATCAGGAAATTGTATTTCAGAAATATTATATTTATTAAAAAGGAATATGAGATTTTTGTAGTAATTTCATTTAGGTGTGTGATAGAGATTGATAAAGATAAAAATATGAGGGGTTTGATAAAATAAATTCTATGAGTTCATTGATAATTAGATATATACTGGGAAAGTTTATAGTGTCTAGTTATTTGGACGAAAAAGGAACGAAGGTTTGAATTTCAATATAAACAAAATATTAAAAAATTGGTGGAAAAAGTATGAATATTATTTAGTAATTTCATTTGGAATTTATAATATTTTTTATATATTAATTATACATATTATATCCTTCGATAGGACGTGAAGATAGAGTAGAGGGTTGAACAGTTTCTTCTATTAACGTGATGTTTTAAGTTTGAGGTAAGTATAATTAATTAGATTTATAAATATATATACTTACATATATGGATATATATTCTTGTGTTGTATACGTAATTGTGAATTTTTGGCGATTGATCTGTATTACTTGTTATTCTATGAAGTTGCCATTATGTGATTATATGTGGTTACGGTGTATGGAAGTTAGATAGATGATTGTGTGTACCATATTTGATTGTTAAATGAAATTGAACGTTGAAGTTACTGATGGGGTTGATTGTTGAATGAAAACGAATGATGAGATTATTGATGAGAATATTGTGAATTCAGATAAAGAGATGGCTTACTTAACTGGGGGCATAGTGCAATGGCTTACGATAATATGATTAATAACGAGTTATGTGCTGTCATTGATCAGTGGAGATGATGTGACATATCTATGAGTTGTGTGCTGTGTGCGACAATTGATGGTTGGATATCATACGAGCTGTGTGTTGTGTGGTATCACTGATGATGGGGTATCATAAGAGCTATGTGGTATCGACAAAAAAAGAAGATATTATGATTGAGGGGATGATAGCCAAAAAAGACCATTGAGTGATGCACTCTAGCATGGGTAAGCAGGGCCCAAAAAAATAAATAAACACAATATATGTTGGTTGGTTTCATTGTAAAAAAATTTATGTTATTGCATATGTGCGTGTATATATAAGCCGATTAGCCATACTTATTGAGTAGGCAGCTCATCCTTCGCCAAATACTTTTCAGGAGACAAGTCACCATGACTAGCTACAACAAATTTGAAGTCGTGCTGAAGCTCTTTTTTTTTTTTTTTCTGGAGATATGTACATGAGTATACTTGTGGCTTAGTAGGGCAAAATTGCACTTTTGGTCCATAGGATAGACCCATTCTCACATTTCGTCCCGCGCTTTTAGTCGTCGACACTTTTGGTCCCAAAGCCCTAATTTTTTTGACACATATGGTCCCAAGCCGTTAACTTTAATGGAAAACGGCACGTGATCAAACACGTGCCGTTAGTCAACGCAAGTAAACGGTCTTCTGCCGTTAGCTGCTGCATTTAGGAGGGAAAATTTGGCGCCAAATGCACATTTTACTCCCTTTTTCACTATTTATACTCATAAAAAGCCCAAAAAATCTTATTTTCTCCTTTGACAACAAAAAACTACCCCAACATTCATTTTCTCTGTTTTAGCAGGTGAAAAAATGTCACAAACCTCTGAAAATGCTAGAAATATATTTAGTATATTTATTTAATTGAATAAAAATAATTGACCAATTAATTTACTAAGGAAAAAACTGCTAAAATAAGTACTATGTTGACAAAATGTGGCGGTCTAAAATGTCATTAACTATAATTATTTCCTCCTGTATTTTTCATTAATTAATTTTATTAATAATTCCTTATGCGCACACATTTACAACTAATTTGTTTATTAATTCTGGTCAATTATTTTTATTCAATTAAATAAATATACTAAAAATATTTCTAGCATTTTCAGAGGTTTGTGATATTTTTTCACCAGCTAAAACTGAGAAAAATGAATGTTGGGGTAGTTTTTTGTTGTCAAAGGAGAAAATAAGATTTTTTGGGCTTTTTATGGGTATAAATAGAGAAAAAAGGAGTAAAATGTGCATTTGGTGCCAATTTTTCCCTCCTAAATGCAGCAGGTAACGGCAGAAGACCGTTTACTTGCGTTGACTAACGGCACGTGTTCAATCACGTGCCGTTTTCCGTTAAAGTTAACGACTTGGGACCATAAGTGTCAAAAAATTAGGGCTTTGGGACCAAAAGCGCGGGACCAAATGTGAGAATGTCCCTATCCTATGGGACCAAAAGTGTAATTTTCTGACTTAGTAGATATAAACTTTTGACGATGTCTATCATTATTTTAGATATATATATATATATTACATGTTTACAATAGAATTTATTTTATTCATTTTAAATGAAAATCTCTTTATAAGCCAGGTTATAAGTAAGAGGGGTATATAATTAGTGCTAATACAGTGTAGTTACATAGGGGGTGTCACATGTTCTTTCTCCATTTCATCCGTGCATCACCACCACCGTCATCTCACTTCTCCTTTTTAATATGTTGTCCCTTATCTATTAGTTCGATTAAATTAAACACTTACTGGTTCTTTTGATTTTCCTCATATTCGGGATTTTACGCGTCAAAAATTAGTGGAGAGAGAATATTGACCAATATAAATACCAATCTTGTCTAGGGTTGGTCCTATACTATTACATTAATAATAACCCAATCATCATTCTGATGGGCCTTGGTCTCTTTTCTCTGTCTTCACTTCATGGAAACGCCTTGGAACCTCCAGTCTGGGCTCTCCATGTGGACCTTCCTTCTTCTCCATCAATTACATAAAAAATTAAAACCTCACTCCTATTCTACTCTCATTACATATTAAAAATAGAAACCCCAGCGAAAAACCCGGGGGGAGTACATAAGGAGGGAGATAGAATGCCTTATTATTCCAAGACAACTAGAAAGAGAGAAGGAGAAAGCAGTAAAAGAGGCACACAGGCTCAACATGAAATTAAACCATACATTCGGTCTAGGGCTCGTGATCATCCGTTTGCATCCAACACACATAATCATATGATCCAATCACATAATAACAGTATACCAAGAATACATGATAACCAATCATAATTATCCAAAATAAATGCGTAACGTGTGAAAATAATGCATAATCGTTGGCAATAATATTTTCTTGTTTTATCAAATAAAAGGAATTAATTCTCCAAGAAAATAAAAGGACCCGATTAAATCCAATTTAATCATTCCTTTTCTCCAATATTTAATTCTAAATTAAGTAGTTAGTGTGTGTGGATTGTGTGTGACTCTTTAGGTTCATCTTTTCAGCTAGACTTGGTCGGATTCCTAGAATCCGTCCGTTACCATGGGTGGCCATCTAGCAACGGTCCATGGCACTAGAGACTAGGTGAAATTTGGGGGATGAACATTTAGGCTCTAATAGTACACTTGTCCTTCTGTCTGCGGTCTCACCACTCAGGGTCTAGGGCACGGAAAATGCAGGTACCCATTTTGGACCTAACTGTCGGTCTGTCCTTACTAAACGCCGCAAGGGAAACCTTCCCTTCTATTCAGTTACTGTGGCCACAGATTTTAGGGACAAGACACAGAGCATACGTGAGACTCAACTGTCAATGCCTTTGACAGGAGACAGATCCTTTCTTGGAAACTACTGTCACTCTGTACACCAGAGCTGCACTAGACATGGCTTATGACTACTCAAGTGCTTCTTGGCAATCTCTCACCATATCTAAGATACAGACCTGATATACAGGTAAACTCAGCAGTTCCTCAAGTCAAAGGACATGGCATGTACCGTTGGAACCGGGAATACACGTCATACCTTGCTGACCCTACTCAAGGTCCTCCGTAAGACGGTTCCCGCGAGTCACCTCAGTCAGCTGCTCCCCAGCAGGCTAACCCACTAACACTGCTTAGACGACCTTCGTCACCCGTCGATGAAATACAACAGCAGATGCTTAGTGCAAGTCTCAAGGGGAATCTCGGTACCCATTTTTGAGATTCCTTGACTTGGAGATTTTCGGACTGATTTGGCGGGACTGATTTCATGGACCTACCTCCAAGTGTAGTCCCAATCCCCGAAATGGGTTTTCAGTCCGTGGGCTTTGTTTGCGTAGTGAACAGATAGATGTAAAGCAGTGAAGTGAATGCAAAGAAAGTAATGCCAGAATGAATTTCACTTCTTTATTCATTAATAGTTTATCAAAACACTGAAATTGTATAGATATAGGTTACATTTTGCCAGCCAAGATTGGCTATATGGTCACCTATTCTAACATAAATGTTGTGACTTCTCCATCAACGCCAAGTTTGCGCTTATAGACCCATTGACAGCTAACTGGCTTAATCCCTTTCGGTGGGTCTACAAGTCTCCAGACTTGGTTCTCGCTCATGGAGTCCATTTCGGTTTTCATGGCCTCAAGCCATTTCCCGGGAGTCGATGTCAAACATCGCTTCTCCGTATGTCTTAGGATCGTTATCCAGTAGACCGGTCGTATTTAGAAAGCCATATCTCACCGGAGGTCGAGACTCTCTAGTTGACCTACGGAGAATGGGAACGTCAGTGGTGACTGTGGGCGCTGACTGTATAGGAGCCGAGGGTTCAGGTACCGAGGTTGGCCCTTCCTGAGGCTGTCCTTCATGCCTAGCATGCTGGACTTGTCGAGGTTGGTCAGCCCTTCGGGTATCTATCCTGAATCCTCTAAGTGAGGAATCCGCGGCTACCTCTGATGACTTGTTTCCATCACTGGTCAGCAACACTGCGCACGCCCGTTCGTGCTGGCAGGTTGCCGCGGGCGCCAACCTGCCGGCCGCCTGCGTGCGTCTGCCCTGCGCAGGCCACGCACGCGCACGCGCATCGTGCTCGCGCGCGGCCTTCCTGTACGCAAGTCGCGTGCGCGCGCGCACATCAGGCGCGCCTTCCTGTACGCAAGTCGCGTGCGTGCACGCACATCGGGCGCGCGCGCGCAGACTCCGTTGTCTGCGTGCGCGAGCGCCTAGTGGCGTCGCCTCATGCGTGCGCTCGCGCGCAGCTTCCCATGTCGCGCGTCCGAGCGAGCAGGCACTCCAACGTGTTGGCCAGGCGCTCGGCCGCGCGCGCGGTGACCTAGATCCGCGCGTGCCATGCGCGCCTGGCGAAGGCAGCCGCGCGCAGGCTCCCCTGCCTGCGCGCCCGCCTCACCTGAGCGCACAGCGCGCGCGGTCAGCCACCAGCTGGCCGCGTGCTGCGTTTTCTCCGTTTCATTCGATTTTGCCCCCGTTTCCCAAGAAAAATAGAAAATACCAACAGCACCAAAATCATACATAATTGAAATCAAGAAAACGGCATGCTTTATGATAAAAATATCAAGAAATAAATTAAAACATGCCAAACACGTTTTCATGCTTAAAACGCACACAAAACCCACCGAACCGGGCTCTAATACCACTGAAAGCCTTGGGTAGGCGTGTGGATCGTCCCGGGAGTATCGCGAATGCGGAAGCGCGATATAATTTAAATTACAAAAATTTAAACATGCAAAACATATATTAAAATAAACTTATTCAAGAGGTGTACCCTTGAAACTCCCGGGTGTTCGGTGTATCTCATGGATAATAAGCATACACAAGAATCATGGAGGCCATAGGACTCTAAAATAAAAGAGGACGAAAAACGTAAACAGAAACCTACCGATTCGTCGTTTTCCCCTTCTAACCGGTACTCACATTGTTCCCCGATTTGCTCCAAGATCTCGTATGGGAGACCCTCTAATTCGTGACACGCAATCCGCCCACGTATCTTGAACTTCGTGCTAGTGAAAGAACAAGTATTATTTAGGAGAGGACGGATCGATCAAACGTTATTAGTTTAACGAGATCAATCCTCCTTTTGTTCAATTGTTAGAAAAACAAAAGAACAAGAAAATAATTTTCTTGGAAGAGGAGAGAGAGGCACGCTGCCGAGAGAGAGGGAGAGGAGTGCACGAGTGGGTGTGTGTGTGTGTGTTTCAAGATTCATCATCTCCTTTAATGTGTGTGCTAAGGAGTATTTATAGAAGAGGAATCCTTCTCCTCTTCAAGTTCCCTACACATTGAAGACTCCACTACAACTAGGATTTGACCTAGTGAAATCCTAGTCAAATCAAGCTTCTTTGGTCAAACCAATAATAGCCATTGATCTCTCCCTTTTAATCTCAACCATTAATTTAATTTAATGGAATATTAAAATCCTATTTAAATATTCCAAGGGCAATAAATAAATATATTAAATATAAATATTTATTCTAAGCCCATTAAATTAATTTTCTATTAAATCTAATTTATTAGATAAATTTCTTTTATCTAATAAAAGGAATTAACTCTTCCCAAGAAAATAAAGACCCGATTAAATCCAATTTAATCGCTCCATTTCTCCAAATATTTAATTCTAAATTAAATACTTTTATGTGTGCGGATTGTGTGTGACTCTTTAGGTTCACCTTCAGCTAGACTTGGTTGGATTCCTAGAATCCGCCCGTTACCATGGGTGGCCATCTAGCAACGGTCCATGGCACTAGAGACTAGGTGAATATAGGGGGATGAACATTTAGGCTCTACAGTACATCTATCCTTCCGTCTACGGTCTCACCACTTAGGGTCTAGGGCACAAAAAATGCAGGTACCCATTTTGGAACTAAGTGTCGGTCTGTCCTTTACTCAACGCCGCAAGGGAAACCTTCCCTTCTGTTCAGTTACTGTGGCCACAGATTTTAGGGACTAGACTCAGAGCATTTGTGAGACACAACTGTCAACATCTTTTGACAGGAGACAGATCCTTTCTTGGAAACTACTGTCACTCTGTACACCGGAGTTGCACTAGATATGGCTTATGACTACTCAAGTGCTTCTTGGCAATCTCTCATCATATCTAAGATACAACCTTGATATATAGGTAAACTCAGCAGTTCCTCAAGTCAAAGGACTTGACCTGTACTGTTGGAACCGGGAACACACGTCATACCTAACCGACCCTACTCAAGGTCCTCTGTAAGACGGTTCCCGCGAGTCACCTCAGTCAGCTACTCCCTAGCAGGCCAACCCACTAACACTGCTTAGACGACCCTCGTCGCCCGTCGATGAAATACGACAGTAGATGCTTAGTGCAAGTCTCAAGGGGAATCTCGATACCCACTTTCGAGATTCCTTGACTTGGAGATTTCCGGAATGATTCGGCGGAACTGATTTTATGGACTTACCTCCAAGCGTAGTCCCAGTCCCCGAAATGTGTTTTCAGTCCGTGGGCTTTGTTTGCGTAGTGAACAGATATATAAAGCAGATAAAGTGAACACAAACAAAGTAAATGCCAAATGAATTTCACTTCTTATTTATTAATGATTTATTAAAACCTCGAAATTGTTCAGACATAGGTTACAATTCGCCTACCAAAATTGGCTACATGGTCCCACTGGGCAAGCCAAAATTTGTAAATAATTTTTTGTGTTCCTGAATTTATCGAAATAACAAAATATTACAAATAGAATTCTTGAATTTGATTTGAGTATTTGTAGGGTGCGAAATCTCTACTTGAAATTAACCTCTTATTCTTCTCTTCAAGAACGTGATCTTTGATTCCGGCAACTTCGAAGGTGAAACTTGACTTTTGATCTCCTTCGACGTTGACTTTGACTTTGAATAGCATTAATTCGGGGTCGTTGACTTGTTCTCAAATTAAATGCTATAAATTTGAAGATATTTGACTTGAATTTGGAATATTTCTTGGTGGATTTGAGACTTTGATCTTCGGCCAAGGTGGACTTGCTTCTTGATAACGTTAATTTGCGGGTCTTTCGACTTCTTCTCGAATCAAACATTGACTTTGGATGATTTCCACGACGAACGCCTTGAATCTTGCCTTAAACGCTATGGATCATCCTTGATTTGCGTTTGAGAGGATCATCCTTAATTTAATTTGGAATATTTCTTGGTGAATGCTCTCTTACTTGTATCTTCAATTGTATGTCTGTCAAATGAGTTGCAAAGACCCCTTTATATAGTTGTCAAAGAGGTAGAGTTGTGGTGAACTTGAGCACTTATTTTTTATTATCTCTTATTTTAATTTAAAGAGATAATACATTAAATATTTGTGAAGACATGATTGGTCGATTTTGATATTATCTCTTTAATTTTGTATTTTTCAAGGAGATAATATAAAAAATATTTATCTTGATTTGATTGGTCAAAACACCTCAGTTCCCCACTTGTCGGCCGTTGATTTGATGAGGAAATATATATATATATATATATTAAAATGTCAATTAAATTAACTATTTATATTTGAAATTAATTTAATAAATTCTAAAATATTAATAGAAAAAATAGAATATAATTGATAAATAATATATATTTTTCATTTGTCGTCATTTGATTGGGTGCAAAATTAATTTGTCTATAGTAGTCATCATATGCGCGAGCGAACCCCGTAGCATAATTAATCAAAGGGCTTCAACCAAATGCTCGTATAAATATAATGTTTAAAGAATATGATGAACATGGCCAAAGAACATTTTTTAAATTAACATATTATTGAAAATGATTATCTAAAATAGTGTACAAAGAGCCAATCGATTGCCTTGACGGTCACTTATTCTAACAAACTGGACGTGGCTCATTGAGTGTGGGCTAACCGGACCTGGGTTTGTCGGGGTTAGGTTAGTATAGAGTGGGCGGTTTGGAAGTGGGCTATTGACCCATGTCCCTTTTGGTATTGGGTTAGTAGGGCTAGTTGTTGGGGTGTGGGCTACTTGGAAGTGGGCTAGTATGCTGTTGGTTATTCTCATGCGACCACACAATTGAGACTGAAGGAAGCTCTACCAGTGAGGTTTCCTGCATGCATGTTCTCAGCCCCCACGTTGTGCACGAACTCTCGCTCAGAGAATCCACTTTCCGCTTCTCTCGGGCCTCTTTTCCCCTAAATGTCCCTGACGGCGGTGACCTCCACGGTGGACTCCACCCCAAGGTACCATTCCCCCACCGGCCCACCTCAAAAATCTTTGCCCCTCGTCGACCCGCTCCCTCATCACTCCGTCCACCTCGTACACAACTCTGAATCCAAATTGCCGGTAAGATCTCTAGCCACTGGTATGCGAGAAAAATGACATACGAACTGTCCTAGACTCCTGCAACCACTATCCGTATTGAGTCCCGTTTTCTCGTGAAGACACTGCCTCCACCAGTGTTTTAAAACCCAGCCCGAACCGGCCGGTCGGACCGCTAAAATCTTGACCCGGTCCTTAAAACAGTCCGATCTAAATCATAAAACCGGACTAACATCAAAACCGTTCTATTTTTTGAAAATCGTTCAAACCGCCGGTAGGACCAGTGACCCAGTTGACCTGGTCCCGGGTCAAGCGAACCGATCGATTCATGAACTTTTTAAAAATTTTAAAAATTAATACAATTAAAAATTGAACCACGACATTACATATGAAAATTGAGAAAAAAACTAAGAAACCAACACCGACATTTTAATAATTACTTCAATGATATATTTATAAATGAACAAATTCATTAAGTCCATAATCTAATTAAATTATTATCTCTTATGATTATTTAAGTTTCTAATTAAATAATTAATAGAATAAGATTTATATATTATTTTTAAAATAGGGGATGTTAACTATTTATTGGCAGTAAAATTTAGTTATAACTTCATATAATGATAAACAATTCATTATTTTTGTTATTTTCGCAATTTTATGTTTTTATTCTTGTCATAAATCTTTTATATACTTATTTTACTATTAAGTTTTGAGATACTTTTATTTCTTATATGAACTTCAACAAAAACTTATTTATATTTTTGTATTTTTTATTATTTTAATATAATTTTATATATTAATTTTAATTATAACATAATTATGACATCACTGGTTCAACCACAGTTCACCCGACAGTTGAACCAGTGACCCTTAACCCAATCAATTTTTCGGTTTGATCAACGGTCCAAATTTTAAAACATTAGCCTCCACAAGCTTCGGGCAATCCCGCACAATATGACCAAGAACCCCACACTCATAGCAAAAATTTAGCAGCCGCTCATATGTAAAAGAGACTGTCAACTTCCCATCCGTTGATTGCATTCGGAAAAAGCGCTAGAAAGGTTCACGCACATCCAATGACACTCGAATCCAAACACTGGACCCCTACACATAATTTGATTGAGCATGGTCAGAACTCACAAACCCCCCCCCCCCCCCCCAGTCTATTTCCAATAGCCTCCGCCACCTCTCTAGTCATCATTTTCTGTGGAAGGTCATACACATGAATATAAACGTGCACCAATTAAGGTCCACATTTACCGGGTTCTACTCGGCACATGCCGGCGCTAAAATCACCAAATTTTTGTCAAAAGTTCATCGGCACCCTCTCAACGCACAATCTCGATCCACTACATGGTCAAAACGAAGTAAAAAATGATCCTTCCCGAGCAGCCACACCTCCATCCTTCTGGATGGTCAAATAACTGAGAGTAAGGTCGACGTAAGCACATCATACCAGAATGCCCGGGGCATGAGAGGTTGCCCAACCAGTAAAAACACCCCCCCCCCCCCCAGCCTGATGCCCCGTCACATCTTCCAACAACAAACTCAGCACCGTCTCCTCTTCCTTTGTTAGTACAAGGGACTTTTCCAGGCGATTCACACACCTTTCCATTCGACACAAACCAAAGTGAGATGTTATCGTACCCCAACCTCCACGGATCCCCACCCACCGCCACTCACCTGCAACCACCAGTTAGCAGCCAGAAATGGTAAAAGTCAGTAATCCAACTAAAGAACAAAACAAACCGAAATAGAGAATATCAATAAGGCAAAAGAAGGCGCAGGACAAAGGTAAACAAACAAAGCGCAAAGACACCACTTAAAACATTTGGTCACCAAGGACAGTAGGAGACACAAAGCTGGACAGAGCAAGACCTATGATTGAACGTCCGGCCCTCCTGTGACAAGGAAAAACAAGAAACTAACACGGCGATCACAAGACTCTCCAAACCGTAATCACACAGACCAAACCCTCCCTCTCCACTCATACGAGAGACACAAAATTCCATTCAGACGAGAGACACTTTGGATTCACCACTGCTAACTGCAAATTTGAGGTCAACAGTGGGTCTGTAAAATTTTAAAAAGAACAAAAGCTACCAAATTTATGTCCATAAATTAGAAGATTTGATTTAATGTTATCAGATGATTGGTATTTGCTTCGTTTATTTTTTTCCTTGAAGCTAGCTTCTATCAGGTGTGAACACCATTTGATGATCGTTTTTCTAATCGGCTATATTTAAATATATCTTTGTCTAATTAGCCAATCAAATAAAGAAATAATTTCTTCATATTCATTATTCATTCTATTTCAGAAACTTATAAGATCCAATTTTGATATGCACTTTAATTTGGGATCCAATAATTAGTCAATTTGTTTAGACTTCTAATTGATAGTTTATCTCAAAAGAATTGAAAAAATTGCAATTTTGTCTTGTAAGTATAGGGATGACATTTTGTCTTGTAAGTATAGGGATGACATTTTGTCCCGCTGAAATCGATTTTACCTATTTGTTCCTACAATTATAAAACATTGACAATTTAAGGATAATTATTGCCGCAAAATCCTAAATTAGCGTGTGATGTGCAAAACATATGCAATTTTTGTTCAGCCAATTTTATGAATTATCGGCCATAATCGTCGCGTTCCGGTTATCTGTTGTCTGTTTCCAGAGGCATATCTTGTTGTCGGCCATAATTTTTCCAGACAATCTTATATTTTCCCAGTTGTCTGTTTTAAGGTTTAAATTGCTTCACCCATCCCCCTATTATTAGCCTTATCTTACTATCCCATAGCTTCACTTTCTTGATGCATACCAGTAAATATAGAGATTAAGATTGCAATATAACAAGCTTTAAAATACAAAAACAATCTTCAACGCCCCAAATCATAACCGTGACATTACAAAATGTGAAAAAATTCTTACTTGAACCGTATTGGTCGAAACAAACCAATAATAGAACAATTGTGATATACTTGACATGTGATTAATCACTTTTTTTGAACTATACATCAATCACACGTCAGTATATTACACTTGTCCTATAATTCGTTCAGTTCTGACCAAATTCGATTTGGGTTAGAATTTCCCAGACTACAACGCAATTTATTCATAGAGACTAGGATTAGATAACCTCGGAGTGGGGATTGCAACCAGAGGTATCTTCTTCTTCAAAACAATCCCAAACTTCTCAGACAAGTCCAGCCTTTCTCCTGCAGGCAAGCTCCAGTCAAAAGAATGAACCAGCGAAGCAAGTGAGTACATGAACATTCTCTCAGCCATAGCTGTTCCGGCACATATCCTCCGTCCAGACCCGAACGGGAAGTACTTGAACTCATTCCCACTGTAATCCCATTTGCTGTCCGAAAATCTTTCAGGACAAAACTCCAAAGGGTTCTCCCAGACGGACGGATCCCGGTGGATCGCCCAGACGTTGACGAAAACACGAGCACCCTTCGGAATCGTGTACCCGGCCACGGTGCACGTCGCGCTGGGGCAGTGCGGGACGAGGAGTGGCAGGGCTGGATGCAGCCGCAGCACTTCTTTCATCACAGTGTATAAGTATGGGAGCTTGCTGATATCGGTTTCTTCTACTAAGTTATCTTTGCCTACTACTGTATCCAGTTCTTGCCGCGCTTTCTTGAGTACCTCGGGCTTGTTCATCATCTCGGCCAAAGCGTACTCGATCGTGTTGGCGGTTGTGTCCGTCCCGCCCACCACCATATCCTGCCAACAGTATGCATGCGTCATTTAATCATCTCATAACGCATTAACATGCTAAAGATCGTAATTGAGCATTAGTCGGAAACTGTTTGATTATTTCACTGACAGAAATATTTATCATTAAAAATAAATATTCAATAAAATTTATTTTAGTCCAGAATATTTTATTTCAACTTAAAAATAATTTTTATCTTTTCAACACACTTCAAAAGAAATTAGTTGATCTTGTAGGTGATCTTTTCGTATTATCCTTATAAATATTTTTCTTTTACAAATAAAATCGTTTTAGCCCCTCACTTTTTTATTTTGATTGTAATTGGTCCCTTACACATAAATTTAGAAAAATATAGCCGTTTTAATTATAAGAATGATCATTGGGAAGTTATTTTGATAAGAACTTGATCAATGACATATAAATATAACTATTATGAATTTAATGAACTTGAATTTTTCGAATAAAAAAGCAACTGAATAAATAAGTTAGAGAAAAAAATTAAATGAAAAAATACAGCAAAAAGTATAAATTAAAAAACTTTTGAACTTAGCACACAAATAACAAAATTAAGATTTAGTTAAAATGTTGAAGAATAGTGGATAGTTTCAAAAGTTATTTTGTCAAAAGAAATTTGTTCTGTTTTTTATTTAAATTTTTTTCTCCAACTTTATTCAAGTTTTTTTTTAATTTGAGAATTACAAGAAATTTATTATATTCACAAAAGTTATATTTACATGCCATGGTCAAGTTATTATTTAAATAATTGTCTAACTATAAATACTTCCAATTAAAAACAGTTATATTTTTAAAATTATATACAAGGGATTAAATTGCAATTGAAAATAAAAAATGGAGAATAAAAAGATTTTTTTGTGAAAAAGGACAATAATACGAGAAAATCACACATCAAAATAACTACTTTGAAGAAATTAAAAAGACAAGAATTATTTAAAATTCAACTCAAATATTGATGACTAAAATAAATTTTACCCATCATAATAAATAGTTATTAATTAAGATTACGCAACATCTATTATTTGCCGGCTAAGAGCCATGACAATTGTAAATTCCTTTGGTGTTCACCTTGTCCTTAAGACATTTAACTTTTAACTATGGCCGGCAGCAGAGTTGTCAATGGATTTTTATATTATAAGTAGAAGTAGAAAAGTTAGTCCATACGCCATAGCAATCACCGTCTAAAGTAACGTTTCCATTCTTGTTGTTAGATGGGGACCCAGTTAGGACTGAGCTTTTTTGTCAATTTTCTGGCTTTCTATAGATACCATTTCTACAAATATGCACACAAAAAAGGTTGCGCACTAAAGTTTCATGTTTAATACACTAACTGTTGTGGTTTTCCGTTCCTGAGTATATATAATAAATATTTTTTTGCACTTTAAAATATATTATTATTATAAATAAGAATGAAATATAAACTATTACATCACATTAAAAAAATAAAAGAAAGAAAAAAAAACTAACTTATCAATTAGTGAAACTTTGGAAGTTAAATAAATTGGTTATATTATCGGTTGAAGGGCATTTTTGACCTCACAAAAATTGGTGCAGCGGTGTAATTAACCACCGTTTGTGAGTGTAGAAAGATTTTCTTTATATAATAGTATGGATACAGTAAAATCTCTGGATATTAATAATATGGGGACTATGTAATTTTATTAATTTAATGAGATATTAATTAATCAATAAATTAATAATTTATTAATTTAAAGAGATATTTTTTATTCAACGGACCTATATTATTTTTCATGAATAAAATATATACATTCTTCATGCAATCAATTACGCGGAAGGAAGCACTTATAGAGGTAACAACTCTTCACAAATTTTTGTTGCAACATGAGAACACAACACTAGAGCTTTTGGATGTAGTAAGGAAAGTTAGAGATTTAATACAACTAGATTTAAATTTTAAGAAGAACCAAACAACAATATAACCATATTTTACTAAGTTGTGCTAGTTGTATTTGTAATTTTATAGAATTATTAATTTATAATATTGAAGGGACTATAAATTTATATAAGGGTCTTCCAAAATATTATTATTTTAATAATTTATCGAAATTATTAATTTAGACCTTAGGGCCAAATTGGGATCGAAAAAAAATATTATCAATAGAGAAGTTATTAATTTATCAAGTATTAATTTATAGAGGTTTTACTGTATTTTGGAAAATCAAAAGTGTTTTTTAGGAAACTTAATAAGCTTTCGAGCTCTATTCGATTAGTATAAAAATAATAAAATATACTTAAAAAATACTAAATTACTTAATCTCGATTCATGTTTTGATCCCATTAATTTTTTTTTATCTTGATTAAATTAATAATCAAATCAAATTCAAACCTTATTTTTTAAACTGATAATAATTCAGACAAAAACAATATAAAATTCAAAACACGACAACTTCTAGAGTGCAAGGGAAATGATAGACTCACCATGAGTAAAGCTTTAACATGAGTCATAGTCAAAGGCGTCTTGGCATCTCCTTCATCTTTCAGCTGCAACAGGAACTGCAGAAAATCCTTGCTTTCCTTCTCATTCCCCACGTCTCCATTGATTTTCAATCTTTGCTCAATAATGGTCTCAAAAATCTTGTCAAATCTCTGTGCCAATCCCTTCATCTTCTTCCTTATCCTCTGAAGATCAAACCTCTCCAGCCCCGGATAGAAATCCGACAGATTAGGCATTCCCAGCAATTCAGTCATCTCGCCGACTACTTGCTTAAACTCTGCCCCGAGCCCCGCCCGTTCCTCCCCCGTCACCGTTCCGCCCCACATCATGCTTGTAATCACATTCAGCACAGCCAAGAACATCTGCTCGCCGACGTCAACCGGTGATCCAGCCCGGCTGTACAAGTACTTGATCGCCTGCCGAAGTTCTCTCCGCCTGAGGGCGTAAACGGAGTCCAAACTACTGTTGCTAAGCATTTCCCGCACGCAAACTTTCCTCAGCATCCGCCATTTGGGTCCGTAAGGAGTCCAGACGATGTCCGATCCGCCATATGCCGCTTCTCTGCCGGCCACCGGCACGTCTCGGTTGGCAAATGTGGTGTCTTGATCCTTCAGCACTTCCTTCGCTATGGCAGGAGATGTTATGACGATACCGATCTTTTTGCCGAGTTTTAGCGTGTAGATGGGGCCGTAGGTTTGTGCAAGGCTTGTGAAGTATGTGTGTAGCTCAGGGTCCAGGGCGAGTAGGTTGCCGACGAGCGGCAAGCCCTTAGGACCCGGCGGCAACGGTGGATTCTTGTTGTTTGATTTCTTAATGAGCAATAGAAGAAACCATAACACGGCGAGCACGCTGATGAAAAGGGTGAACATGAGCCGATCTTGGGTAATTTTGTCCATGTGCTGCCACCAAAGTGACCAAGAAAAGGTGTTGAATAGTTTGGTGTACATGGTGGAGGAATTTCAAAGAAATGAAAAGGGATGAGAGAGAGAGAGGGGGATATTAGAGAGACTTTATGGAGAGAGGGATATTAGAGAGACTTCAGGTATATGGAAATCAAATAAATATGATTATAGGATAAAAAGACAAATGCATATCCGAACATGAGATGACAATTTGCCTAAAGGAATCTGCCTGCCTGCCCAAATTCTACATAGATTTGAAAAATAGATCAATCACATGTCAAATGACTAATATTATAAAGAGTTAAATGCAGTTAACACCCTAAAGTATTCACCCTACATCAATTATTCTTCTAAAGTATTAAAACCTTCAAAAATCTCCTTGGCCTTCTAACTCCTTTTATTTTTAAGTTCAAAAAGTCTATTTTACCCTTGCTATAATCTGCTTTTTGAAAAAAATAAACAAATGAATTTTTAAAATACCAAAACCACTATTTTCTAAAACTTTGTCTAATTCTAGTTTCACTTGTTCATAGAGCTCTTTTTATTTTCGTAATCCTAAAGTACTTGGAGCTCATTTTATTTTAGTTTCCCTTATTTGTCAAACCAAATTAAAAATAAATTTATACATGCATATATATATATATATATTTATATATTTACTTAAACAAACATATAATTAATAAAACCGAAAGAGCCGATCATGAGCTAATAAGAAAATATACAATTAATATATATTTATATATATATGGTAATTATATAAATGTGATAATTATATGAATGTATAAATTTATTTTTAACTTGGTTTGACAAATAAATAAAACTAATAATATGAGCTCCAAATAGTTTAGAATTATAAAAATAAAAAGAGCTCGATGAACAAGTGAAAATAGAATTAGACAAAACTTAAAACAAGAGCGGTTTTAGTATTTTAAAAATTCTTTTAACTTTTTTTTTATAAATTAATTTTTAGTAAGGGTAAAATGGACTTTTTGAACTTCAAAATTAAAGGTGTTAGAAGGTCAGCGTTTTTTTTTTTTGAAAGTTTTAATACTTTAAGGGGTAACTGATGTAGGATGAATACTTTATGGATGATAACTGTATTTAATCCTATTATAAATGAATAATTTACCTTAAAAAAAAAACACAACAATTTACTACTCTTTCTTTTCTCAAATACAATAGGTGGGGGAGTTAATGGTTGGCTGGAGGTGTGGGGGGGAGAAGGGGAGAAGGGGAAGGGGTTGAAGGGAGGGAGGGGTAAGTGCGGCGATGGGTGGTTGGAGGGGCGAGGCCAATAGGTGAGGGTGTTAATGTTGGCTGGGTAATGGGGAAGGGGTCGACGACTCTGGGGATTGGGTTTGAAATTTCTTTTTGATAAGGTTAAACTCCAATTTACTTTCTTGTATTTTTGTGAAATAGCTAAAAACTTCCTTGTATTTTGTAAATAAGCAAAAAGTTTCCCTGTATTTTAATAAATGCAGCACAAAACCTCCCTTCCGTAAGAAATTAACGGAAGGTGGAGTGCACGCGCCTGAAGTGCGATT
Organism: Sesamum alatum; assembly: GCA_034509735.1. Lineage (NCBI taxonomy): Eukaryota > Viridiplantae > Streptophyta > Magnoliopsida > Lamiales > Pedaliaceae > Sesamum > Sesamum alatum. Next base: position 35,329,467 of record JACGWO010000002.1, read on the forward strand.
ATGCTTGATTTTTGTGTGTTTTGAACTTTTTTTTATCCTTAATTGACTAAAATGCCCCTATACTATATCTAAAATTACCATAGTTCACATTGATTTTTTTAAGCTTTCTTCTTGTTTCCTATCTCTCAAAAATTATAAATAAATTTTATTCTTAAATATATTTATATTAGTATTAAAATACCAAAAAAAAAGAAAAATTATACTAAATATTATTTTTCAAATTGAGATATCTATATAAATATAAATGTTAAATTTATAAATTAATTTAAATATTTTTAAAAATTATATTGAAAATATACAAAATAATTAATTAAATATCTAATAATTATTATAATTATTTGAAATTACTCTTAATTAATTAAAAAATATATTTAATAAATATAATTAAATTAATTAAAAAGAATTAAAAAAATGGCCGCCGCCCCGCACAGAGGGGCGATGGAGATGCCTTCACCCCCACACAGAACGTCGTCGTCGCCCAAACCAGCTTGACTGGGCGACGTCGCCAGACTAGGGGTTTCTTTTTTCTTTTTTTTTTAATTTTTATTTTTATTTTTTATAATTTCTAATTATTTATATATAATATAAATTCACACCGTTCATTTTTCTACGATCTAATGGTTGAGATTAATTGCTTAGATCTGACGGTTATTATATATACTCAAATGAGATCCAATGATTACAAATAAACAAGTAATAAATAATAAAAAGGGCATAACGGTCAAACGAAAAAAAATTGATGTCGTTAAGTTAATTTAACGGAGTGGGGCGATTGAGCTATATTTAATAAAATAGAAGGGGGTTTTTCACCTATTTTTTAAACACAAGGGGGTTTTATGCAATTAATTATATTATTATAAATATTATTATTTTATAAAATATAGTATATATATATTATATTTAAAATAGTATTTTATTTTTAAAAATAAAATCAAACACAAGGTGCGTGCGTTACAGTTACCCTTTTAAGAGGGTTTTTTGCTTTATTTAAAAAAAATAGAGGAGGGTATGTTGTTATTTTTCTTTTCTGAAAAGGAAGGTATGTTGTTATTTTTCTTAAAGGGGTATTGCGTACATACCCCATATCAAAGGGGTGTTCTTGCATTTTTCTTTTCATAAATATAGTTCAATTATAAGAAATTATTCAAATAAGTTTAAAATTATACTTAATATTTAAATTTTCTACCTAAAATCCATCCATCCAACTGCAACATAAGTAAAATTACAAAGTATTGCATTACTGGCGACTGTATTAAAATTTTATTTTAAGATGTTATCTTATATAGAAGCAGCACTATGTAAGAGGGTGTTTGGTTAAGCTTATAAACTTCTCAAAATATCTTATAAGATGTATGAGAGCTTATAAGCTCTAAAAAATTATTTGGCAAATTTTTCTTGAAAGAGCTTATAAGATCGCAAAATAAGATGTTTTGGATTTTATAAGCTCTTTAGAAAAAAGTTAACCTCCTCCAACTTCTTTCTTAAGATTTTATAAGCTCTATAAGATTAATGTATAATTAGACAAAAATACCCTCACTAACACACACTCTCTCTCTCACTCTCTCTCTCTCTCTCTCTCTCACACACACACACACACTGTCTCTCTCTCACCACACACACCCTCACACACACAAAGCTTTCTCTCTCTTAAGATTCTAAAATATTTCATTGGTATTTAATTTTTCTTTCAATTAAAAATGAGAAATTATTTCATTACTTAATAAATTATTATTTATGAAACAAAAAAATTGTTATATTATATTTATTGAAAAATATAAATTAACGACATTAAAAATTATACCACTAAAAAATAGTCATTTCGTTAACAAAGAGAATATCAATTATACATCAATGTGAATATTCGACTGACATTAATGTACATATATATTATTTTTATTCAAAAAAATAGGTAATAATTATAATTATTTTCTTATTTTTTTTAAAAATATTATCTAATAAATTTTTATTTGAAGTTAATCTAATGTGTACTATTTATGAAATTATTTTAAAAATATTTAAAAATAAAATATGTCAACAAAAATAACAATTTATTTGATTTTAGTAGTATCATATCCTTTTTAGTCATTTTACCAATAAAAATACCATATTATGCCAAGCACCTTAACATCTTATAAGATGTGAAAACATCTTATAAGCTTTAACATCTTATTTTACCAAAACACTTTAAGAGCTTATTTTTAAAATAAGATCCAACATCTTATAAGCTCCTAAAACATCTTGTAAGACGTAAGAGCTTATAAGATGTTTCAAAAAAGGTTAGCCAAACACCCTCTAAATCCATTTGAATGGTGCTCAAGTGCATATATATTATGTGGATTTCACACAGTTGACCTATGACACCACTAATATTGATTGTCGTTGGTTCTTTGGTTGCCAGGAAAATAATGCTGAGAAAATATTATGACTAGGAAAACTCTTCCACACATTTGGATTTCGAAAAAAATCTAGAGAATGAATTTAAAAAAATTTCATAAAATAAATTCAAAATTTACCATAACACTACTATATAGTTTAAATAAGGATAAGGCATATGGTTTAGCCAAAGTTAAATCATAACAAATATTAATTAATCATAGTCAAAAATTAAATTTTTGTATTAGTTTTATTTGACATAGTATTTGCCATATATAGTTTTTAAGGTAATAATTATATATAATATTGAGAATATTTGTTATTTTTGTGTTTGTGTGTGCAATGATAGCATGTTATTTAAGTTTAAATTATTTTACTATTTTTCTGGTTTTTTATTAAAAAAAAATTAATTGAATTGCGAGAAAGAAAAAGAAACGAAAAAAATACAAGTTAATGACTCAAAGAAAGATGAGTTAAACGTCGGATAAATCATATTGACCCCCTCAGGCTAAACTTGATTATATAAACACCTTTTATTCTTTATAAAATTACAAATATACCTCCTAAGGGTGTGTTCATGCAATGTACTCGGCGACTATTTTTTGTAAATTGTGAATAGAAAATGTATTTATAATTACATATATAACTTCAACAAAATGTATTTGTAAATTTAAAAAGAATATGGACTGTTTGTATAACTAAGTCTAAACATCACCTCAAAAAATGTCAATATAATTTTTTCAAAAATAATGAATAAAGAAAACAACGCGATATTTCCATCCTTCAAAATATATGGCCGACAGGTAGTTGCTGCGGGCCCCACTGTCAATAAATTAAAATAGTACTGAACGCAATAAAACAAGACCTCATTAAAATTGTGAGCCACACGATCATCTTGTCCGCATTATCACAAGGATCCTTCCAACTTCCCATGTCTCGATACCGTTCACTTAAAGGTACTACGACTCTCTTGGACAATAAGGGAGTGTTTGCCACGGTTTTTAAATTTTTACTGCTTTTTTTTTTTTGTCCTAGAAAAATACTTTTGAAATATTTGAAATGTTGTTTCTACTTCTTGAACTTGAGTATTTTTAAGTAAAAAGTTAGAAGCATCTCCTTTAGGCTTTTTGCAAATAAATTCAATTTTTTTTTACTACTTTACCTTTGATAGAATAATCTTAATTCGATTTTATCTTTTTTATTTTTTTTTAAAATTGCTCATTTAGAGTTTATGTCCAAATTTGCAAATGATTTGAATTTTTTATCACCAACAAAGTTATAAAATCACATATTTAATGTTTTAAATATATTTATATCTTATTTTTTATATTATCTGATATTATACTATATCTTAAAAAATACAAATTAAATTGCTATGAATAATTAAAAAATTAATTTTTGACAATCATGCAAGTTTATTTATTCTGCATGAAAAAAAATTATATTAGATGGTGAAAATATTATTGAATTAAACATTCGATTTTTCTATTAGTATTTAATAATATAAAGAACAAATATTTGTAAAAAATTAAATATGATATGCACTCATTGAAATGAGATATATTATTTTTTGAGGAAAAATAATAATAATAATTATTATTATATTATTATCAAAAGATAAGTTCAATTATTGAGAAAAAATTGTATCTTTTAAATACAGGGAACAGAATGGTCTTTAATCCGTTAATTAGCTGGTTTTAAAAATAATTTTTTCTCAAACACTATCCAATTTAACTTTTACTTGCTTTTTTTTTTATTTTTTTTACAAATACTACCCACTTTTGATTCTGCTATACTGTTACGACCTTCAATTTTTCATAAGATATGGTTTCTTGAGTAGAAATGACAATTACATTTGACTCCTTTTGACCGCATTCTGAATTTATATTCGAGCGTTTGTGACTTAGAGGTGTTTGGCTAAGATTGGTAATCTTATAAGTTCATATAATTTATGAAATATTTTTGAAGTTTATAAAATTTGAAATTTTACTCTTAAAGTACGTTTTTAAATATCTAGATAAAATAAAATGATGAAACTTAGAAAAAACTACACATTTACTATCGGGAAAAATGCAATTACCCCCCTTGTGATATGCAAAATGTGCAAAAAAACTCTTATGAAAAAATAAATAGCAATTTATCTCCTGTATTTTAAAAAATGGAACCAAAAAACCCCTAAAAATGGAGCAAATAACCCCCTGTGAGGATGTTGTTTGCTGCATTTTGAATAACACAGGGGGATAAAATTGCTAGTTATTTTTATACAGGGGGTAATTGCTCTTTTTGATTAACAAAGGGGGCAAATTGCATTTAACCCATTTACTATCCCCCATCTTTATCACTAAAAGGGAATTAGTGATAAAGATGAGGGACAAAAAATGTATTGTTTCAGACAAAACTTATAACATGTTGTTGCAAATCTGTAATTATTTAAAAGAATTTGTTAAAAGATTATAAATAAATTTAGGGGTGCAAGTTGAGTTGAGCCGACTCGCGAACTCGGCTCGAGCTGGAGCCTAGCGAGCTCGAGCCGAGCCTGCTCGAGCTCAATTGCTTGTGTTCGTGAGCTCACGAGTTTTTTTATATTTTTTATTTTATTTTTTATTTATACATATATTTATATATTTAAGTACATTTTAGTATCATATTAAGTTTATATTAAAAATTCACTATATATTAGAATTATTAATCAATATATTTTTTATTTTAATTTTATATAATAATAAAATATGGTATATTTATTTATATATTCTAAAAACAAACTTAAGCAACAACTTAGTACGAGTTTGATATTTTCTTAAATAAATATTCAATACATTCATAAGAATTTTATTGTTACATTACAATATTCACTGCAACAAAATTTATTTGTGTCGAAATTCATCATATAGTAAATTATTAGTCAATATGTCATATTTTAGTTTTATATGATATTAAACTATGATAATTTAATTTATATTATCCAAAAATAAGCTTAATCAACGATTTAATATGTTTTGATAATCTTTTTAAAAATGAATATTCAAGACAGTTTGTATGAATTTTATCGTTATAATTTTAATATCTACTACAACAAAATGCATTTGTTTCAAAATTTACCATATATTAGAATTATTACAATATCTTATATTTAAGTTTTAGATGATATTAACATATGGTATTTTGGTTTATATTATCTAGAAACAAGCTTAATCAATAATTTAGTACGTTTTGACAATTTTTTTGTAAAAATATATTTAATACAATTCATATGAATTTTATCGTTATAAATCAAATATCTACTATAACAAAATGCATTTATTTCAAAATTTATCATATATTAGATGGTATTAAAATATGGTATTTTAATTTATATTATCTAAAAAGAAGTTTAATAAACAGTTTAGTACAATTCATATGAATTTTAATATTATATTAAATATCCACCACAACAATCCACTACTTGTTAGTTTGAGCATTGAACTTAATTCTTTTATCATATTGCTTTTTTCTTTTCTTTTTTTTTATTTTTTGCTTTTACTGAATGTTTTCTTTCTAGTTCATATTAAATTTTTGAATAATGTATTCCAATATAGAATAGTCCATATATTTCCGTTGTTTTAGAAAAAAAAAAAAAAAATTGAGCTCGTGAGCTGAGTGTGAGCTCGAGCTCGAGCTTGAATTTTTGGCCGAGCTCGGCTCGTTTGCAACCCTAAATAAATTTGTAAGTTGTTACTTTTTTTTAGAGCTTAATTATTGATCTGTTTTTAGAAAAAATAAGAAACATTTTGTAAGTTTTGAAAAATCGTGTTTAAAAGACTTACAAACAACAACGTTGTGAAATGGATAGAAGATTACTTGTTTTCCAATTATAAGTTTAGTAGTTAAGTTATTAATTTTTCATTTAACTAACCCTATCCTATATGCATGGAAGTTTATCATTTTTTAAAATTTTCATAAATTTTAAATTATATAATGGTACGTCATATTTTAATGACCGTTACTTATAAAATGGCCCAATTTATTTATACAAAACTCAATATATATGAAACTCTTTACTATATTTATTTACTTGAACATTTCAAAATAACTATAGAATATTATCATAATTTTACACATTGAGATAAATTGATTTATAAGTTTCAATAACTATTTATATTTTCTTATTCAATTAATAAAAAATACTATGTAAAAGATATTATCCTATTACCAAGTGTTATAAATTCACCTAGAAAAATGCAATTCATATTAAATGATCCTTTAATGAAGTTTTTGAATATAAGAATTAAAAAAGTATTGGCAAGATTTTTCACTTCCTTCATAAAAAATATTAGCAATACCTGAAACTAATAAAAAATAAAGATATATATATATATATATATTTATGATTTATAAGCTCACAATACAAATTGATATACAATAAAAAATTGAAAACATTACGAACATAACATAATAAAAAATTCTAGTAGTTCGGTTCCATGACCATTAATTATCATGGATATCGTAAGATAATCGAGTTACTTTTTAATGAATAATTTCCTTTTATCCTGTTAAATTTCAACATGACGCCATTATTTCATTTGGTTTTGATGGACCAAAGAATAAAAATAAATAATTTACCCATAAATTTTAATTTCTATACACATTCTTAAATTCTCAATTTTTGGCACCCTATCAAACATAATAAATACAAATACATTATGTAAAAGATACTATCACATTTTTCCTACGGTACAAACGAATTTCTCTTAAAAAAATATTTTTTAATAAATTGTCCCTTTTTTAATTTAGTTTCTGAAAGGAAAAAAAATGAAGAATTAGTATAACTTTTTGATTTTTTTCATAAAAAGACAAAATTTAACAACATTTGAAACTAATAAAAAGTAAAGATATTTTTATTTCTAAATTATATGCTAATAGTATATATATACAATAAGAAATTCGAAACACTAAAACATAAGATATAATAGCAATGTATACCTAAATAAAAAATTTCTAGTAGTTAAATTTGTGGACACAAATTATCATAGATATAGATACTGTAAAGTAATCAAATTACTTTTAATAAATAATTCCTTTTATCAATTGATTTTGCTGCCTGAACTCTACATTAAAAAAAATAGAGAAAATTGCATATTTCCCCCCTGTGTTATGCTAAAATTGCACCAAATCTATATGTGTTAAATCAATAGCCAAATAAGACCACGTGAAATTGGAAACACTGCCAACAAAAAAGAAAAACCCCTTCATCCAAAACTAACGGAGGGTGTTACTCACGCATGAGAATTGCAAATTGGGGTGTTTTTTAACCCACCTACAGCCTTAGCCATTATTTGTTGGTCAAAAATGCTCTTATTCCCCATTACAAATACCACTATCATCTTCCCACAAACAACACTTGCCATCATCCCATTACAAACCAGTAGGGGTTGCTGCAATTAATTTTTTTCTTCTAGGTAAAATAGTAATTAATTAATATTTATTTATTGATAATAATTTTTTAAATATTTTTTTATAATATTTAATTTTTGTTATTTTTGTAGGATGTCTTTTGCTTCTCGAAATTCCGCCTCTAAAGATGAAAAAATTGATTTGTGATATAGAAATCCAAAGTGTTATTGCCAAAAAAGTGCAGCAATTAAAGTTGTAGGTCCAAGCAAAGAAAGTGAGGGAAAATTGTTTTGTAATTGTAGAACAAACGATTGTAATTTTTTTTGTTGGTTGGACCCTATTAGTATTTCAGGAAAGATTTCACAAGCAACATCAACACAATCGGCAAAATTCGAAGAAGAGGTCGAATCAAGACAAATGAAAATGGAGGACAATTTTGCAGAAGTACTGTCTATATGTCAGGAACTGACATCAAATATTAAGAGACTCGAAGCAAACGAAAGAATGATTAATGCCTTTTTTTTTTAGTTCTTGGTGTTATGCTTGTAGCTTTAGTATTGAAGTAGTTATATTTTGAATGTACTATTTCGTTGCAATGTAAACGATGAAATTTTGGATGTTATTTTTTGGTACTGAGTGACTTGAAATACATTCATGATCAGTGAAGCAACAAAAGCAAAAAATTGCCTTTAAATACACCCCTTGAACAGAGAAGCAATAGAAGCAAAAAATGACCACTTTTCATTCCTCCAAAATGTCAAATAAACAACTTCAGTTTGATGACAATTCACTTAGACAGAAAACATAGAATACTGCAAAAACAATAGCCTATTTTACTATGCTTACCAAAACACTTCACCACTTCAATGTGCATAGCAAAACACATAAATAAGGTGTTGTTTTCATACAAAAGACTGTATACTGAAATTCACTCAACCCTGATTTCTCATTTTTTCTTTCCAGATGCTTCTTGTCCCTTGGATGAACTTGACCCAGTGCCTGGCCTATATGAGGAAGAAAGCCTTTTCAACTGGGAACTCAAGGTTGGCCTGGTGGATGAACAACACTCCTTCTGAAAACTGATCCCTGCACCTTCAGCCATTTTCTGCATTTTTGCTGATTTGGATATAGGGGCTGCTTGTTTTCTTCTTCTTGGAGCATGTTGCATTGGCCTCTGTGAAGGCTGTAAAGTACCCTGCATTTGTGAAGGGGCCTACAAGTATGGCCAAATTATGCAGTTAGTGTAATGTGCTGTGAAAAAAGAACCAATCAATAACGCAATATTAAGTACCTGTACATTGTTGTTGGATGGTGGTTGGGTAGTTTCAAGCCTTTGTGCAGGTTGTGGGGGCACCTACAATAATGTTAAATACATTTAATTATATGTTTGAGTGAAACCAAATGAAAAAAAATGTAATATACATTCACTTACCTGAAATGGTGAAGTGAATTGGCTAGTCCTTGTTGGCACAAAGTTGGTCTCTGCATTGATGATCTTGGTTGAGTGAAGGAAAGCCTTGATACATACTGTGGGGGCCTTTGCATTGGTGATGTTGGTTGACTAAAAGAAGGCCTTCTTAATTAACCTCTGAAAAATATGCAGCAAGACAAGTCATTAATAACTGTGTTTCAATAAATCATAACTGAAACAAATATACCTCATTAATTGTCCTTGATTGACTGGCTTGAGTTGATGCCATGAACGGGGGTGGTATCTGCAGGGAATGAATGCCAATCACATTAAGTGCAAAATAAAAGTATTATTTACATGAAAACATACCTCATGTAGGGGAAATAATGGCTCATTTTGTGACCGTGGATTCTTCAAAAATCATGGTTTTGTAGACCCATTTACACCCTACGAGTTTTACCCCTTTGGGTGGGTCCACTAGGGTCCAAACATGGTTTTGCACCTATCGAGTCCATTTCGGATTTCATGGCCTCAAGCCACTTATCCGAATCGATGTCCGATATCGCTTATTCGTACGTCTTTGGATCATTATCTAACTAACCAGTCAGGCCCAGAAATTCGTACTTATCAGGTGGTTGGGATACTTTGGCCGACCTACGAAGGATCAGAACATTATCAGTGGGAACTACTGGCTCAAATGTCACTGCCGCCTCATGGGGTACTCACTTGATTCCTCAAGGAGTACCTCATCGCGTCGACTATCCGATGGAAAACCCTTTTCCAAGAACACTACATTTCGCGAGACAAACACCTTTGCTCGGAGTGATAATAGAAATAATACCCCACAGTTTCTTTCGGATATCCGACGAACCTGCATAAACTAGACATGGAGTCCAATTTATCTCCCACTAATCTCTTGACATATACGGGGCAACCCCATATTTTCAAGTATTTGTAGGAGGCAGGCTTGCCATGACTTATCTCGTATGGTGTCTGGGATATCTTCTTAGATGGTGCCAAGTTCAAAAGTTTAGCCGTTGTCTCAAGAGCATATCCCCAGAAGGATAAGGGGAGTTTGATAAAACTCATCATGGATCGAACCATCTCCAACAGGGTCCGATTCCTCCTTTCAAACACACCATTCAATTGTGGTGTTCTAGGAGGAGCCCATTGAGAGAGAATTCCATTCTCTTTTAGATAATCAATGAATTCGCCACTTAAATATTCTCCACCTCGGTCCGACCAAAGGGCTTTGATCTTACGATCGGTTTGGTTCTTTACTTCAAGTTGTATTTCTTAAACCTTCCAAAGGCTTCAAACTTGTACCTCATCAGGTAAACATAACCATACCGTGAGTGATTATTGGTAAAGTTTATGAAGTACGAGTACCCACCCTTAGCCTGAGTATTTAATAGACCACAGACGTCCATATGGATAAAATCCAACAGACCGTTGGCTAGCGTGCTTTGCCAACAAAGGGTTTCTTGGTCATGTTTCCCTTTAGATAGGATTTGCAGGTTGGTAGGTTGTCCAAATCGTCTATTTCTATACTTTATGAGTCCACCAACCTCCTTATCATATCCTTAGAAATATGACCTAACCTCGCATGTCAAATCTGTGCACTATCTTGATTATCATGTTTCCGTTTGTGTTCTGCAGTCATAATCTAATTGGACTGTTGAAGTATGTACAAACCGTTCACCAATGTACCAAGCAAATGAGACATACCATCATTGATAATATAAAAATTATTTTTATTGATGGTGAAAGAATAACCTTCCTTATCAAGGACGAGTATGGATACAATATTCTTAATTATGCTAGGTATATAGAAGCAGTCATTCAGTACAATCCTAACATGACTAGTAATGGTTAACTCCATTGATCCTACGGCTTCCGTAGCAACGGCCTTGCCATCGCATAGCCTCAGGATCATCTCATCCTTGATTAGCCTTCTGCTTCTTTGTAGTGCCTGCAAATCATTGCAGATGTGAGCACCATACCCAAAATCCAATAGTCATGAATCAGAATTAGTTATCATGTTTACTTCAACCACAAACATACCTAGATTGGAAAGGAGTTGTGGGCACTCCCTCTTCCAATGCCCCTTTGCTTTGCAATGCATGCAGACATCATTTGACTTGGACCGCTGAGAACCACGGGCCTTCCCTTTCCCTTTGTCCATTCCCACCGGAGCGCCAGGAGCGCAAGCAGGGGCTGCAACCGTCTTCCCTTTGTCTTTCTTCCTCTTCCAGTGTCCGACCCTCTTGCCATTCTCCTTGGAGGTCGAAACCTCTCCTATCAATACCGCCGACGCCGACTTGTGCGTCGTTGCCTCGTATTGCACCAACATGTTGATCAACTCATGACTAGCCTTCTCAAGTCCGTTCATGTTGTAGTTTACAACAAACGGACCATAGGATAGAAGAAGCAACTGGAGGATCACGTCAATGTACGTGTCATTATTAAGCCCAACTTTAAGGTCCTCGAGCTTCTCCACTAGAGAAAGCATCTTGACCTCATGACTTTGTACAGACGATCCTTCAGCCAGCTTAGTGCCAAAGAATGCTTTTGTGGAGCTATATCTAATATGCCTGTCCGGAACCGCATAAATCTCGTTCATGCGGAGCATTATGGCGGAGACGTTGTCCAGCCTCTCATATTGCTTCTGGATGTCGTTAGACATTGAAGCCAATATGATATTGGTTTCCCTCAGGCCACTTCTCGAACGTCAAACGTTCTTCTGGCGTGGACTCCTCCAGTAAGTCGCTCGACTACGGCTCGTCTAAGACGTAGCCTTGGTTCTCGAAATCAAGGACAATCCTCAGATTTCTTAGCCAGTCCGAGTAGTTCGTACCGTTAAACTTATTAAACTCAAGTACCATGGTCAAAGGATTCTTAGACATATGTACATTTATAAAATGTAAAGCAGAAATTAGCAGATGATGATAATATTATTATTCAAGTTGAAGACATGGTTTTTTAGTCTTTAACCCTCCCACTATTTATATGAAAGTCCACCACTCTCAAGTGGAGTTTTAGGAAACCATTTTCTAATAGGCTTGGGATCCACAAGCATGATCTCCATGCCCCACTTTTACGATTCACATGAAGAAAACCTCATAGGAGATATCCAATATTATTCTCATCTAATGAGATTCCCAAGATATTTTGCCTCACCTATTCGAATGGTTTCGAGGATTCCAAGCAAACTATGTTACTCAATGTTGGGCCCGACCCATCAACCAAATCATGCCTCAATTATCGCCTCCACGACTCGTGAGACAGAAAAATTGCGAGTGCAATCTCTTTATTGTGTAACTTTCTCCTAGTCCAAGTGTGCCATGACTCGTGAGACCACACTTTGATAGTGGTAGCTTCCTCACCATATTGCTGTGGATGGAAGACTTGGACAGATCAAAATACCATTTTGATTCAAGTCATTAAGGGCCTAATATTTAATTTGGTCCATCCAAATGAGAGTTTGATAATGACCGAGACCTCATTACATTATATGTTTTAGCATGCATAAATATTCAATATTCATAAATCGTTAAATAAATACGCCGCATGCAGTAAAACATAGCATACCTCTTTTTGGATGATCATAAGCCCAACTATGCAACCACTGAGCCCGGAGTGAGTCTATGGTCTGTCTAGGGTGGTCCTACACTATTACATAAGTAATAAACCCATTGTCATTCCAATGGGCCTTGTGGCTCTTCTTTTTCACGCCTTGATGTTACACCTTCGGTCTCCGACTCCATGGGCTTGTCAAAATAAAACCTCACCAAAACTATCTACTCTCATTACATATGAAAGTAATACATGAAAAAGAAATGAACAAGCCTTAACATCATGAGGTTAGAGAAACGGGAGATGATAGTCCCAAAACAAAAGGCACGCAGGCCCCACCTGACAGAAATGTAAATAAACAACATTCATCCATACATAAGGTCTAGGGCTCTTGTGATCATCCCATGTTGATCCCATCAACATACATAACACAATTATACCAAATAATTATGCTTAATCACGGATATTCAAAATATCTAAGTGATGTCCAACATCACAAGGTATGAGTATATATATAATGTGCAAAGTTCAAATTTCAAATTTAATAGACATTATATACAATGCATCCAACGCATGTACTAAACCCAAATTAATTAAGCAAATTTGATCTAGGAAAAATCCAATAATTTCAAAATCAAATATGCAAAATTAATTCATTTTCAGAAAAATATGCAGAAATCCTAGAAAATCCAATTTTACAGAAAACATCGAAAACCGGCACAAAACGGCCCAGCCGTTGTGACTACTGACCGGCCGCCCGCACAGGGCTGTGCGCGCGCGCGCAGCCAGCCAGCCAGCGCGTCTTGCTAGCGCGCGCCCTGTGCAGCACTGGCCCGGCGGCTAGCAGCTGGGGGCCCGCGCGTGCTGGCCGAAGCCCAGGCGCTTGCGCGCGGCGGAGTCCACGCGGTCCCCCCCCCCCCCCAGCCAGTGTGTCAAGGGCCGCCCGCACTCTCGGCCCCCTTGACCCAATTTCGGCCATGTTCCATCCGGCCGACCAACACTTCCGCCGACAGGCACTAGGCCTCCGCAGGTTATTAGAGTCTTAGGCGTGAGTCTTTACAGTAATATTTACTTTTGCTCATGTGGCCCTTTATGCCCCATGAGATGCAATTTTCAGCTTTTCTAGTGTCTAGTTTTGTCGATAGGAAATTTATTTTTAAGCCTATTATAGGGGGGAATGACCACTCGAAGCTCAGTGTGCATTGCTAGTATCCCCCTCACGGCGATCCCCGTGGCTAGCTTGCTGTAATCTTCAGTATTTCTGCTATAAATATAAAACGCATTTACTGCACGACGTGTTGATTTACTAATTCCGCTGCATTATATTGTCGATTGTCTGAAACTGTGTTGTTCTTGTCGACGGCCTGTGCGAGGCGTCGGTGGGAATTTGGTTGGTGTTGCTGTTCGGTTGGCGGACGTAGTCGTTGGCTGTGGACTACTAGCCACACGGTGCCCCTTTCCCCGCATTGCGGAAGGCGCCCCGTGAGAGGTGGTATCAGAGCCTCGGTTGCCTGATGGGGCCGAGGCGGGTTACGAGAGCCAGTTCTGCTAGAATGTCGGACCAGGACCCTGAGAGTCCGAGAGGGGCCGAGGAGCCCCGTGAAAGGATCACAGACCCGGAGGCCGAAATCTCCCGGTTGACTGAGGTGGTCGAGAATTTGGAAGATCATGTTGCCACACTGGAGCATGAGATCTCGGAGCTGCGTTCCGACCTGAGGGAATGCCAGCATGCGGTCCGGGATGCTTATGGCCAGGGCGGTGTTGTTGATATGCAACGCAAGATGGAGGAAATGGCCCTACAGATTGGGATTCTCCAACGGGCGGTGGGCAACGCACCTGTTGCTCCTGATAATGGTGCTAGGCTTCGGATTCCTGAACCGAAGGCCTACGGCGGTGCTCGAGATGCGAAGGAGGTCGAGAACTTCCTGTTTGACATGGAACAGTACTTCCTTGCGGCCAATGTGGTCGACGAGGCAAGGAGGGTGTCTACTGCAACCATGTATCTGACTGGTGATGCCAAGTTATGGTGGCGTACCAAGTATGCCGAGATTCAGGCAAATCACATCCGCCTGGATACTTGGGACCTTCTGCGGGAAGCCATTCGTGAGCAGTTCTTCCCGGAGAATGTGGAATATAATGCCCGACGGGCGCTGCGGAAGCTAGAACACACCGGCTCCGTGCGGGATTATGTCAAGGCCTTTTCGGCACTGATGTTGGACATCAGGGATATGTCGGAGAAGGATAAGCTCTTCACCTTTATGGAGGGCCTGAAACCGTGGGCGCGACTTGAGTTACAGCGTCAACGTGTGGCTGATTTGGGATCAGCGATGGCTGCGGCCGAACGCTTGGCAGATTTCAACCCAGAGTCTCGGAGGGATAGGCAGACGACGCCTAGTCCCACACAAAATAGGCCGGGAGGGTCGAAACCGTTCAAGAGTAACTCGAACAGGAGTGGGGGAGAGCGAAGGTCCCACACTCCCTCCAGTTCGCAAGGGAACTCCAGCAGGGGGAAGCCCTTGGACAACAGGCAAGGGGCGTCACAGAGAAGTAGTGGGTGCTTTCTGTGCGATGGCCCGCATCGATATCGGGATTGCCCGAAGAGACAGCTGTTGAATGCGCTGGCGACCTATACTGAGAAGGTGCCACCCGCAAAGTCAGCAGCGCCACCCGAGACGACGAGTGGCGAGAATGATTCTGAGGAGGATGAGGACAACCTGGGTGCAATATCAAAATGGTGCAACACGTTGTCCCACGTGGCTGCAAAGAAGGCAGTACCTCCCCGGGCAGGAAAGACTGCCCCGGCTCTTGAGGGGAGCCAGATTGAAGACAAGACACAATCCAGGTCTTTTCGGAAGAAAGGGTTGATGTATGTGGATGTGAAGATTCATGGCAAGCCGGTTCGTGCTATGATCGACACTGGTGCTTCTCACAACTACCTAGCCAGCGCCGAAGTAGAGAGACTCGGGCTTGTGCTAGAGAAGGGAGTTGGTCGAGTGAAGGCCATCAATTCGGCTGCGCAGCCCATTGCTGGCGTAGCGAAATCTGTGACGATTAAGATTGGTCCGTTCGAAGGCAAGACTAATCTTTCTGTGGTCGTGATGGACGACTTCAAACTCATCCTCGGGCTTGAGTTTTTTGCGGGATACACGGACGGCGGTGTTACCCTATGCTGATTCCTTGATGATGTTGGGCGCCAAACCTTGCATCATCCCAGTGCTGGCCGGGCAGACCGGTGGGAGAAATTTGTCGGCCATGCAGTTTGAGAAGGGGCGCAAGCGGAATGAACCATCCTACTTGTGCACTCTTCGCCTTGATGAAGTTGAAAGGGCGTCGGGCCCCATACCCGGCGTAGTGAAGAAGCTCTTGAGAGAGTTCGAAGACGTGATGCCCGATGGACTGCCTCGGAAGCTACCGCCGAAGAGGGCAGTGGATCACGAGATTGAGTTAGTGCCTGGCACGAAGCCTCCTGCCAGGGCACCTTACAGAATGACGCAGCCTGAGCTTGTGGAGCTTAGGACGCAGCTGAAGGATATGTTGGAGAGTGGCATTATTAAGCCCGCGAAGTCGCCGTATGGAGCGCCAGTCCTGTTTCAGAAGAAGGCCGACGGCTCTCTACGGATTTGTTGTGACTATCGGGCCTTGAACAAAATTACTGTGAAGAACAAATATCCTATACCGCTCGTGGCGGACTGCTTTGACCGTTTTATGCCAAGCGAAGTATTTTACGAAGATTGACTTGAGGTCGGGCTATTGGCAGGTCCGGATCAAGGAGGGCGATGAGGCAAAGACGACAGTGGTCACGAGGTATGGAGCTTTTGAGTTCCTTGTCATGCCTTTCGGCCTGACGAATGCTCCAGCTACCTTCAGCACTTTGATGAACCAAGTACTCCATGGTTTTCTTGATGAGTTCGTGGTGGTGTACTTGGACGATATTGTTGTGTACAGCAAGACCTTGGCCGAGCACGTTGGACACTTGCGGCAGGTTCTTGCGAGACTCCGCGAGCACGAGTTATATGCGAAGGTGTCGAAATGCTCGTTTGCTCAGGAGACTATCAGCTTCTTGGGACACATTGTGGGGACCGGGCAGATACGAATGGATCCCAAGAAGGTACAGGCTATCCAGGAGTGGCAGCCACCGAGTAATGTACATGAGTTGCGGTCATTTCTCGGCCTGGCTAATTATTATCGGCGCTTTGTGAAGGGCTACTCCGAGATAGCACGGCCCCTGACAGACTTGACGAAGAAGACGGAGACTTGGAATTGGACATCCCAATGCCAAGTGGCCTTCGACAGCCTTAAGGAGGCAATGGTGACAGATCCTGTGTTGGCCTTACCAGATATGTCGAAACCTTTCGAGGTGGAGACCGATGCTTCAGACTTTGCCTTAGGAGGCGTCCTAATGCAAGACGGCCACCCAGTTGCCTATGAGAGCAGGAAGCTTAAAGATGTTGAGAGGCGCTATTCAGTGCACGAGAAAGAGTTGCTGGCCGTAGTTCATTGCCTTAGACTATGGCGGCATTATTTATTGGGCTCTCCCTTCGTGGTCAAGACGGACAACACTGCAGTGAGTCATTTCATGTCGCAGCCGAAGTTGACCAGCAGGCAGGCACGCTGGCAGGAAATGCTGTCAGAATTTCACTTTGTGTTAGAGTACCGGGCCGGCTCTAGCAACCTTGCGGCAGATGCGCTGAGCCGCAGGGCAGATTTGGCTACTGTGGGGTCGGTAGCGGCACTTTCCTCGAGTGTTGTTGCCACCTCGGTGAAGGACCGGGCGCGTGAGCTATTACCGAAAGATCCAGCTGTGCAGGGCCTGGTTTATTTGGTCGAGCAGGGCAAGGCTCGACGGTTCTGGTTAGAGGACGGACTTCTGATGACCAAGGGAAACCGCGTATATATACCAAAGGGCGGGGACCTGCGGAAATCACTTATTTCGGAATGCCATGACACTCTTTGGGCGGGACATCCGGGAGAAGAGCGCACCTATGCGTTGGCGCAGAGGGCCTATTATTGGCCACAGATGCGGGATGATGTAGAGACATATGTCCGCACCTGTTTGATTTGTCAGCAGGACAAGGCAGACCATCAGAAGAAGGCTGGTTTGCTGCAACCACTGCCCATCCCAAAGAGACCGTGGGAAAGTGTTTCCATGGACTACATTTCTGGCTTGCCTAAGGTGGGAGACTTAGGGAGCATTATCGTCGTGGTAGACCGTTTGTCCAAATACGCTACCTTTATTGCAGCCCCAAAACATGTTACAGCGGAAGGGACGGCTCATCTCTTCTTCAAGCATATCGTCAAATACTGGGGACTGCCGAAAGACATCGTCAGCGATCGGGACTCCCGGTTCACTGGCGTCTTCTGGACCGAGCTGTTCAAACTCCTCGGGTCCAAATTGAATATGAGCTCCAGCTATCATCCACAATCCGACGGCCAGACGGAGCGCTTTAATTCTATGTTGGAGGAATATCTCCGACATTATGTACGTGGTACTCAGAAGGATTGGGTGAAGCTGTTGGATGTCGCTCAACTGTGTTTCAACGCCCAAAAGAGCTCTTTCCACCAACAAGAGCGCTTTTGAAATTGTCACTGGGCAGCAGCCGCTCCTCCCTCACACTATCGACTCCCCACAGAGTGTGAGATCCCCACTTGCTCGAAGCTTCTCTGAGGAATGGAAAAGAAATGTTGAGATAGCCAGAAGTTGCCTCGAGAAAGCACAGAAGCGGATGAAGAAGTATGCAGATAAGAATCGCCGCTTCGTCGAGTTTACCGCGGGAGACCTTGTGATGGTGAAGGTTCCGGACCCGAGATTATCAAAGTCGGCCAGGGGGAGAGACCCTCGCCTTATGCAGAAGTACATCGGTCCTGTACCCATCATTAAGCGTATTGGGACGGTAGCCTACAAGGTAGAGTTACCTTCCTGGTGGAAGATTCACAATGTCCTCCATGTGAGCCAATTGAAGAAATATACAGCAGACAAGGAGGATGACACCCGCAATCAGCCGAGCCGCCCCCAACTTGAATTGAAGAAGACCCAGAAGAGGGTGGCCGAAGCTATCTTGAACCACCGAGCCACACATACTGCAAAGAAAGATGTTACTGAGTACCTGGTGAAGTGGAGGGGATGTAGCAGCGAGGAGAATACTTGGGAACGGGTGACGGACCTTAAGGCCTTCCTACCTTTGATTGAAGCGTACCATGCTTCCATGCCGCCGAGGACGTCGCCATCTCAAGTGGGGGAGAATGTCAAGGGCCGCCCGCACTCTCGGCCCCCTTGACCCAATTTCGGCCATGTTCCATCCGGCCGACCAACACTTCCGCCGACAGGCACTAGGCCTCCGCAGGTTATTAGAGTCTTAGGCGTGAGTCTTTACTGTAATATTTACTTTTGCTCATGTGGCCCTTTATGCCCCATGAGATGCAATTTTCAGCTTTTCTAGTGTCTAGTTTTGTCGATAGGAAATTTATTTTTAAGCCTATTATAGGGGGGAATGACCACTCGAAGCTCAGTGTGCATTGCTAGTATCCCCCTCACGGCGATCCCCGTGGCTAGCTTGCTGTAATCTTCAGTATTTCTGCTATCAATATAAAACGCATTTACTGCACGACGTGTTGATTTACTAATTCCGCTGCATTATATTGTCGATTGTCTGAAACTGTGTTGTTCTTGTCGACGGCCTGTGCGAGGCGTCGGTGGGAATTTGGTTGGTGTTGCTGTTCGGTTGGCGGACGTAGTCGTTGGCTGTGGACTACTAGCCACACGGTGCCCCTTTCCCCGCATTGCGGAAGGCGCCCCGTGAGAGGTGGTATCAGAGCCTCGGTTGCCTGATGGGGCCGAGGCGGGTTACGAGAGCCAGTTCTGCTAGAATGTCGGACCAGGACCCTGAGAGTCCGAGAGGGGCCGAGGAGCCCCGTGAAAGGATCACAGACCCGGAGGCCGAAATCTCCCGGTTGACTGAGGTGGTCGAGAATTTGGAAGATCATGTTGCCACACTGGAGCATGAGATCTCGGAGCTGCGTTCCGACCTGAGGGAATGCCAGCATGCGGTCCGGGATGCTTATGGCCAGGGCGGTGTTGTTGATATGCAACGCAAGATGGAGGAAATGGCCCTACAGATTGGGATTCTCCAACGGGCGGTGGGCAACGCACCTGTTGCTCCTGATAATGGTGCTAGGCTTCGGATTCCTGAACCGAAGGCCTACGGCGGTGCTCGAGATGCGAAGGAGGTCGAGAACTTCCTGTTTGACATGGAACAGTACTTCCTTGCGGCCAATGTGGTCAACGAGGCAAGGAGGGTGTCTACTGCAACCATGTATCTGACTGGTGATGCCAAGTTATGGTGGCGTACCAAGTATGCCGAGATTCAGGCAAATCACATCCGCCTGGATACTTGGGACCTTCTGCGGGAAGCCATTCGTGAGCAGTTCTTCCCGGAGAATATGGAATATAATGCCCGACGGGCGCTGCGGAAGCTAGAACACACCGGCTCCGTGCGGGATTATGTCAAGGCCTTTTCGGCACTGATGTTGGACATCAGGGATATGTCGGAGAAGGATAAGCTCTTCACCTTTATGGAGGGCCTGAAACCGTGGGCGCGACTTGAGTTACAGCGTCAACGTGTGGCTGATTTGGGATCAGCGATGGCTGCGGCCGAACGCTTGGCAGATTTCAACCCAGAGTCTCGGAGGGATAGGCAGACGACGCCTAGTCCCACACAAAATAGGCCGGGAGGGTCGAAACCGTTCAAGAGTAACTCGAACAGGAGTGGGGGAGAGCGAAGGTCCCACACTCCCTCCAGTTCGCAAGGGAACTCCAGCAGGGGGAAGCCCTTGGACAACAGGCAAGGGGCGTCACAGAGAAGTAGTGGGTGCTTTCTGTGCGATGGCCCGCATCGATATCGGGATTGCCCGAAGAGACAGCTGTTGAATGCGCTGGCAACCTATACTGAGAAGGTGCCACCCGCAAAGTCAGCAGCGCCACCCGAGACGACGAGTGGCGAGAATGATTCTGAGGAGGATGAGGACAACCTGGGTGCAATATCAAAATGGTGCAACACGTTGTCCCACGGGGCGCCTTCCGCAATGCGGGGAAAGGGGCACCGTGTGGCTAGTAGTCCACAGCCAACGACTACGTCCGCCAACCGAACAGCAACACCAACCAAATTCCCACCGACGCCTCGCACAGGCCGTCGACAAGAACAACACAGTTTCAGACAATCGACAATATAATGCAGCGGAATTAGTAAATCAACACGTCGTGCAGTAAATGCGTTTTATATTGATAGCAGAAATACTGAAGATTACAGCAAGCTAGCCACGGGGATCGCCGTGAGGGGGATACTAGCAATGCACACTGAGCTTCGAGTGGTCATTCCCCCCTATAATAGGCTTAAAAATAAATTTCCTATCGACAAAACTAGACACTAGAAAAGCTGAAAATTGCATCTCATGGGGCATAAAGGGCCACATGAGCAAAAGTAAATATTACAGTAAAGACTCACGCCTAAGACTCTAATAACCTGCGGAGGCCTAGTGCCTGTCGGCGGAAGTGTTGGTCGGCCGGATGGAACATGGCCGAAATTGGGTCAAGGGGGCCGAGAGTGCGGGCGGCCCTTGACACAGTGGCTGGCCGGCAGGGGCGACAAAAACTGCTGCCACTGTTGTCCGTTTTTAAAGTTCTCGATTTCTCATTTCAGCACATTAATATACAAAATAAACTGAAAATATACATGTAATTTTAAGATCCAATATATAAAATGGCATGTACAATGTCCATCAAATTCAAACAAATGAACAAGCATATTCAATCAT
Organism: Sesamum alatum; assembly: GCA_034509735.1. Classification (NCBI taxonomy): domain Eukaryota; kingdom Viridiplantae; phylum Streptophyta; class Magnoliopsida; order Lamiales; family Pedaliaceae; genus Sesamum; species Sesamum alatum. Next base: position 35,351,005 of record JACGWO010000002.1, read on the forward strand.
ATATTCATATATTTACACATGCTCATATAGTCGTAAAACCAAGTTGAACATGCCATGCACATAGATCTATGCCCCTTACATTGAATCGTGCTCTGGATACCACTTGAAAGGTACAAGGGGGTTCGCCCGGGGAGTGCGAGCGGAAGCGTGAGAGAAACGAATCGCATAAATAAAGCAATTATCACATAAATCCCAATGAGTGTACCTTTAGGTGCTCAACCGGCGTTCGATGTAGGATGTAGCAATATTAAAAGCATATATTGTACATAGAACATAGAGATTGAAGGATGAACTACAACAGCGTAAATTCAAAATTACCTTTGTAGTTCAAACACTTGAACGACTACTATGTTTTTCCTCTCCGAAAATGCTCACCAAGTTCAATCGTATGAACTCTGTAGAGGTAATTTACACCACACAGGAAGAGATGCACGTTTTCATTGCTAGCCGAAAATGGATCTTAGAGGATTCGGTTTTAAAAAAATAGAACACTATTAATTAGTATCTTTTCTTAAACTTGCTTTGTTCTTCCAAATGATCTAAGATCAATTGAAGAACAAAGGGGATGTGGGAGTGAGAGAGGGGGGCCGAAAATTAGAGAGAGGTGTGTAGAGTATTTGTCTTCTTTTTCCTAGAAAAAGATGAATAATAATTCTCTTGCTTTGATAAATGTATACTCATATATATATACAAAATTAATATGATTATTGAAATGTGTTTAGGTTCATCCAAGGATGTTTAGATACATCCCAATCAGTCTCACTAGTTCATCAATCAAGCCTACCATCTCTTAAGGTATGATTTAATAATACCAAAATAAAGAAGCTTGATTGGAATTGATTTGACTCTTACCAAAAGAGACAAGTCTATTCATCAAGGCCATGTATGCCCAATTTTTACCTCTCCAAGAGTAGTAATTTTAGGCCATACCACTTAAGAGAACAAGTCCAACTTCTTCCTATTTTAAAAATCGAAATTAACACCCCTCTTGGGCCAAAATTTAACAGACCGGGTTTCGCTGTAATCCAAATTCAACGAACCCAAAATTAAATTCCATTTAATTCAAGGTCCACTCCACTTAAATAATCTCATTTATCTTTTAATCCAATTAAAAGATGCAATCTTTCGACTCCTTTCATTAACAGATAAATCCCATTTACCAATTTAAACGAGGGACCGATACAATATCGGCCCGTCCATCCAATGGACAATCCTACTTATTATCCTCCAAAATGACTTCAAGTCAATCTCTCCACCTTCTCGGTGATTTGTGTATGATCCTTTAGGTTCACCCTCAGCTAGACTTAGACCCGTGTCCAACAGGGGCTCGTTACCATGGGTAACCGTTTAGCAACGGTCCATGACACTAGAGACTAGGTGAATGTTGGCGTGAATATTTAGGAGCCGATTCCGTATGGGTACGGTTCTTCCGTCTACCGTCTCCAACCTTAGTCTAGGGTATGGAATTTGGCGTCGGTTCCCATCCTTGACTAGGCATCTGTGCTTAATATTCGAGACTACGCATGCCTCATTGCATCGACACAGGAAAACATTTCCTGTTTGATCAACTACTGTGGCCACAGGTTTAAGTAACATGAACGTGTCTTTGAGTGCATAGGAGATACCTTTATCACATACTGACAGGGGACGGATCCTCTTCTTAGAACCCACCGTCCTTGCTACACATTCTGACTGCACTGGACAAGGCTTATAATGATCATCTTACAGAATGATCACCTCTCACCAGGTCTAAGATACAGCCATCCTGTGTACGCGACTGCCATGGCTCCTTAAGTCTGAGGACTACTCCCGTACTACCGGAACCGGAAAAATCCAATCATACCGATCAAGCCTCTAAGCCTTCCATATGATGATCCCCGCGAGTCAATTCAGTCGGCTTGACCCTAGTCGACCAACCCACCAAGATCGTGTAGGCGTCCCACGCCTGTCGCCGATGAACACGACATTCATCCAATGAACACGACTCTTGGTGCAAGTCTCTATAGGACTCTCGATGCCCTGTCTCGAGATCCTCGACTTGGAACGTTTTAAACCCAACTCTTTATCAGTTGATTTCATAACCACCATCCAATGCGTGGCCCAACTGCATGAGTTGTTAATCGTTGTCTGTGGACTTTGTTGTGATATATGTAAAACACGATTTTAACATACGGAAAATGAGCACAACAAAGAAAGTACCAATGATAATGAATACTCATTTTATTCATTACATAATATTATATTACATCAAGTTGTCAAACCTATTAGCTTTTTGGTCACCTAATCTAACAGTACAAGGTCTATGACCTTGCAAATCATACACTACTGACATCTAGGGATGTGAGTTTCCATGAACTCACCTTTCCTTACAAGTTCCTTTCTTCTGATCTTACAGCAGTTCCCTTGCCTGTACCTGTCGATGATTTTGATTCATCTTTCTCCGACTGCATCCGTGTTTGTTCCTTCCTCTTCCGCTGACCAAAATACTCCTGCCTCCTCATCTATGCTAGAGGCACCTGCTCACAACAAACCTGTTCCTGCACCCCTTAAAGGTTCTTCCAGACATGCATCTAAACCTATGTGGCTCACTGACTATGTTTGCACTTGCTCGTTTGTTTCTACCTCTTGTACTCTTGCTGCTTTTAGCCCAACATACATGTCCTTTGTGGCACAATTATCTTTAGTGCAGGAACCTACTTCTTATTTGCATGCCACTAAGTGGGTCTACAAGTTGAAATTACGTTCGAACGACAGCATAGACATGCATAAAACCCGACTAGTCGCGAAAGGGTTTAATCAAGTTGAAGGTGATGATTATTTTGATAGCTTCTCGCTGGTAGCAAGGACGGTGACTCCGCGCACTTTCCTTGCAGTTGCCATTGCGAGGTCTTGGCCACTTATACAAGTGGATGTGAATAATGTCTTTTTGCTTGGGCATTTAGACGAGGACGTGTTTATGATTGTTCCGGAAGGCTTCTATGCACAACCTGGCCAAGTTTGTAAGCTAAAGAAATCTCTCTACAGGCTTAAGCAAGCCTCCTGGCAATGGAATAACGAGTTGACTGCCAAACTCTTGGAGTTCGGTTTCAAGCAATCCCCTCGTGATCATTGCCTCTTCATCAGACACAAGGATAGCTAATTTTTGGTACTGTTAGTGTATGTTGACGACATTCTCCTCACAGACACTTCTGATGATGTTCTACGTGGGGTGAAGGATCGCCTGCATAATCTGTTTACCATTAAAGATTTGGGCCAAGTCAAGTACTTCCTTGGGCTAGAGCTTGCACGCTCCTCACATGCTCTTCTTTTTCTCAACAGAAGTACTTGTCCGATATCCTTTCTGATGCCTCTATAATGGAGACTAAACCTGCTGCTACACCCTTTCCCCCCTGGTCTTAAGCTCACTAAGGATTCCGGGGGGCTTCTGCCTTCGTCGGATAAGTATAGACGGCTCGTTGGTGAGCTCTTATATCTGGGGTTCACTAGAGCTAACATTTCATTTGCCACCAGTAATTGAGCCAGTTCTTGCAACATCCTTGCACTTCTCACTGGGACGCTGTCTTACACGTCTTGCAGTATCGGAAGAGGTCTCCTCTTTGGGCCTTTTCTTTCCTGCTTACAACAATCTCCAGCTTTTTGCATATTCGGATGCCGCCTGAGCGTCCTGCCACGACTCCTGCCGCTCCATCACCGGGTTCTGCATCTTCCTTGGTCCTTCCCTTCTCTCCTGAAAGACCAAGAAACAACCCATGGTCTCCACATTGTCCGCCGAATATCGAAGCATGGCCTCCACATTTTGTGACTTGTTGTGGATTTCTTACTTGCTTTAGGAATTCTTGGTTGCTTCGCCACATTCCATTCCATTTTGGTGCGATAACAAAGCAGCCCTCCATATTACGGCTCATCCGGTTTTCCATGAACGAACCAAGCATTTGCAAAGTGATTGCCATTTGGTGCGTGACCAATACAAGCTCGGCTTCATCCTTCCTTTGTCCCGAGCACTGATCAGCCTATCGATATTTTTACCAAGTCTCTTCCTATGGGGGATTTCATGTGTTTCTTGTCCAAGCTGGGCTTGGTAGCCCAAGCTCCATCTTGAGGGGGGGGGGGGGGTTGTAGAAGTGTGTGTGCACAAAGTATGCAACAACAACAAAGAGACACAAGAGTTCCAGGAGTTAGTTTCAACTTATTTAACTTTGTCGCATTTTCTCTCAATAGCGTTTCTTTCAGAGCAAGCACCCTTGTACAACTTTTCTATTTTTTTGAGTTGGTTGCTTAGTTGTTCAGATTAGTTAGGCCAGCTGGCATAAGTCTTCCCTCTCTCGCTCCTGTATATAAACCCTACAATTCATAGTATGAATGGATATATAGAAAAATTGAGATTCTTCTCACAAACACTCGTTCATGGCTGAAATTATTTCTCTAGATATGTGGTTTCTACAGCATTTAACGAAATAAACGAGGCTAAGGCCTTGTTTACTTTGGGGTGATAAACCTAAACAAGAAAAATAATATGTTCACTTTGCGAGGTGAAGGAGGTTTTTTTCTTTACTTTGCATTGGATTCAAGCTGGAAGATGGACCGAGTCAAACTAGGGAGCTTGGTTCTATTAGACTACTACTGATCAGGAACACCAAATTCTTGTTTTGACTGCAGGGGTTGACGGGGCAGAGGCCGGCTAGGAACCGCGCGAGCAGAACAAGTCTTAATTCTTAAACCTATCACAAATTTATCCTATTGGCATTGGGTAAGTGAAAGAATCGGGTACGGCCCGAAAATGCTACGGAAGCGTAAAAACGTTAATTTAAAGCATAATATAAAACGGGTTCAAAGGGGTGTTCCCTTTGAAGTTCCCGGGCGTTCGGTGTTTGTCAAGAGCATAACAACATAAAATAAACATGCTGGACATGTGACTAAAGGAATAAAAACAAAAAGTACAAGAATATAAATGAGAACCTACCTTTTGTTTCACAAACGTAGCACCGACTCTAGCTTTGTTCCCTTTACGTTTCCTTGTTCCGTTCACTTGAGAATTCAACGTAGAATTCCTCTATGTTGTCCACACCACACTATGGAAGAGTGTATCCCCTAATCTATTGCTAGATAGAAATAGAGAAAAGAAGAAGAAACACTTCCAAAACGAACACTATTGTTTAGTGCCTTTTGGAATGTTTTTAAGTTCAACCTTTCCAAAAGATATGAACACAAAAAGGAGAGTTTTTCAGAAAATTTTGGAGAGTTTTGAAAGGGAAAAATTCGTGCAAGACATAACCATTAAAGTTATGCGAATGGTTTTGTGTATGTAGTGTTGTTGAATTCAAAATTCAACTTCTATAGTTAACTTCCAAAGCAACCTACATACACTCACCACTCTCTACATAACCATGCACCATTATAGTAAATAAAACCACCCATCAAACCTATAAAGGCTGGTCACATGTTCCTCACATGTGGAGGATTTTAATTCCTCCTTCACTTGCTATAAATTGAATTTTTCCATGGACTAGGACTACTAGTCTTGGACTTGTATTTAATCTAATTAAATTAAGTCCAAACAAAGTCCATTGGGCATTAATTAATCCAATTAATCTCAATCCAATTGAAGCCCATAATGTTATTTAATCCAATTAAATAAACATAAGTCCGAACTCTAATTAATTGATCCAATCAATTGATTAATCCAAACCCGATATATTAATCCAATTAATTTAAAGGTTCTAAGTCCAAAAATCAACTAATCCAATTAATTAATTCTTGGACCATCCATCAAATGAATTTTCCAATAAATGATCCAATCATTTATTTTTCTCCTTGAATTAATTTAATCCAATCAAATTAATTCGCTTCTTCTAGAATTAATTCCAAATTAATTCTACCTATTCGATAGTGATTTGTGTGTGACTCTTCAGGTTCATCCTCAGCTAGACTTGGGCTTGTGTCCAACACAATTGGTCAATTAAATCCAATTTAATTAACTGCTTTCCAATTAAGCATTAATCGAAAAAACGTCTGTTACCATGGGTGGTCGTCTAGCAACGATCCATAGCACTAGAAACTAGGTGAATGTTGGCGGGAACGTTTAGGCTCCCGAGTTCCATACAAGTACGGTCCTTCCATCATCCGTCTCCCGGTCTAAGTCTAGGGGCATCGAATTGGGCGTCGGTTCCCATCTTGGACCAGACAACTATGCTCAGTAACTCGAAACATGTCTGCTCTATTGATCGACGTAGGAAACTATTCCCTACTCGACCAATCGCTGTGGCCACAGACTTAAAGAACTTAAATCGTCTCAGAGTGCATAGAAGACTCGACTGTCATATATTGACAGGTGACGGATCCTATCTTGGAATCCACCGTCCTCAATACATATTCCGACTACACTGGATAAAGCTTATGATGAACGTATCCCAGATATAGATTATCTCTTGCCAGACCCTAGATACAACCTTCATATGCATGTGACTGCCATGATTCCTCAAGTTCGAGGACTAATCTCGTACTATCGGAGCCGGGAATTCCAGTCATACGGACCAAGCCTCCAAGGCTTCCATATAACGATTCCCGCGAGTCAATTCAATCAGCTAACACCCTTGTCAACTAACCCACTAATATTGCATTAGACGTCCAACGTCTGTGCCGATGAAACACGACACTCATCCAATAAATGCAATCCTTAGTGCAAGTCTCTGTAGGACCATCGATGCCCGGTTCGAGGTCCTCAACTTGGAACATTCCAAACCAACTCTCAGAAGTTGGTTTCATAGCTGCCACCCAATGCGCAACTCAACTACATAGGTTATCTAATTGGTCTGTGGGCATTTGTTGTGACGTTAAAACATCGTTTAACGTAATCAATAAGCACAACAAACACATAGTGTCACGGATGAATACTTACTATATTCATCAAGTCAATAAAGATTGCTAAATAATACCCAAAACCGCCAATCCAATTAACTTTCTGGTCATCAATTCTAACAGTAAGTTATATTTTTGGTCCCATAAGTGGACCCATTTCTAAGTTTGGTCCCATACTGTGGGGAATTCACACATTACATCCCATATGTCCATTTTTTTTTCAATTTCAGGACAAAAGGGGTTTTACGTTGGTTGCTAACGGACTCACACGCCTCCGTTAAATTGCTCGGGATAAATTACATTGTCCCATAAGTGGACCCTTTTCCAATTTTGGTCCCATACTATAGGACCAAAAATTAGAAATAGATCCATTTATGAGACCAAAATTAGAAATGGGTCCACTTATGGGACCAAAAATGTAATTTACCCCGAGCAATTTAATGGAGGCGTGCGAGCACGTGATTCTGTCGTTAGCAATTAACTAAAAATCCCTTTTGGTCCTAAAATTGAAAAAAAAATTGGACATATGGGATATAATGTGTGAATTCCCCACAGTATGGGACCAAACTTAGAAATGAGTCCACTTATGTGACCAAAAAATGTAATTTACCCTATTGGCATCCCTACTTAACGCTATTGGAAGTTACACAAACTGCCCTTAAAATTTCTGCAAAATTATGGTCACCTTCTATAAGATTTATAACGTTTTAATAACATTTCACTATACCTATGGGATAGGGATAGAGGAAGAGGGAAAAATTGAAGATTTCATATAGTATTTTTTATTTTTAAAAAAGCAATCTAATTAATTTCGTGAACGTACGTCAAATTCTATAGAATCAAATCTATGGGACTTAAGAAATGATATTTTAAAAAAAAAAAAAAAAGCAGAGGAAAAAGGAAATTCATATTAAATAAAAATGAAGTAGAAGAACCTAGAGTTCGAATGAACAAATTCAAACTTGAACAAGAACCTAATGAGGGGCAGGGGGTGTGATTATCCTGATTATCATAGTATGTCAATTCATAGACCTCTTGAAGGCACTTTTAACGTACATCATAAATATCCAAATCCAAATTCAGTTTCTTGAAGAACTATACTAGCATTTTATATCTACTTAGGAAAATTGTTTCTTATCCTGCTCCAATGACCAACGTCATGCTCATTTTCATGTTCAAAACATTCAAATTAACACCTAAAAGAATTCTATACTTCAGCATAAGTAGTGAATTAGTTACTCATAGCTAGTGACAATAACATTATAGTGCTCATTTATTGAAAGTAGAAGACAAGGTTATAGAAAAACTAGACTATACAGGACATGCGCGATTGGTTATTTCTTTAAATACAGAATTTTGTTTAAAGCAATTTAGGATATACATTTTGATGTAATAGGATACAATTTTTTAAAGTGAAAGCGATAGAACTGTTATTTTTGAATAATTTGATTATAATCATCCATGTCAAACTATATCTAACAACAACAACTATAACAATCTTATACCAATCACCAATATCATATAACTATATCTAATCAACACCTACTATTAAAATAAAATAACATTCATGATCCATGACCTTAGAGTCATGGGACCTCAGCTTCATTCAGCTAGGCCTCATTGGCGATGTAATGGTATATAATTGTCAACTATAACAAGTCTAGAGGAAGTTAATGTAATTATGTAAATTGGATAGGTTTCTCTAGAATTTGCATAAATCTGGAAAATGTTTCAAAACCTCAAGACACTTCAAAACTTATAATTTTCACAAAATAATGATGTGAAACGTACAATCATGTTTCGTTAGACTTTTTGGCTAACGCCAATTTTTTTTTCGTTATGGATACAAACAACTAGGATTAAATATAAGATAAAAATAAGTATCGAGGGAAGTGAATTTAATTTCAACAACACAAGAATGTCTACCTGTATTTACACCAATCTTGGAGAGGAGCTTTGAATCCACATACTGCTGCAAACATCTGATACCTCAATTGACTTCATCTCATCTGACTCGCATTTTGTAATTAATGGTTCAAAACAATGATAAACAGATGGAAATAAGTGAAAAATGTCACAAGACAAATTGCAAGTTTAGACTAATCAGCATCAGAAGGGCCTCTTTATTTATAGCCCCCCAAAATATTTAGCGCACCTGAAATCTGAAAGATATAGAGCACTGCTCAGTACTCATCGATCAGCTTAAATAACATACTAGACTAATCACGAGTGGGTAGAACAATGTCATTTTTACAGATAAAGTTTAAAGCTCCTTAATTAAAATTATAACATCAAATTGACTCAGATATTTTGTATTCAACAAGCATAAAATTGAAATAACATAAAATTTTAAAGTATCGAAAGCAATACCCCAACAGAGGAGTTAGGGGGTGTGGACATTTTGATAACCTGTTCGAGCTGTGGCAAAAAGCGAAATTTTGTTACAAATCGAATACCAAACCAAGATTTCAGTTCAGTATTCAGATACAAAGTTTTTCAAATTTTGGTTTTTGGTTCAATTTAAGTTTTGGTTCTCAGTAAATCGTACGGGAACCCAATACAAATTTAGTTTATCTAATATATATATATATATATATTATATCTTATGTACTGTATACAATATGTATTATATATATACAGGAATATGAATTTTTAGTTTCTATTTTTCTTTCCTTTTTAAGCAAAACTCAGGTAAATTACCGAACCAAAGCAAAGTTGGCTTACCGAATTTCTGATTTATGAGTTCTTGCTTCAGTTTGATTTGGTCTACCAAATGGAACCCCTAAGAAGAGTACAGAATAAGATAATCACAGAGAAACTACACTAATTCCACAAAATAAATGCAAACACATAAAGGAAACAGCAGAACAATACTATTTGCATCCAAAAACATAGTTTAGCCCTAAGCATTAGTCAAAGCAAAGGAGCACACAGCAGAATGCATTACCAAGTAATCTGTTACCACTTTGAAATAGCAACCGAAATGTAAAAGATGTACAAGAGAAATCAAGTAAGCAACAGCTCAAACCTGTTGCACAAACTAACATTGTTTTATGAATTTGTGGCCGCAAGGATCTAGAGTAAATTCATTGACTTCGAGATAGCCAAACATATCTACAAGCAACAAATAAGGCAAGCATGGCTAGAGTATCATACCTTAGCAAATATTTCTGCATAAATAACGCAGACTAAACTTTCTACTTGCATTGTCAAGACTGCAGTTAATGCTAGAACCAGAACATAACTACAGCATCCATTGCTATAGTTTATAAACATATGGTGTATGCTCTGAATGGTAAAGCAGAAGTGAAGGAAATCCGCCCATGTAGTGTGTCAGAAAGTGAAAGCAAGAGAAAGTATGTACATAGGCGTTTCACAAACCTGCAAGAGTTAGATGGTCACATCCACATCACCTGCTCTACCCTCAACAGAAAAAAAGCAACTTAAGGCATTTTCATAGTTAGCACCAGTTCTCCCTCTTTGTGTTGGAAGCTTTTGCGCGACAAAGACTATTTACCTGCAAGAATGTCCCAGAGGAAAAGCATATACAGGATTGGTCAAGGTATCATGTGTTGCTCTCATTTCTTTTTATTGGGAATCCAAAATAAGATGGATGCCCTTAATTTTGTTTTTTTTTTCCACAACAATCTTTCAATTGAATATTTAGCATAATTAGATGATTGGTTGTCCATGTCATTACATTCCAGCATGTGTGTGTGTGTGTTTGTGCAACATAGAAAAGGTTTTCTGTTTTGGATTTGCTTCCTAGATGGGCATACATCTCATGTTGTGCCATCATGCTAGTACATGTAAAAGAGAATCCACCCACCTCTTGAAGCAAAGCCTAACAGGAATACTGTATACCTTTAAGTACTATTTTTATTATTTATAATTCTTGTTTTTGGAAAAAAGAAAGGTCTTTCCATGGAACGACAGAAAAAGTGCATGTAAAGGTTGCAGATGAAAAGTGAAACAAATAAATACTCAAAACGAATATGACAAACGCGACGACCAAGCAACAAAATGGTCTTCCCATATGAGATGTAAAACTTCAACCAGTATTTAGCTAATGTCAAAATTCAACTGAAGTTGGTCTAATTTGAGAAAAGAAATGGAATATACCTTGAAGTAATACATCACTAAGACAAAAAACCCATTGGAGACTGAACTTACCTAAGCAGTTGAGCTTTGATCCAAATGATCCAGCATAAGAGGGAATCTCAACAAGCGCTATGTATGAGAAACTAATGGGACTTCAAGGATAAATCGGCCATCTAGTCTAAAGCACATATCCACCTAATATACACTTGTAATGGCTGTTTATGCATTCAAAGAAAGTTGTGCACGTTGAGACAATCGAGCCCACTTTAATCAAGGAAATGATACTTATTTGTACTTCTTGAAATATAGAAAGCTATGTGATGAACCCATAAAGCAAATTCTGCATTAACATGGTACATTTTCCAAGACAGAATCATCCAAGAGAGGGAACTAAATTTCAGATTCGGAAGGCCAGTCTGAACTAACATCAATTTCATCAAATATAATTGGCTTATAATGTATGTCTCTGTTTCTAATAATTTCCTGCAACCAAAGATTGCAACGTATGAAAACAAGATCACTTAATTTATCTATTTCTGCTCTATTCAGTCTCTTACTGTGTAAGGTTTCAAAGTTGCTCCAGTTCCACCTACACCACTGGGAACTACAAGGCTGACTTAGTATCCGTATCGCAAATCTCTGCAATGTTGGAATTTCATAACCATATCCAGCCCACCAATCACCTAAAGATGCAAAAACCCGAGATAAGCTACATATATGGCGATTGACCAAAGTACAAGATCATAGAACCCAGAACACTTCCATAAACCAATGGTCAGATTAAACTGTGCTTTAAGCACCTCTATCAAAGTTTGCAAGGATACACAGTAAACTAGGTTAATGGCTTCACAGGAAATAGGAAAATGTTTGTTAGGTTTTTGTATGCTACAATAGTGGGGACTAAACCAATAAAATTCAAGCACCTGCATCATAGATACCATATTTTTGAGAGGGCAAATAACACTAATTATACCCTAAAGTTTAAATTTGTATCACTTTAGTCCCTAATGTTTAATTCATAACTTTATAATCCTTAATGTCTAAATTATGTTTCACTTAGTCATAACTTTTTCTTGAAAATTTAAGGGAAAAATTGTTAATAAATAATAGGGTTAAATGAACTTTACCCCCTGAACTATTCTTGATGCAACATTTACCCCCCTAAACTAACAAATGTAACATTTTTCCCCTAAAACTAAATATTTGGACAATATTGCCCTTATATTATATATATGTATATTTTAATTCAAAGGATTCTTTTTTTTAACAATTTTGCATTTAAAGTTTTAATTAAAATTTGCTTAATTGGAAAAACTATATTTTAATTATAATAATATAAAATATAATTAATAAGTTAAAGGTTCAAATTTTATTACATTTTACAGACTCAAAGTTAAGTAATGAATGAGTACAATAAATACACAAAAAACTTTCATGTAATTAAATTAAGTTATTAACTATTTAATTTTTAGATAAAAATGTATTAAATATCCATTTTTTAAATATATTTGCTTTAAAAAATATGATAAAATTAAATTTGTTCCTTTTCTCCCCCCTAAAAGTGTTTAACATATGGTTAACGGAAAAATTGCAATTTACGTCCCATAATTTACTCTATTTGAATTTTGGTTCCATTGTTTTACGACTCAACAAATTTAGTCCCACAAGTCCAAAGAAGTTACAATTTACGTCCCATCAACACTTTCCGTAATTGTTAATGGATGAACTGTTAACTTAATTAGAAACAATGTTAACGGAGCATGTACTTAATTGGCACGTGCTTTGTCGTTAACAATTTAACGAAAAGTGTTCATGAGGCGTAAATTGCAACTTTTTTTGACTTGTGGGACTAAATTTGCTGAGTCGTAAAATAATCAGACCAAAATCGCAATGGAATAAGTTGGGGCGTAAATTATAATTTCCCCTATGGTTGAGCATATATATTGTCAATTTTTTTCAAAAGTATATATAAGTTGTTATGATATTATATTTGTTGTGTATTTATTATATATATTAACTTATTACTCCACTTTTAATTTAAATTCTTCACTTATTAAAAATTCTTTTTAGTTGGACAATAATTTGGTGATGATTTAATGTGCAAAATACTAAAACATATTTAGAAGAATATAATTATTCAAGGCATGAGGGGCAATTTTGTCCTACTAAGGGGGTAAGTGTTACATTTGTTAGTTTAGGGGGGCAAATGTTACATCACGAATAGTTCAGCGTGGCAAAGTGTATTTAACCCTAAATAATATCCTATCAAATAAAATATTTTAGTAGGGCAATTAAATTTGTGAATTTTATGAAATTTAAGTATTCATTAAGAAATTATAATTGTTTTTTTAAACTTTAAACATCCTAAGTTTAATATAGTGAATTTTTCTACTCAAAAAGACCATCTTTAAACAGGAAAAATATCCCCTTAATTAACATATACTAGGATTAATTTTGCAATCTAGTTGTTTATGTTCAAGAATTTAGAAAAATATAAATAAGTAGAATAATTTTAAAAATTTTACAAAATTAATGAACAGATTGAGAAATCTACAGTGAAAAATAACACATTAAGTTAGTCAAAAACAGTAAAAAAGACAAGTTGATCTATAAGCGCAACCCAAATTGGAAGCTCCGCGTTCAAAGTATTTTTTACTAATTTAATGATTTAAATTTTATTGAAAATTTTTACTGTAAATTCTTTGATGCATTTCTTGCTTGTTAAAAGTTTTTAGAACTTTTATAGGTATACTTAAGTTTTTAAATTCTCCAAACTAAACTATCATATTACGAAACTAATCTAAACAGTTTTCAATTGTAACTTTTAAGAATATTAACGGAATTCAAATACCACTTTTTCAAGTTAAAACTTTTATTGTAACATATATAGGACATCTAGAGTCTGAAAAAATTATCATAAGTATATATTAACTTAATTTATAAAATTTTGTGAACTTAATTGATCAAATTAGATTTTCTGTTTGATAGCTTTGTATGAGGTGATGAATTAACATCAGGGACTAAAGTGATACAAATCCAAACTTTAAGGACCATTAGTGACATTTGCCTTTTTCAGAAGTAACAATTTAAATAGATAGTTTCTTCCCATGCATTTTCACAGACCAACTTTTCTAGAATTTACAAAATGTAATGAAGACAATACTGGTAATTATTATTTTAAAACATACCTGGGGCATTTAATGTCCTTCCCCTTGTTGCAAATTCAGTTCCTAGAGCACCATGAGCATTTATATAAAGTGGATGTTCTTTCGTTATTTCTACTTTATCTGTCTCCTCAATTGCCATTTTCATCATGGCCTCTTGAAAACCATTCCTTATTCTAGAATCAACCTTAAAGTTAAGGCCATAGAAAATGGAAGGATTAAGAAATGCTGCTGCTGCGTGTAGTGGGGAGTGAAGCTGCACGTTCCATCTCCTTTCAATTATATCCCATATCGGCAAGTACCTCTCTGCAATACCATTATAATATGCTTTAATACTAGTTTTTGCCTTCTCCATTCCTTCATATAAATAGCCCATAGCAGGCATGTCTCCTTCTACAATCCTGAGGACCTTCACTAGCGGTTCAAACACACATACAGCTTCACGTGCAGAGCTCCAGAATTGTTCAGCATTCAGCATTGACTTGATGAGTTGGGCATCAGGGCGTCTACTGCCACTGGATGCCAACCACTCTGCATGTGAAAACATGTGTTTCAAGTTGTCCTCTTGAAAAACAAGAAATCTTAGAGACAGAAAATTAGCAACATATCTTGAAATCTTTGGCCTGATCAACTCCACTCCACCAGTAAATTTTCGTACCGTATTAAGTATCCATTCATTGCTGTATATATATTTTGTGATAGTAGTTGCCTCTTCCAAGACAGTGCTAGCCCATTCTAGTTCACTAAGATCCTCCAAAATCTTAGTAATACAATGTGAAGCACATGGAGACCAGAATATTGAAGGATACTTATCCATAAGAAGCTTCCCCGCATAGGCATAACTATCAGCACTATCTGTTAACACTTGAACAACATTTTCGGCACCAACTTCTAAAACAATGGACTCCAGCAATCCAAACAAATAGTCAGTGTCATCATTATGACCAGATACATCAATAGACCGGAGAAATATTGTTCCTTTAGGACATGTGACAGAAAACACTACAAGTGACTTGGTTCTGCCATCAGACCAGCAATTGCACAAAATTGTGCAACCTGTTTCTTGCCATTCATCTCTTAATCTTTTGTGCATATCATTTACATTGGCTTTAACTTTTTCCAAAAGGTTACATCTCAACTTCTCGGAGCTGGGTGCTTTATAACCTACTCCACATTCTGCGATAGCATCAACCATTTCCTGATAATATGTGGAAGCGGCAGCACTGAAAGGGACAGCATTATAGAAAAAAAATAAGGCAATCTTCTTATCAGCATATTCCTGCTTTTGATTTTGAACATCATATACCATAGGCTCAGGTTGTGGACTAGGAGAAGCATGTGGGAATAACAAAGATGGGCAAACACTCCCATTCTGTTCACTAGATCCACGATTGGGAGGGGCACCACCACTGGCAGAAGAGCTATTCTGTTGGCCATTTCCCACCTGCTCTACCCTCTGTCTTTTCAAAGTTTTCTGCTTCTTGGGGGTACTTAATATACCTTGTATATGGTCACGCACATCATTTGGGACTTCAGTGCATGGAACTATGTCCTTGTTTCTTATCTGAGCTAGGTGAAACTTCATCCTGTAAACCCCTCCACTGAACTCACGTTGACAATAATTACATCTAACCTTCTGTCTAGCTGCGTCAATGAGCACACAATGCTCCCAACAGGCATCCCTCCCTCTCACCATTACTCTGGAAATATAGGTTTTCAATTAAAATTCTGTAAGTTGAATGCAAAAGAACGGTTGATGATTATTCATATCACATATACATCAATAAATAATTATAAAAGTTTCTCAAAACAGTGGACAGAAACAAAAGGCCTGAAACTTCATATTCTAATGATCTGCTAGATCCACATTAGCCACCACATTCAATCGGGAAATAGCTCGCAAAAGCAAAAGAAAGTGCTTTATATAATCACATAGACGACTCCATGAAATAATGTGTGAGTGAGCTCGCGAGGGTGTGAGCAAGGACATGGCGTATCAATAGGAAACACAACGCTATTTTCCTAATTAGACCTCTTGGCGCTGTAGGAGGCGATTCTAAAACATTATCCCACAATGTCACAATTAACAGCAACTTTACCTCAAACCAAATTTGGTGAAAACAGTTCAGTCAACTTCCATGTGTTAGGCCTATTTGGTTGAAGAAAACGTGTGACTTTCTGGATTACAATGTCAAGTCAAAAAATTTCATGGGCACCCAACATATTATCACTATACTCGGAAGAATTCTAAGTCACTTAACAGTGTGCTAGTTGTTCTCGATAAAGGTAAAGCCTATTTCCACAGTTCAAAATAGTAAGCTTGCAACTAAATCCAGTAAAAATGCATATTACATAAGCTGTCCCACGATTAAACTCTTCAAGATTCGAACTTCTTACAGTTCTGAATCTTAATAGATCATTGTAATTGAAACAAACATATAATCAGCAACGCAAATTTTGAACAGAAAAAAGAATGTAAGGAACGAGAGTTTAACTTCTGAATTAGGATAATCTAAATATCTATTAAACCTCTACAATCTCTAAAACTACTCCACAGGCATTCATCATCCGTCGAACAAGTTGTTAAACAAATCCACAAACGCGAACCGGGTTTGGGGTGTGTGTGAGTGTGAGTTAGTAAGAGTGAGTAAGTTTGTGTGTGTATGTGTGTGTGTGTGTGAAAGAGGGGGGTGCTACCTTTGATCGGAGAAACTGGGGGAAAAGGAATTTTTGCGGGAGGAACTTGGTGGAAGATGGTGGTGGTGTGGCGGTGCGTGGAAAAGACTGACAAAAGTAGTTCTCCACTTGCCAAACGACAGTTTGTGGCAAACAAATGGGGAAAATAAAATTTATTTGGTAATTATAGTACTTTCCACAAAATTTGACATAATTATAAATATATTATAAATTAATATATAATATTATAAAAATATGAGAATTGAAATTGAAAGAAAAAGAAATTATTTTGTATATTTCTCCTTGTCAACATACAAAATGAAGTGGCATATTTATAGGCTCCAAAATTACAACCAAAAGTCTTATCTTTGATGAAGAGATATGAATAAACAAACCTTAATACCATTTCAAAGCCTTCGTGTGGGTGAAGAACTATATCTTGCTAATAAATTAATAGTAAATGTCATATCAATCTTATATGGTTAGCAAGATACATTAGTGCTCCAATTGCACTAAGATATGCTACTTCAGGACCAAGTAGTTCTTCATCACCTTCTCGAGGTCTAAAAGAATTATTATTCAACTTTAATGATCTTACAACCATTGGGGTGCTCAATGGATGTGATTTGTCCATATAAAATCGCTTTAACACCTTAGCGATATAAGCTTCTTGATGCATAAGGATTCCATTCTGTAAATGTTCAACTTGCAATCCAAGATAATATTTTATTCTTCCTAAATCTGTCTTCTCAAACTCTTTCTTTAAGTAGTTTATAGCCTTTGGAAGCTCTTCTGGAATTCCAATAATGTTTAAGTCATCAACATAAACTGCAATTGTAACAAATTCATTTCCAGATTTTCTCGTGAAAATATATGGATAAATGGGATCATTTTTGTATCCTTCTTTCAACAAATTTATCACTGGGACGATTATACCACATTCGTCTAGATTGCTTTAACCCATAAAGGGATTTATTTACTGTAATAGAATAATGTTCTCGAGAACTTGAATTGTATGCTTCGGGCAAATGAAGTCCTTCAGGGAGTTTCATATAGATGTCATTATCAAGTGAGCCATATAGATAGGCTGTAACGACATCTAGTAGACGCAAATTGGGTCCTTGTTTTACTGCCAGACTAATTAAGTACCGAAAAGTAGTTGTATCCACCACAGGAGAGTAAGTCTCTTATTAGTCAATACTGGGTCTTTGTGAAAACCTTTGAGCAACAAGTCTTGATTTATATCTAACAATTCCACCTTGCTCATTTCGTTTTCGCACAAATACCTATTTGTATTCCATTAGTTATACATCTTCAGGTGTATGGACTACAAGTCCAAAAACCTTCGCTGTGCAAGCGAGCTTAATTCTGCCTCAATTGCGTCTTTCCATTTTGGCCAATCATTCCTTTGTCTGCATTCCTGAACAGACCTTGGTTCATGATCCTCATTATCACTTATTGCAGCGGTACATTATATTCCATTTAGGACATAATTTATAGAGATCTCGTCATTTTCATGAATTTCAGGTACCTGAGTTCTTCTGGAACTGACATATTTATTATGCCTGGACCCTTCGAGAGTTATATCCTCGATTTGGACATCTTGATTCATAGCTCCTTTTCTTTTTCGATGATTTTTTATCTTTGGAACCGATAGGCCTACCTCACTTCAGGCGTGTTATAGGCTCATTTGCAATATTATCTTGTCCGACAGGGACATCAAATTTTATCGGAGCATTAGCAGTTGGAACATGAGATTTAGTTACTCATTTTGGGTCAGTAAATGCATCTAGCAGTTGATTTACTAGAGTTTGCAAATGAATTATCTTTTGAACTTCCAGTTCACTTTAATTAGTACGAGGATCAAGATGAGATAATGATAATTTGTCCCCAACTAGAAATGGGAAGTTTGGATCTCATTAGCGATGGTCTTGCAATTAATTGCAGACATTTAATAAATGATTCTGCAAGACCATTCTATGTATGAACATGTGCTACAGGATGTTCAACATAAATTTCAATAGTCATTGAAAGTCTGAGAAGTGGACTCTCCAGCATTATCAAGGCGTATTTTCTTAATTGGATAATTAGGAAAATGTGCCCGTAATCAAATTAATTGAACAAGCAATCTCGCAAACTCCAGGTTGCGAGATGATAACAGAACACATGTGACCATCTAATTCATGTATCAATTAAAATCATAAAATATCGAAATGGTCCACATGGCGGGTGGATTGGTCCACAAATATTGTCTTGTATACATTCAAAAAATATGAGAGATTCATTCTCTATTTTTTTTTTTTTTGTTGGTGATGGACAAATAATTAACTTTCCATGAGAACAATCTGCACATGAGAAATCACTGGATTGAAGAATCTACTGGCTGATGTATGTCCACATGAATTCTCAATTATTTTTGCATCATAATTGATCCGGGATAGCCTAACCGGTCATGCCAAACAACAAACTTATTATAATTCGTAAACTTCTGGTTTACGATTGCATAAGTTTCAATTGTACTAATATATGTGTAGTACAAACCAGAAGAAAATGCTTGTAATTTTTTCAATATGCTTTTCTTCCCCGAGATCACACTTGTGATATGAAGATACTCAATATCTCTTGATTTGTTGTTTCAATATGATATCTATTTCGGTGGATATTCGTAAAGCTCAGAAGGTTGCTTTGAGACTTGGTGGAATAAAGTGCATCATCAATACAAAATTGTG
This sequence comes from Sesamum alatum, assembly GCA_034509735.1. NCBI lineage: Eukaryota > Viridiplantae > Streptophyta > Magnoliopsida > Lamiales > Pedaliaceae > Sesamum > Sesamum alatum. Next base: position 35,370,530 of record JACGWO010000002.1, read on the forward strand.
TTCCACCGGATAACAATATATTAGCTCTTCCGGAGCCCTCAATTAACTTTGCACTATCGGATATAGTACTAACATTGGCTTCTTGCATTACTAAATAAGAAAAGTACTTATCTTTAAATATTGTGCGCGTTGTAGCACAATCAGTAAGATACATATCTTAACCATTAATGTCAGTGCTAACCAACTGGATACTCATTCTTGATTAAAACATGACAAAATATCAAACCCGCATTAGAATATGCTATTAACGAGAAACAATGATACAAATAAGTTCTTCATTATCGTCGAAAACATGCAAGATACAAAATTCATAATTTCATCACCAATCAAGTGATCAATTTTCCTTTATCGTTTCTCCCAAGTCATTACTCGCCAAATGCAGTTCGGCGTAAAGGACCCATGATAGATAGTTTATTCCAAAAACGTCAAAAGCATTGAAATTCAATTTTATGAGATTGACCATATTACAACAAGTTAATATGCACTTTCAGCATAACAGTCACCATATACACATAAGTGGAATCAAATGTATTACACATAAATATGAACTAAAAGTGACATAAAAAATTACTAACAATTAGAATCAAATAAGTTGTCATGTAATTGATTTGGATTATCTATGACATGCATATATGGTATTAAATGTATTAAACATTAATACTATAATATTACAAATAACAATTAAATAGGATTCATGAAAAATTTGTTTTTGTCAACCATTACATTTTATTTCATATAATAATGCTAACAAAATATTTAAAATTATGTACATAGTCATATGAAGGATATCTATGTTGGTGAAGTAAATTAATCAAAATTGACCTTCAAGTTAGCAAAAAGTGGGATAATAACATGTATATGCCATGAAATCAAAGAAACGAACACCTTTTAAGTAAATAAATGAAGAAGCTTCGGGCTTCTTAAATCAAGCCATTATCTCAAATCACTTCAGGTGAGAAAATCAATAGACATATTTTATCAACGTTTTAGGGATGATGGTATAAAATATTTCACATACTGCTGGAGGTAATTTAACTCATTACTTACTCCAAGAAGCAATGGAAGTTTATAGAACACATCCACTCCAGGGGATAAAATCAAGTTTATATGTCTACTTTTGGAGGAAATATCAATTATGATAAATTCATTATTTATATATGTCCACTTTCAGGGGACAATAAAATGTATAGAATATGATTATTCATATCTCATTATTAAATATACAAGAATAATATCATATACAAAGTCTAAGGGTCTTCGGTAAAAGCTTACAAGTAATTATGGAATGACACAAAATCTTCAGATATAATGTATAAGTCCCAGAACCTCAAAACGAATATGATCAGAAAACATACGAGCTTGAATATGCAACCATAAGCTTCTTTTAAAATCACCAATACACAATGGATATAAAGATTCGATTCACTAGATAGCATACTAGTAAGTATTTTATAGATATGTTACTATAGAGATATTACCTTGGAAAATTAAATCTTACTGCAATGATCTCCTTGATGATTAGATGGAGCTAGTCTTGAAAATGTAAAGCTCTCGTGCTGATAACGTGTTATAAAACTAATATATAATATTGCAAGAATATGAGAATTGGAATTGAGTGGAAAAGAAAGTATTTTGTATATTTCTCCTTGTCAACATACAAAATGAAGTGGCCTATTTATTGAAAGCCTGTGATAGGCGTGTGGATCGTCCCGGGAAATAGCGCGAATGCGGAAGCGCGGTATAAATTTAAATTTACAGAATTTAAACATGCTTTATACGTAAATAAAAACACGTTCAAGGGGTGTACCCTTGAAATTCCCGAGCGTTCGGTGTATCTCATGAATTAAAATAAATCATGCATAGCAATAATGGAGGCCATAGGATTTGAAAGTAAAAGAAGAGACGAAAACGTAAAAAAGGAATTACCGGTTTGTCGTTTTCTTCTTCTAACCGGTACTCGCGTTGTTCCCCGATTTGCACCAAAATCTCGTATGTGAGATTCTCCAAATTGTGACACGCCATCCGCCCACGTATCTTGCACGTCATGCTAGCGAACGAACAAGTATATTGGAGAGGACGGATCAATCACACGTTATTGGTTAACGGGATTAATCCTCCTTTTGTTCAATTGTTAACACAAAAGAACAAGAACTATTTTTCTTGAAAAGAGGAGAGAGAGGCAGACGAGATGGGAGAGAGAGAGGCACGAGTAGAGTGTGTGTGTGTTGGAGTTTCATCATCTCTCTAAAGGTGAAGGACTAGGAGTATTTATAGAGGAGGAGTTTAATCCTCTTCAAACTCCAACTCTTAAGAAGACTAATTTGACTAGGATTTTGACCTAGTCAAAGTCTTAGTCAAAGTAGTAATTTGACCTAGTCAAATTAATCCTAGCCATCCATCTCTCCTTTTAATCTCAACCATTAATTTAATTTAATGGAATATTTAAAACCTATTTAAATATTCCAAAGGGCAATAAATAAATATAATAAATATAAATATTTATTCTAGGCCCATTAAATTAATTTTCCAATAAATCTAATTTATTAGATTAATCCCTTTTATCTAATAAAAGGAATTAATTCTTTCCAAGAAAATTAAGGACCCGATTAAATCCAATTTAATCATTCCATTTCTCCAAATATTTAATTCTAAATTAAATACTTAATGTGTGCGGATTGTGTGTGACTCTTTAGGTTCACCTTTCAGCTAGACTTGGTCGGATTCCTAGAATCCGCCCCTTATTATGGGTGGCCATCTAGCAACGGTCCATGTCATTAGAGATTAGGTGAATATTCAGGGATGAACATTTAGGCTCTAACAGTACACCTGTCCTTCTGTCTACGGTCTCACCACTAAGGGTCTAGGACACGAAAAATGCAGGTACCCATTTTGGACCTAAGTGTCGGTCTGTCCTTTACCAAACGCCGCAAGGGAAACCTTCCCTCTGTTCAGTTACTGTGGCCACAGATTTTAGGGACAAGACACAGAGCATATGTGAGACTCAACTGTCAATGCCTTTTGACAGGAGACAGATCCTTTCTTGGAAACTACTGTCACTCTGTGACCGGAGGTGCACTAGACATGGCTTATGACTACTCAAGTGCTTCTTGGCAATCTCTCACCATATCTAAGATACAGCCCTAATATACAGGTAAACTCAGTAGTTCCTCAAGTCAAAGGACTTGACCTGTACTGTTGGAAGCGGGAACACAAGTCATACCTAGCCGACCCTACTCAAGGTCCTCCGTAAGACGATTCCCACGAGTCACCTCAGTCAGCTGCTCCCTAGTAGGCTAACTCACTAACACTACTTAGACGACCTTCGTCACCCGTCGATGAAATACGACAGCAGATGCTTAGTGCAAGTCTCAAGGGGAATCTCGGTACCCATTTTCGAGATTCCTTGACTTGGAGATTTTCGGACTGATTCGGCGGGACTGATTTCATGGACCTACCTCCAAGCGTAGTCCCAGTCCCCGAAATACGTTTTCAGTCCGTGGGCTTTGTTTGCGTAGTGAATAGATATGTAAAGCAGATAAAGTGAACACAAACAAAGTAATGCCAAATGAATTTCACTTCTTTATTCATTAATAATTTATCAAATCCCTGAAACTATCTAGACATAGGTTACATTTTTCCTGCCAAGATTGGCTACATAGTCACCTATTCTAACATTTATAGGCTTCAAGATTACAACCAAAAGTCTCATCTTTGATGAGGGGAGATGAATCACAAAAGATTACAATTTATGATAGAATGTGAAAGCTATGGGAGATGAAGATGAACATCACAACTTTAAATTTCATAAAAAAATAAATTTTGTTATTTAAAAAATTATAAATACTTTTTTAGTTTAACATTCATTTAACAACGAATTGACTTCGTTAGATTTTCATCTAATTTTTGTAATGAGTTGTCCAAAATGACATTTTTAATTATAAGCTATATAATTTTATATATTTTTTTAGAATTTTCTAAAATATTTTTATGGACTAATATTCTCTCTATATTATTTATTTTACCCGCTCTCAGATTTTTTTACATTTTTTTAAGGTTTTTTGAAAAAATATAACAAATTTAGCAAGGATAAAATAGTACTTTCACATCTCCATCTTGGGGATACATAGTAACTTTTCATGTGAGGAGGGTATTTATAATTTTTTAAATAACAAGGGAATATTTGTAATTATGTCAAACTTCAAGAAAGATAGTTCTAATTTACCCAAATATATTTTGTTCCTTTAAATATCGACTTGGGAGAATTGCATTTAAACTTCCTGATTTATGATCTATTTACACAAATTATCTAATATTGCTCAAATATCGAATATAACAAAATTAAATAAGATCAATATTAATCAAACACCAAACGTAAAGATTAAAGAATATGTTCTTTATTGATGAACGAATTAGGTACAATTCTCGATATGTTGCAATTTATCCAAATAGCTCTTATGAATACAATAAGCTATCGAGAATTCTCCCTTTTCAATGAGAAATGGGAGGTAGTATATATGCTACTGATCTAAATAAGGTAAGTCGGTGAAATTCACAAAATTGACCTTTCCTTCTTCATGAAATACTATTTAAGGAAATATCGTCGGGGTTAAAAATGTAATCTTTCATAGCCTTCATAATGACCCCTATCTATTGAATGTCTCCTTTATCCCTTGCATTGTGCTTACTTTCCATGATCTTTGCTTCATTTCCTTCATTACTCATTCCTTCTTGCTTTATTCCTCTTTCCTATTATAAGAAGTAAAGTCCCACATATAGGGATTTGACCTTAATATCTTTCCATATCATCAGTCCGTCCAAGTCCCAATATTGGAAATAAAATAATTGAGATTTGGTTAGCAATCTTTTTCTTTTGGTAAGCTTCTTTGTTAGAGGTATATAAGCGCTTAGACTTTCATTCATGAGCTATTTCGTCACTTCTCTTCTTAGCGTAATTCTTGGGTTTCTCTGGTGTCACCTCTTTAGCGTTGTCTTTGATTCCTACCGATTACAAATGTTGAACCGAAAAAGGTATACTGCATCTTTAAATTCTAGAAGTCTCCTTTTTGATTTCGTGTTTTCGCTTTGTTCCGTATTTTTCTCGTATATCTCTTGCATCAATGCTTTCTGCAAACGATTCTAATATGTCTCCGGTAAGGGGGAATTAATTCTCCCTCGAATACCCAGTTGTGTCGCCTCGGCCCAGGGGGTGGCCGAGGCACTCTCGACCAGGCTAGTTGAGGCATCCTTGGCCAGCCTGCTGGTCGAGGCAGTACCTTTGACCAGGCTGGCCGAGGCGAGTCTTCTCGCCTCGGCCAGCGTGGTCAGGGCAATCCTCTTCGCCCCAATTCTTTGCTTTGTGGTGAGGGATCGTTGCATCGTCGGCCATCTAATATTCCTCAAGCTTTGAACCCAATTATTTTAGATGATGATTAGGATAGTTTAGCTCTTGAAGTTATTGAAGCAATTCGTAATCTCCCCGATTGTCCGGCCGACTCTTTAGATATTTCATTTGGTTCCGCCTCTTCTTCTCCTAAGGCCGTTAGTCCTAAGGTTCCTTTGGTTGTTTCAGATGATTTGGGGGAATGTTCTTCGGCTCCCAAACCTCGTTGTCATGCATGGATGCGAATATCTGTGATAATGTCATTACTATTGAAGAACTCCACTTCTTGGAAGAGAACCATAATTCATTCCCTCCTGTTGAGTTTATTCTCCCCCCCTTAGGAGATAGGATTAAACATCCCCCACCGGGTCTTTTTTACCATGTATTCCGTGTACTTCTCCTTGGGTTTTTTCCTTCCTCCCCACCCCTTGTGATTGGAAATTGTTAAGAGCGTAGGTCTTTGCATGAGCCAACTCACTCCCAACTCCTTCATGTTTTTCTGGGGTTTCCTCCGTCGTTTTGAGGATTTAGAGCTCCACTCTTCTATAGAGGCCTTTCATACTCTTTGTACTATGAAAAAGGTCTTAAACGGTTCATACTTATTCTTCTATCCCCGGAGTGGGTGCAAGTTTCTTGATGGGTATACCTCGTCTTCGGGTCCTTGGAAGGAGAGGTTCTTTTACATTTGGGATTCTGAGTGGGGGCTTTGTGTCCCATAGGGGGATTCCTCTGTTGCCTTTCCCCCTAACCATGACCTCAAAATGTCCTTTATCGGAGTGGGGGTTCTTTGATGAAGTCTTTAAACACATCGCGCCTATTTTCTGATGGTATTATCTTCTCCTTTGTTATTTTATGGTTATATGAGATGAATTATGTCTTGATTATGCACTTGTTGTTTTCTCATTGCAAGAAAGAAAATTTCTTTGGAGGAAGTTTGTTGCTTCAAAGCTGTCCGTGATAATCCCTCTGGAAATTCTTCTCGAGTTCGCCCTCCCCTCAGTGGTAGGAATCAAAGTGATCGACGAGGTCCTAGTCCTTAGCGGTTGCGAGATGCTTCAGGAGGTCAACGTTCACCGCCTCTGAGTTCTATGAGCGGTGGTTCTAAGTGTCCTGGCGACGCCTCGTCTTATTTTACCCAATATGGACTCGGGAAGGGTTATTTTACTTATGGAAACAAATCATCGCGAAGGGGTGTTTTCTTATTGGGATGCGGCCGACATTCAGATAGCTCGGGAGAAACTCCGCCCTGTGGTTAGTTATTTTGATGTATCCAAATTCGCCGACGTTTCTAATGACGGATTCGTGAGTATGCTTTGTGGGGAGTCTGCAAGGGTAAATGGTCTTCCTTCTTCCTTTATTTGCTTATGTTTCTTTTTAATAGTTGTTTATAATCTTCTCATTGCTTCATTTGTAGGTTAACACTCTAGCAGAGGTAGCTCACCAGCGCTTTGAAAAGTATCGGAGTGAGGCTAGCCGACTATCGTTGGCCTTAGCTGAGGCGAACAAGGCTAAGGAGCGTTTGGAAAGGGAATTAGCAGACTCCATTGCTCTAGGCAATGAGCTTAGGGATGCTTATGTAAAGAGGCGTTTGGATCCAAGTTTCTTAAGTCTGAGGTAGGGAAGATATATCTAGAGTGTGTAAGATCCGACTTCAAGGAAGAATTTTAGAACTCAGGAGACTTCGAGCGAGCTGCTCTTGCGAATGCTGAAGACTTGTATGATCAAACCATTCGCTATTGTCGGGCCATTCTTCGCTCTAATGGACGTTTTTCGAGAAAAGATTTCCTGTTTCTGGACCCATCGGTGGTTAATTTAGGAGGATCCGAGGATGGGGCGAAGTTGCAGCTGTTCCTCCCTTTAGTAGGGATGTTGACGTTCCACGAGAGGTTGTTCTGGTTGGGGCGGGCGTGGAACCTAGTTCTTGAATTATTTCTATAGCTTAGTCTATAAGAACTTGTTACCAGACTTATTCATTATGAATGTTTTTGGGATGCGGACATTTATTATCCTTATGTTATGAATATTCTAATTTCTTGCTTTCTTAGTTCTTTTGGTGATTCATGCCTATTCTTCATTTTAAATAGTCTTTTGTGCAAGGAATTCCCGTACTTTGGAATTCTCACGTGAGATATATTTTTGCCCTTTTACTCGGGGGAGGGGGGTACCACCCCTCAAGGTAGTATGTTGGCATAATTTCCCAGGCAAGTGTGTGGTTGGGAGCCTTTTGGATTTTACTATGTGATTTCTTAGTCATTTCAAGATTTTCTAGTTTGGGAGGTACTTGCGATAATTGAAAGTAATGGAGCAAGAATAAATACGAAATAACATAAATTTTATTCATTGGAACGATAACATCATGCATAATACTTTCTCAAATTATTTACATTCCATGTACGAGGGAATGGTTTTTCGTCTCCTCTTTCTAACTTGTAAGTGTTAGAATTGGTGACCGTCAAGCCAATGGTTGGCTCATTGTCTACCATTCTAAATGATTTTTTTTTAATAAAATGTTAATATTAAGAATGTTGTTTGGCCATCTTCATCTTATGCTTAATACAATATTTGTATGCATTTGGTTGAAGCCCTTAGATCATAGTGCTACGGGGTTGAGTCGCGCATATGATGGCGACTATGAAACCAACCTCTATGGTTTGATCTAAAATGTTCCAAGTCGATGAATCGGTCGAGACGGGGCATCGACCATGATTCCTTAGAGACTTGCACTAAGTGATGCGTTCATATGATGATTGTTGCGTTTCATAGACAATGACGTATGACGTCTACGCACTTTAGTGGGTGCTTGATAAAGAGTTATCAAGTTCACTGAACTGGCCCGTAGGAGATGTCATATGGAAGCCTTGTGGGGCATGATCGGTATGACTTGATTCTCCTTTGTTACGATAGTGCATTAAGTGGTCCTTTGACTTGAGGTTCCACAGTAACCTTGTGCATAGGACGGCTATGACTTGATCATGTCTGACACAGCTATGGTTTCTTCTATAGTTGTTAAAAAGCCATATTTCAGACATAGTCAGAGCATGCATGGAGGTTGGTGAGTTCCAAGATAAGATCCATCGCTCATCATGAGATGATGAAGAATCTCCTATGTTCTCTACATTGTGTTCTCCAAAATCCGTGGCCACGGTAGTTGATCAAATAGGAAAGTAGTTTCCTATATTGATAAATGAGTAGCACAAAGTGTAGAGTTGATACATAGATATCGAAATCCAAGATGGGAACCGATTTCAATTCCGTGCCCTAGACTTCGATCGGGAGATAAGCTTGATGGAAGGACTGTATTTGCATGGAACTCGTAACTTACAGGTTCACGTAGATTCACCTATTCTCTAGTGCCATGGACTACTGCTAGGTGGCCACCCATGGTAACGGGTACCCTCTAATTAAGGAGTTAATTGAGGGTGATTAATTATGATATGATCTAATTAATCTAATGCAAATTACTTGCTAATTAAATTGTATATGTGATACAAGCCCAAGTCTAGTTGAGTGGTGAACCTAAAGGGTCACACACAAATCCATGATGGAATTATTGGAAATAATTAATTGGATTAATTATGGAGAAGATGAAGAAGCAAAGTTCAAATTGTCTTCTTACGAGGAAGCAAAGTTGGATTTGTCTTCTTAAAGACGAAGAAGCAAAATTGGATTTGTCTTCTTGAAAGACGAAGAAGCAAAATTGGATTTTCTTCTTAAAGACGAAGAAGCAAAATTGGATTTGTCTTCTTGAAAGACGAAGAAGCAAAATTGGATTTTTCTTCTTGAAAGACGAAGAAGCAAAATTGAATTTGTCTTCTTGAAAGACGAAGAAGCAAAGTTGGATTTGTCTTCATGAGATGAAGAAGCAAAGTCGAACTTCTCTTTTAAATATGACAAAACAAGTTTTCATATTGTAAGAAGAAGAATTAAACTTGTCTTCCTCTTTACAAGATGAAGAAGCAAAGTTGAACTTCTCTTCTTAATATGACAAAATAAGTTTGTCATATTGTAAGAAGAAGAATCAAACTTGTCTTCCTCTTTACAAGATGAAGAAGCAAAGTTGAACTTCTCTTCTTAATATAACAAAACAAGTTTGTCATTTTGTAAGAAGAAGAATCAAACTTGTCTTCCTCTTTGAAAGAAGAAGAAGACAAGTTGAACTTGGCTTCTTCAATGGAAGGTCTATAAATAGAGACCTTGGTTGCCATTCAAGACAACTCTTTTTGCATTCTTACTTCATGCTCTCTTGCTCTTGCTCTCTTGCTCTCGTTCTGTCTCCAAAAGAGAAACAAGTTCTCTTGTCTTCTCCGTTGATCAATCGTTGATCTACCATAATCCTCTAACGCCTACTAGCATAGGGTTAAAGGAGATTCCGTCATAGGTGGTGTGGACTAACTTTAGAGGGAAGACACTTGTGTTCCTACCGTGGACAATGATCGGAATGATTTTACTGTACCGAAGGACTAGTAGCCATTTTCTACCGATTGTTTAGATGGGGATCGTTCTTGAGAACGTTTATGTCATCTACATCAACCGACAGACACCAAGGTTAGTATCCTAAATAATTCAATTGACTCCTTAATGCATGAGATCCGCGTCGTAGTAGCAACGAGACGGGCGATTTGATCGCTAATTACAATATTGTATTGTAATTTAAACTCTAATTTTCACTGCGTTTTGTGTCTCGAGGTCTCTACGAAACTAACAGTAAGTCCCCGTACCTACAACTTCAATCACTTTGTATCGGCCGTCCCATTTAACGTCTAGCTTCCCAACAGGTCCCATCGCTTCTGCCTTTCTTAGCACCAAATCTCCTTCTTGGAAACCTTTAATGGCATACTCTATCGTTGTATGCCTTTGCCATCAGTCATTTGTAGGTCTGCACTCTGCTCCGAGCCTTATCTCCGATTTCTTCAATTAAGTCGAAATCTCCCCTTCTGGCGTACGAATTATCTTCCTCATTGTAAGAACGTACTCTCCAAATTTCTTCTCCTATTTCAGCTTGGAACACTGCTTCTGTCCCGTACACTAGGTTGAACGGCGTTTCTTGCGTTGCTTATCTTGGGGTGGTGCGACATGCCCATAAGATTTCGAGGAGTTCATGCACCCAATTCCCCTTGGCATCCCCTAGACGTGTCTTCAGTTGATGAAGGATGGTTCTGTTGGTTACCTCAGCCTGTCCATTTGCCTGGGGATTGCTTACTGACGTAAAGAGTTGTTTGATTTTCAGTTCTTCTAGCCAGTCCTTTATTTTGCTCCCCTGAAATTGTGTTCCGTTGTCTGTGACTATTGCTCGGGGGATGCCGAATCGGCAAATAATGTTTTGCCAAACAAACTTGATTACCTCCTTCTTCGTTATCTTCGCTAGTAGTTCCGCCTCCCACTTTGTTAAATAATCGACAGCAACAATCAAGTATTCCTTTCGTCCTACGCTCGGGGCAATTTTCCCACTATATCCATTCCCCACATGTTAAACGGGCAGGGGCTTTCTTGTTAGAATAGGTGACCATGTAGCCAATCTTGGCAAGCAAAATGTAACCTATGTCTAGATAATTTCAGGGTTTTGATAAACTATTAATGAATAAAGAAGTGAAATTCATTTGGCATTACTTTGTTTGTGTTCACTTTATCTTTATTACATATCTGTTCACTACGCAAACAAATCCCACGGACTGAAAACGTATTTCGGGGACTGGGACTACGCTTGGAGGTAGGTCCATGAAGTCAGTCCCACCGAATCAGTCCGAAAATCTCCAAGTCAAGGAATCTCGAAATTGGGTACCGAGATTCCCCTTGAGACATACACTAAGCATCTGCTGTCGTATTTCATCGACGGGTGACGAAGGTCGTCTAAGCAGTGTTAGTGGGTTAGCGTGCTAGGGAGCAGCTGACTGAGGTGACTTGCGGGAACCGTCTTACGGAGGACTTTGAGTAGGGTCGGCTAGGTATGACGTGTGTTCCCGGTTCCAACGGTACAGGTCAAGTCCTTTGAGTTGAGGAACTGCTGAGTTTACCTGTATATCAGGTCTTTATCTTAGATATGGTGAGAGATTGCCAAGAAGCACTTGAGTAGTCATAAGCCATGTCTAGTGCAGCTCTGTTGCACAGAGTGACAGTAGTTTTCAAGAAAGGATCTGTCTCCTGTCAAAAGGCATTGACAGTTGAGTCTCACATATGCTCTGTGTCTTGTCTCTAAAATCTGTGGCCACAGTAACTGAACAGAAGGGAAGGTTTCCCTTGCGGCGTTTAGTAAGGACAGATCGACACTTAGGTCTAAAATGGGTACCTGCATTTTCCGTGCCTTAGACCCTAAGTGGTGAGACCGTAGACAGAAGGACAAATGTACTGTTAGAGCCTAAATGTTCATCCCCGAATATTCACCTAGTCTCTAGTGCCATGGACCGTTGCTAGATGGCCACCCATGGTAACGGGCGGATTCTAGGAATCCGACCAAGTCTAGCTGAAAGGTGAAGCTAAAGAGTCACACACAATCCACACACACATTAAGTATTTAATTTAGAATTAAATATTGGAGAAATGGAATGATTAAATTGGATTTAATCGGATCCTTAATTTTCTTGGAGAGAATTAATTCGTTTTATTAGATAAAAGGGATTAATCTAATAAATTAGATTTATTAGAAAATTAATTTAATGGGCGTAGAATAAATATTTATATTTATTATATTTATTTATTGCCCTTTGGAATATTTAAATAGGTTTTAAATATTCTATTAAATTAAATTAATGGTTGAGATTAAAAGGAGAGATGGATGGCTAGGATTAAATTTGACTAGGTCAAATACTACTTTGACTAGGACTTTGACTAGGTCAAGATCCTAGTCAAAATAGTCTTCTAGAGTTGGAGTTTGAAGAGGATTGAACTCCTCCTCTATAAATAGTCCTAGCCCCTCACTACTTTGAGATGATGAATCTTCACACACACACTCACTCGTGTGCCTCTCCCTCTCTCGTCCGCCCTCTCTCTCTCTCTCTCTCTCTCTCTCTCAAGAAATTGTTTCTTGTTCTTTTTGTTCTTGGAACAATCGAACGTAGGAGGATTAATCCCGTTAACCTAATAACGTGCGATTAATTCATCCTCTCCAAAAATACTTGTTCGTTCGCTAGCACGACGTGCAAGATACGTGGGTGGATTGCGTGTTACAATTTGGAGAATCTCACATACGAGATTTGGTGCAAATCGGGGAACAAACGCTAGTACCGGTTAGAAGACGAAAACGACAATCAGTAGGTTCCGGTTTAATTTTCGTTCCTCTCTTTATTTTAATCCCTATGGCCTCCATGATTCTTGTATGCTTTTAATTCATGAGATACACCGAATACCCGGGAACTTCAAGGGTACACCCCTTGAACGTGTTCTTTAATTTACGAAAAGCATGTTTTAATTTTTTTTTTATTTAATTTTATACCGCGCTTCCGCATTCGCGCTATTTCCCGGAACGATCCACAATCTTTCATTTCTAGAGTTTTCATAACTGTGGCAGGGTTATACAAGTGATTGCGTGCTTTTGACATGGGGAACATTTCTGCACTAAGGTTGTGGCGTCCTTCAATATGGTCGGTCAATATATCCTTGCCTTAAAACTTTTTTGGCGAGGGATCGGGCTCTTGGGTGATTGCCACAGCTGCCTTCGTGCACCTCTCAAAGAATATATTTTGCCCTATCAGGTTCCAAGCATTTCAGAAGGGGTGAAGAAAATCCTCTCTTAGACAACTCCCCATCGAGTAAGATGAACCTTGTCGATCGTACTTTGATCATCCTTGCTTCCTTCGGATCTAGCGGGAGGGTCCCTTCTTGGAGATATTGAATGATTGGTGTTTTATATTAGAATAGGTGACCATGAAGCCAATTTGATTGGGCTAATGTAACCTATTTCGGAATAATTTTTGAGGTTTAATAAATTGTAATGAATAAGAAAGTGATATTCATTTGGCTTATACTTTGTCTGTGTTCACTTTACAATTTTATTATAACTGTTCACTGCACAAGCAAAGCCCACAGACTGAAATCACATTTCGGCAAACTGGAACTACGCATTGGATGGTAGGTTCATAAAATCAGTTTCTCCGGATCGGTCTGAAATACTCCAAGTCAAGGAATCTCGAGATAGGGCATCGAGAATCCATTTGAGACTTGCACTAAGCATCTGCAGTCGCATTTCATCGACAAGTGATGAGGCTCGTCCTGTTAGAATAGGTGACCAGAAAGCCAATAGGTTTGGCGATTTGTAACCTATCTGACAACTTGATATAAATGTAATATTATTATGTGATGAATAAGATGAGTATTCGTCACCGATGGTACCTTCTTTGTTGCGCTCATCTTACATTTGTTAAAATGGTGTTTAACTTATATCGCAACAAAGCCCACAGACCATGGATAACAACTCGTGCAGTTGGGCCACGCATTGGATGGTGGTCATGAAACCAATTGATTAAGAGTTGGGTCTGAAATGTTTCAAGTCGAGGACCTCGAGACAGGGCATCGAGAGTCCTATTGAGACTTGCGTCAAGAGTCGTGTTCATTGGATGAGTGCCGTGTTTCATCGACGACAGGCGTGGGACGCCTACACGATCTTGATGGGTTGGTCGACTAGGGTCGAGCCGACTGGACTGACTCGCGGGGATCATCATATGGAAGCCTTGGAGGCTTGGTCGGTATGATTGGTTTTCCCCGATTCCGATAGTACGGGAGTAATCCTCAGACTTGAGGGATCATGGCAGTCGCGTGCACAGGACGGCTGTATCTTGGATCTGGCGAGAGGTAATCATTCTGTAAGATGATTATCATAAGCCTTGTCCAGTGCAGTCGGAATGTGTAGCGAGGACGGTGGATTCCAAGAAGAGGATCCGTCCCCTGTCAGTATGTGACAGAGGTATCTCCTATGCACTCGGAGACACGTTCATGCTGTTTGAAGCTGTGGCCACAGTGGTTGGTCGAACAGGGAATGGTTTCCTGTGTCGACGCAATGAAGCATACGTGGTCTCGAGTATTAAGCATAGATGCCTAGTCAAGGATGGGAACCGACGCCCAATTCCATACCCTAGACTAAGGCCGGGAGACGGTAGACGGAAGGATCGTACCCGTACGGAATCGGCGCCTAAATGTTCATGCCAATTCACCTAGTCTCTAGTGCCATGGACCGTTGCTAGACGGCCACCCATGGTAATAGGCCCTTGTGGGACACGGGCCCAAGTCTAGCTGACGGTGAACCTAAAGGGTCACACACAAATCACCGAGGAGGTTGAGAGATCGACTTGGAGTCAATCTGGAAGGATAAAATAAGTAATTGGATTACTTAAGGGAAAGTCCATTGGCTGGACGGGCCGATATTATATCGGGCTTTCATTTAATCGGTAAATTGGATTTTCGATTAAATGTGGAAAGTTGAGATGTTGAGACGTTGGATCTTTTAATTGGATTAAAAGATCAACAGGAATAATTTAAGTGGACATTAAATTGAATTTAATATTGGGTTCGTCGTAATTGGATTACGATAAAACCCGGTCCGTTAAATTATACCCGAAAGGAGAAATAATTCCTAATTTGGAATAGGAAGAAGTTGGACTTCTTTCCTTAATTAAACATGGCCGACACGCTCCCTTGGAGGAAGCAAAATCAGCCATGTTTCATGCTAGGTGGTATGTTGACTTATCTCTTTTGGAAAGAGACAAATCAACTCCAATCAAGCTCTTCCCTTTTGGTATGATTTGATCATACCATATATTTTGGTAGGCTTGATTGAAGAATTGATGGTGATTGATTGGAATGAATCTAGACATCCTTGGATGAACCTAGACACATTCCAATAATCACATTAATTATGTATATATATTAGAATATACAACACCAAGCATAAGTGATTCATTATTCATCTTTTTCTAGGAAAAAGAGAAGACAAAAATCCTCTCCTCTCTCTAAAATTTCGTGCTCTCTCCCTCTCCCACACTTGTGTTCTTCACTTGATTTTGAATCAAGAAGAAGAACAAAGTAAGTTTAAGAGAACACTAATTCATAGTATTCTTCTCTTAAACCGATTCCTTCTAAACCCGTTCTTTTCTAGTAAGAAGAACGTGTGTTTCTTCCGGTGTGGTGTGGATCACCTTTGGAGAATCCATACGTATGGATTTCGTGAGCATTCCGGAGAAAGAACAACGCAAGTAGCCGGGAGCATACGCTAAACAATCAAAGGTAACGGTTTATTACGCTTTGATTGATTTCATTTGTATATCTATGCCCTATGTGTTTAAATATATGTTTTCAATATTTACACATCCTACATCGAACGCCCGGTTGAGCACCCAAGGGTACATCCCTTGGAATTCGCATATTTAAATTAGATTTAAATTTGTGCACAATTCCTCGCTTCCTCGCTTCCGCTCGCGCTCCCAGGCGGATCCGCTTGTACTTCAAGTGGTATCAGAGCCCGGTTCGATGTAAGGGGCATAGATCTATGTGTTTGGCATGATCTACTTGCTTTTAATGGTTTTATTGGAATGTTAGATTGTATAAATATATGAGTAATATGATAATTCAATTGTTTGGATTTAATGGACTTTTGGCATGCTTTATTTTGTTAGATTGGATCTAAAATTGCATTCTTATTTTCAGAAAAATATTATTGTTATTGTGCTGAAACAGTTTTGAAAAACAAAAAAAAATAAAAATTGATCGGGCCGGCAGTGGCCGCGCGCGGCGCGCGCGCGCGCTGTGTGCAGCCGACCGCTGCTGGCCGAGGCCAGCGCGCGCGCGCTGCCCTGTGTGCGCGGCCGGCCGGCCAGCACAACGACTGGGCCGTTTTGTGCCGTTTTTTCGACTTTTTTCTAAAAATTTGATTTTCTGTATTTTCTGCACAATATTCTGAAAATATATTAATTTTGCATTTTTGATTTTGGAATAATTGGATTATTCCTTGGATTAAATTTGCTTAATTAATTTGTGATTAATACATGCATTGGATGCATTGTTTAAAATGTCCATTAAATTCGAAATTTGAATTTTGCATATTATTTGTATGTTTATACTTTTGTGATGTTGGAAATCACTTGGGTATTTGGAATATCCATTGGAATTTATGCATGATTATTTAGAATAATTATGTTATGTGTGTTGATGGAATCAACATGGGATGATCACAAGAGCCCTAGACCTTATGTATGGATGAATGTATGATCATTTATTTTCTGTTGGGTGGGGCCTGCGTGCCTCTTGTTTTTTGGGTATATCATCTCCCGTATTATCAGCCTCATGATGTTAAGGCTTGTTTTCTTTATTACCGATGTATTACTTTCAGTTGTAATGAGAGTAGATAGGATTGGTGAGGTTTTTAATTTTAACAAGCAATTGGAGTCGGAGACCCCAAGGAGAAGCATCAAGGCGTGAAGCAAGAAGCACTTCAAGGCCCATTGGAATGACAATGGGTGACGATTTGGACAACCTAACAACCTGCAAATCCTGTCTAAAGGAAAAGATGACCAAGAAACGCTTTGTTGGACAAAGCACACTAGCCAACAGTCTGTTGGATTTGATCCATACGGACGTTTGTGGTCCATTAAATAGTTAGGCTAGAGGTGGGTACTCGTACTTCATAACCTTAACCGATGATCACACACAGTATGGTTATGTTTACCTGATGAGGTACAAGTCTGAAGCCTTTGCAGGTTTAAGTAATACAGACTTGAAGTAGAGAACCAAACTGATCGTAAGATCAAAGCCCTTCCATCGGACTGAGGTGGAGAGTATTTAAGCGGCGAATTCACTAATTAACTAAAAGAGAATGGAATTCTCTCTCAGTAGACTCCTCCTGGAACACCACAGTTGAATGGTGTGTCTGAAAGAAGGAATCGGACCTTGTTGGACATGGTCCGATCCATGATGAGTTTGATCGAACTCCCCTTGTCCTTCTGGGGATATGCTCTTGAGACGGCGGCCAAACTTTTGAACGTGGCGCCATCTAAGAAGATATCCCAAACGCCATATGAGATAAGGTATGGCAAGCCTGCCTCCTACGAATACTTAAAAGCGTGGGGTTGCCCAGCATATGTCAAGAGATTCGTGGCAGATAAACTGGACTCCAGGTCTAGTTTATGCAGGTTCGTCGGATATCCAAAAGAACTGCGGGGTATTATTTCTATAATCCCTCCGAGCAAAAGGTGTTTGTGTCGCAAAACACAGTGTTCTTGGTGAAGGACAAGCAGATCCACCCGTGAGCGCGAGGGGAAGCGAGAAAGTGATAAAGGGTGCGTAAATTTAAATCAAATTTAAATAAACGTATCCCAAGGGATGTACCCTTGGTTGCTCAACCGGGTGTTCGATATAGAATGTATTAATTTTAAAAGCATACATGTAATACATATGGCATAGATGAAAAAACAAAACTATCAAAGCGTAATAAATTGTTACCTTTGATGAATTTACGTGTGCTTGGCTACTTGCATTGTTCCTTTTTCCGGATTGCTCACGAAATCTAAACGTATGGATTCTCCAAAGGTAATCCACACCACACTGGAAGAAACTCACATTCTCCTTGCTAGAGGAAAACGGGTTTATGAAGGAATCGGTTTAAGAGAAGGACACTATGAATTAGTGTTCTCTTAAACTTACTTTGTTCTTCCTCTTGATTCAAAATCAAGTGAAGAACACAAGTACAAAGGGAGGGAGATGGCCGAGAGTTAGAGAGAGAGGAGAGGGCCGGAAATTCTTCTTCTTTTTCCTTGAAAAAGATGAATAATGATTCTAATACACAAGGTGTTGTATATACTCCTATATATACATAATGAATGTGATTATTGGAATGTGTCTAGGTTCATCCAAGGATGTCTAGATACATTTCAATCAATCACCATTAATTCTTCAATCAAGCCTACCAACTTTTAAGGTATGATCAAATCATACCAAAAGGGAAGGGCTTGGAGTTGATTTGTCTCTTTCCAAAAGAGATAAGTCAACATACCACCTTGCATGAAACATGACTGATTTTAGCTTCCTCCAAGGAAAAATTTCGGCCATGCTTAATATGAGAAGAAGTCCAACTTTTTCCTATTCCAAAATAGGAATTATTTCTCCTTTCGGGTCAAAATTTAAGGGATCGGGTTTTATCGTAATCAAATTACGATGAACCCAACACTAAATCCAATTTAATGTCCATGTAAATTATTCCCGTGATCTTTTAATCCAATTAAAAGATCCAACATCTCAACTTTCCATATTTAATCGAAAATCCAATTTACCGATTAAACGATGTCCCGTTGCAATATCGGCCCGTCCATCCAATGGACTATCCCTTAAGTAATCCAATTACTTATTTCTCCTTCGAGATTGACTCCAAGTCAATCTCTCAACCTCCTCGATGATTTGTGTGTGACCCTTTAGGTTCACCCTCAGCTAGACTTGGGCCCGTGTCCCACAAGGGCTCGTTACCATGGGTGGCCGCCTAGCAACGGTCCATCGCACTAGAGACTGGGTGAATGTTGGCGTGAACATTTAGGCGCCGATTCTGTACGGGTACGGTCCTTCCATCTACCGTCTCCAGGCCTTAGTCTAGGGTATGGAATTGGGCGTTGGTTCCCATCCTTGACTAGACATCTATGCTTAATACTCGACACTACGTATGCTTCATTGCGTCGACACAGGAAATCATTCCCTGCTCGACCAACCACTGTGGCCACAGCTTTAAACAGCATGAACGTGTCTCCGAGTGCATAGGAGATACCTCTGTCACATACTGACAGGGGACGGATCCTCTTCTTGGAATCCACTGTCCTTGCTACACATTCTGACTGCACTGGATAAGGCTTATAATGATCATCTTACAAAATGATCAACTCTCGCCAGATCCAAGATACAGCCGTCCTGTGCACGCGATTGCCATGATTCCTCAAGTCTGAGGACTACTCCCATACTATCAGAACCGGGAAAATCCAATCATACCGACCAAGCCTCCAAAGCTTCCATATGATGATCCCCGCGAGTCAGTCCAGTCGGCTCAACCCCAGTCGACCAACCCATCAACATCGTGTAGGCGTCCCACGCCTATCGCCGATGAAACACGGCACTCATCCAATGAACACGACTCTTGATGCAAGTCTCAATAGGACTCTCGATGCCCTGTCTTGAGGTCCTTGACTTGGAATATTTCAGACCCAACTCTCAATTAGTTGGTTTCATGACCACCATCCAATGCGTGGCCCAACTGCACGAGTTGTTAACTGTGGTTTGTGGGCTTTGTTGCGATATAAGTAAAACACCGTTTTAGCATATGTAAGATGAGCGCAACAAAGAAGGTACCATTGGTGACGAACACTCATCTTATTAATCACATAATAATATTACATTTACATCAAGTTGTCGAATAGGTTATGATTGCCAAACCTATTGGCTTTCTGGTCACCTATTCTAACAATCTCCCACTTGACCTAAAGCCAATCACCTTATGACCTCGGACCTCTTATCTAGATGGTGAGTATGGGCAACTTGTGACATGGGCTTAGCAAGTGGATCTGCTATGATTTCTACGGAGCTGACTCGGTCCAACCGAACGTCACTCCTGCTATCCATCTCTCTAAGAAGATGGGTAGCGTCTAAGAATATGCTTGGATCGTGATGAGATCTCGGTTCCTTTGCTAGCGCTATCACCCCATTGTTATCATAAAAGATAATTACAGGCTTAGAAATGCTAGGTACTACATCCAACCCTTGGATGTAGCTTATCAACCAAACCACTCCTTAGCAGCTTCCAAAGTCGCTATGTATTCAAAACTCTATGGTGGAGTCCACCGTGGTAGCCTGCTTGGAACTCTTCCAAGTAATCACGCCACCATTTAGTCTAAATACAGAACCATACTGAGACTTGGCATCATCGTCATCCGACTGGAAGCTAGCGTCACTATAGCCTTCCAGTATCAACTCTCCACCGCCGTAGATCAAGAACATGTCCTTAGTCCTTTTCAGGTACTTCAGGATAGTCTTGACTTCAGTCTAGTGTGCCTCCCCAGCACACGACTGATATCGACTTGTTATGCTCAAAGCGAAAGCCACATCAGGTCTAGTGCACTGAACAACATACTGTATGCTGCCTATGGCTGAAGCATAGGGGATGCCCAACATCCGTTTAAGCTCCTCATCAGTCTTAGGAGACTGCTTCTTGGATAACTTAATTCCTTGCCTCATAGGAAGGAATCATCGTTTTGAGTTCTCCATCTTGAATCTCTTCAAGACTTTCTCAATATACGAGGACTGGGCCATTCCTAACATCCTTCTAGATCTACCCCTGTAGATCTTGATGCCAAGGATGTAGGATGCCTTGTCCATATCCTTCATGGAGAATTGCGTTGACAACCAAGCTTTAGTGGTACCCAACATCTTAGCATCATTCCCAATGAGCAAGATGTCATCCACGTAAAGCACTAGAAATGCAACTGAGCTCCCACTGAGCTTCTTGTATACACAAGGATCAGACTCATTCTTGAATAAATCATATCCCCGTATGACTTCATCAAAACGTATGTTCCAGCTTCGGGAAGCTTGTTTGAGGCCATAGATGGACCTTTGGAGACGGCAGACCTTCTGCTCTTCTCCAATAGATGTGAAACCTTCCGGCTGATCCATATAGATCTCTTCCTCTACGAAACCGTTGAGGAAAGCCGTTTTCATGTCCATCTGCCATATTTCATAGTCATACCATGCTGCTATAGCAAGCAATATCTGAATGGACTTAACCATTGCTACAGGCGAGTAGGTTTCCTTAAAATCGATCCCGGGCCGCTGAGTGTAACCTTTCGCCACAAGCCTGGCTTTAAAGGTTGTAACCTCCGCATCAGCTCCAAGCTTACGTTTGTAGACCCATTTACACCCTACGGGTTTACCCCGTTGGGTGGGTCCACTAGGGTCCAAACCTGGTTTGTACCCATCAAGTCCATCTCGGATTTCATGGCCTCAAGCCACTTATCCGAATCGATGTCCGACATCGCTTCTCCGTACGTCTTTGGATCATTATCCAACTGACCGGTCAGGCCCAGAAATCCATACCTATCAGGTACATGGGACACTCTGGCCGACCTACGTTGGACTGGAACAATATCAGTGGGAACTACAGGCTCAGATGTCACTGCCGCCTCATGGGGTACCTCACTTGATTCCGCAAGGAGTACCTCATCGCGCCGACTATCCGATGGAAAACTCTTTTCCAAGAACACTGCATTTCACGAGACAAAAAACCTTTTTCTCGGAGGGATCATAGAAATAATATCCCACAGTTTCTTTCAGATAGCCGATGAACCTGCATAAACTAGACCTCTAGTCCAGTTTATCTCCCACTAATCTCTTGACATATGCGGGGCAATCCCACACTTTCAAGTATTTGTAGGAGGCAGGCTTGTCATTCTATATCTCATATGGCGTCTGGGATATCTTCTTAGATGGCGCCAAGTTCAAAATTTTGGCCACCGTCTCAAGAGCGTATCCCCAGAAGGAAAGGGGGAGTTTTGTAAAACTCATCATGGATCAGACCATGTCCAACAAGGTCCGATTCCTCCTTTCAGACACACCATTAAGCTATGGTGTTACAGGAGGGGTCCACTAGAGAGAATCTCATTCTCTTTTATATAATCAGTAAATTCACCACTTAAATACTCTCCACCTCGGTCCGACCGAAGGGCCTTGATCTTTCGACCGGTTTGGTTCTCTACTTCAAGTCTGTATTCCTTAAACCTTCCAAAGGCTTCAGACTTGTACATCATCAGGTAAACATAACCATACCGTGAGTGATCATCAGTAAAGGTTACGAAGTACGAGTACCCACCTCTAGCCTGAGTATTTAGCGGGCCACAGACATCTGTATGGATCAAATCCAACAGACCATTGGCTAGCGTGCTTTGTCAAACAAAAGGTTTCTTGGTCATCTTTCCCTTCAGAAAGGATTCGTAGGTCGGTAGGTTGTCGAAATCTTCTATTTCTAGACTCTTTGAGTCCACCAACCTTCTTATCTTATCTTTAGAGATATGACCTAACCTTGCATGCCATATCTGTGCGTTATTGTGATCATCACGTTTTCGTTTGTGTTCTGCAGTCATAATCCAATTAGACTGTTGAAGTATGTACAGACCGTTGACCAATGTACCAAGCAGATGAGAAATACCATCTTTAATAATGAAAAGGCGCGTTTTTTATTGATGGTAAATGAAAATCCC
Organism: Sesamum alatum; assembly: GCA_034509735.1. Lineage (NCBI taxonomy): Eukaryota > Viridiplantae > Streptophyta > Magnoliopsida > Lamiales > Pedaliaceae > Sesamum > Sesamum alatum. Next base: position 35,393,114 of record JACGWO010000002.1, read on the forward strand.
TCCTTATCAAGGACCGGGATAGAAACAATGTTTTTTAATCACGCTAGGTACACAGAAACAGTCGTTTCAGTATAATCCTAACATGACTACTAATGGCTAACTCCATTGATCCTACAACTTCCGCAGCAATGTCCTTGTCATCGCCTAGCCTCAAGATCATTTCATCCTTGGTTAGCCTTCTACTTCTTTGTAGTGCCTGCAAATCATTGCTGATGTGAGCACCACACCCGGTATCCAATACCCATGAAGCAGAATTAGTTATCATGTTTACTTCAACCACAAACATACCTTGGTTGAAGAAGAGTCGTGGGCACTCCCTCTTCTAATGCCCCTTCCCTTGGCAATGCATGCAGACATCATTTGCCTTGGACGCGCTGAGAACCACGGGCCTTCCTTTTCCCTTTGCTCGGTCCCTACCGGAGCAACAGGGGTGCCTGGAGCGCGAGCAGGGCCGCAACCGTCTTCCCTTTTCCCTTTTTCCTCTTCCAGCGTCCGGCCCTCTTGGCATTCACTTTGGAGGTCGAAGCCTCTCTTATCAATACTAACAATGCCTACTTGTGGGTCGTGGCCTCGTATTGGACCAGCATGTTAATCAACTCATGAATAGACTTCTGAAGTCCGTTCATGTTGTAGTTTACAACAAACGGGTCATAGGACGGGGGAAGCGACTGGAGGATCACGTCAATGTACGTGTCATTATTAAGCCCAGCTTTAAGGTCCTCGAGTTTCTCCACTAGGGAGAGCCATGTTGACCCCATGACTTTGTTAGAATAGGTGACTAGAAAGCCAATTGGATTGGCGGTTTTGAGAACTATTCGTCAATCTTTATTAATACAATATTATCCTGATCAATAGAGTAAGTATTTATCATTGGCACTGTGTTTGTTGTGCTTACTACTAACGTTGAATGGCGTTTCAACGTCACAACAAATGCCCACAGACCAATTGGATAACCCATGTAGTTGGGTTGCGCATTAGATGGCGGCTATGAAACCAACTTCTGAGGGTTGGTCTGAAACATTCCAAGTCGAGGACCTCGAGACTGGGCATCGAGTGTCCTATTGAGACTTGCACTAAGTATTGCATTCACTGGGTGAGTGCCGAGTTTCATCAGCAACAGACGAAGGTCGTCTATGCAATTTTAGTGGGTTAGTCGACAAGGTGGTCGACTGACTGAAGTGACTCGCGGGGAATCATCATATGGAAGCCTTGGAGGCTTGGTCGGTATGACTGGAATTTTCGGTTCCGATAGTAAGGGATTAGTCCTCGGACTTGAGGAATCATGGCAGTCACGTGCATATGAAGACTATATCTTGAGAACTGCGCGAGGGGTGATCATTCTGTAAGATGTCATTATAAACCTTGTCTAGTGCAGTTCGAGTATGTAGCGAGGACGGTGGATTCCAAGATAGGATCTATCCCCTATCAGTATCATGACGGTAATGTCTGCTATGCACTCTGAGATAGTTTAGACTCTGAAAATCTATGGCCATAGTAATTGATTGAGTTGGAAAGGGTTTCCTATGTCGATCGATAGAGTAAACGCATCTCGGGTATGAAGCATAGTTGCCTAGTCAAGGATGGGAACCGACGCCCAATTCCATACCCTAGACTAAGGCCGGGAGACGGTCGACAGTAGGACCATACCCGTACGAAATCGGCGCCTAAATGTTCACGCCAACATTCACCTAGTCTCTAGTGCCATGGACCGTTGCTAGACGGCCACCCATGGTGACGGACTCCTGTTGGACACGAGCCCAAGTCTAGCTGAGGTTGAACCTAAAGGGTCACACACAAATCATCGAGGAGATGAAGAAATTGACTTGGAGTTAATTTCAGAGGATGATAAGTAATTGGATTATTTAAGGGATTGTCCATTGGATGGACGGGCCGATATTGGAATCGGGCCCTCGTTTAATCGGTAAATATATCGATTAATATGAAAATTTGAGATGTTGGATCTTTTAATTGGATTAAAAGATCAACGTGAATTATTTAAGTGGACATCATATTAAATTGGATTTAATTTTGAGTTTGTCGTAATTGGATTACAGTAGAACCCGGTCCGTTAAATTTTGATCCGAGAGGTGTGTTAATTCCATTTACGGAATAGGAAGAAGTTGGATTTCTTCCCTAAATAAGCATGGCCGACAATTGCCATCCTGGAGGGAGCAAAAATCAGCCATGTTGGATGCTAGGTGTTAGTTGACTTGTCTCTTTTGGTAAGAGACAAATCAACTCCAATCAAGCCCTTCCCTTTTGGTATGATTTGATCATACCTTAAAAGATGGTAGGCTTGAGTGAAGAATTGATGGTGATTGATTGGGATGTATCTAGACTTCCTTAGATAAATCTAGACACATTCCGATAATCACATTAATTATGTATATATATGAGTATATACTATCACCTATGGATGATGAATTTCATTATTCATCTTTTTCTAGGAAAAAAAGATGAAAACTCTCCATATACTCCTCTCACTTTCTCTACTCTCAAAATCCTCTTTGTTGCTTCATTGATCTAATGATTAATTGAAGGACAAAGTAAGATCAAGAAGGAACACTAATTTGATAGTGTAATCTCTTCTTTGATTTCATCCTCTAGATCCGTTTTTTTTTTCTAGCAAGAAAAATGAGATCTCTCCCGGTGTGGTGTGGACTACGTTAGAGGATCTCTACGTTGGGACCTCGCGTGGACGAACGTCGGGAGGAATCAATGCGTGTAGCAGATCAAAATACAAAATCGAGAAAGGTTTTTCGATTTATATTTATGCTCTCGATTTCTTCTTATTCTATAGCCCGAACTGCTTATTAATTTTATATATGTTTATACTTTGCGTTTATAAACACGATAGCCAGGAAACATTCAAGGAACACCGCTTGAACGCGATTTAAATTCTTTTATTCCGCAAGTTTTTGGATCTCCACCGCGCTTCCGCCGCGTTCCCGGGCCGATCCGCTTTTTTCAAGTGTAATCGAGCCCAGATCAAGTGTATGTGGCTATGGATTACATGTTTACGTGTTCAAGCATGTTCAACATGTTTAAATCGGGTTTAAAAGCATGTGTTTATTGCTTTTAATTTTCATAATTATTTATTGAAATTTGCATGTTTAATTATGTTGATTAATCATGGATATTTGGGAGATTTTAGAAAATTGGAGTTTTCCTGAAATTTGGGTTTTTGTTTTAGTTTTTTATGTGCAGACAAAAAAAAATTACAGCCAGCAGCAGCAGCAGCAGCCGCTGCCTGCTACTCGCGCAGGCAAGGCAGGCCGCCCGCGCACCCAGGCGTGTGCGCCAGCGCGCGGGCGCACGAGCAGCCGCGCACACAGGGGCGCGCAGTGGCGCTGCGACTGCGCTGCTGGCTACGCGCGCGGTCCGGCCGGCACAGCCAGAACGACTGGGCCGTTTTTTTTGCTGTTTTCCCGAAAATTTGATTTTCTGGTATTCTGCATATTTTTTTCTGAAATAATTTAATTTATGGCTGATTTAATTTTAGTTGAGAATGATTTTTCCTAAAAATTAAATTGCCTAAGATTATTTTTGGAAATGGTTTCCAAACAAAAAAAATATGTACAATAGGTTGTACGAGGTTTCTAATATCCATTTTTAGTAGCATTTTTAATATGTATTTTTCTGCATTTAATATGTTATGGAATGTATTGGATATCATTTTTTTAATACATGGTTCGTATTATTTTGGAGCATGATTTATATTGGATATGTAATTATGTTGTGTTTTGTTAATTGGATTAACAAGGGATGATCATGAAGCCCATTGACCTGTTTATGGTTTTAATTCCTTTTGGGTGGGGCCTGCATGCCTCTTGTTTTGGGACTATTATCTCCACTTTCGCCTCATGTGTTAAGGCTTGTCTTTTTCCTTTTATTTCCAATGTATTCTATTTCTCTTGTAATGAGAGTAGTTAGGAATTTTTTGGTGAGGTTTTACATTTTATTTATAATAAAGCAAGGCCACGGAGAAAAAGGAGGCCTATGTTGGACGGAGGCCCAAGGTGAGACACCAAGGCGAAACAAGTTAGAAGTACAAGGCCCATTGGGCATGACATTGGGTTAATTTGTTGTAATAAGTGTGGACACCCTCGGTGATCATCCAACAGGGGTATGCTAGATTTACTTGCATGCGATGCATTTATTGAAATGCTTTACATTAATGGATATTTATGCATGCAAAATATTAATGTGATGAGGTCTCGGTCAACAATTTTGAACTCTCACTTGGATGGACCAAATTAAAAATATAGGTCCATGATGGACTTGGATCAAAAATGATTTTGACTTGTCCAAGCCTTCCATCCATAGCAATGTCGTGAGGAAATCTAAACCGCTACCCAAGTGTTGTCTCAGCGAGTCGTGGCACATTTGGAATAGAGGAAAGCTACACCGTTGTTGTGAACAAAGAGTATGCTCATTGTTTCCCTGTCTCACGAGTCATGGGGGGCGACAGTTGAGGTATGATTTGGTTGATAGGTCGGGCCTAACATCGAGTAGCATGATTCGCTTGGACTCCTCGGGATCATATGAAGAGGTGAGGCAAAATATCTTGGGAATTCTCATCGGTTGAGAATAGTATTAGATACCTCCCACGAGACTTTTTTTCCATGTGAATCGTAAAAGCAGGGCATCGGAGAATTGCACTTGTGGATCCCAAGCCCACTAGGGAAATGGTTTCCCGAAACCCCATTTGAGAGTGATAGGCTTTCGTAGAAATAGTGGGAGGGTTAATGACTAAAGGACCAAGTCTTACTTGATCATAATATTGTTATGAATCCACTGAATGTTTTCTGTTTAACTGTTGATGTCTAAGAATCCACTAACCCTTATACTTGAGACTAATAAGACTATGGAACGTATTACCATGCCTGGCTGTGAAATCTTAAGATGGTCTTAGATTTCAAAGAACCAGACTTATATTCTGGGTAAGGTTTTTCCTCAGACCTTGCCGGAAGGGTCATCGCGCGAAGAACGTTTGACGTTCAAGAAAAGGCTTTGATGACAACTAGAAGGTCTGCAGCATCATACTGACATCCATTGATAATGAGATGCAAAAGTAGTATGATAGGCTGGAGGATGTTGGCTCGATGATGTTTCGATTGTAGCAAGTCTATGCGGTCCAAGACCGGCATGTTAGATATGTTGTAATGAAGGCATTCTTCGGAGCGAAGACGATAGAAGATCATTGGTACAAGAGCATGGAGTGATGATGCTATCCTTGTGGAAAAACTCAAAGACTTTCAAGTTGATCTCGAAAGAGAGATGTACATCGACGTGATCCTTCAGTCTCTTCTCCCCTCACTCGACCTATTTATAGTCAACTACAACATGAATGGGCTTGAGAAAGACTTTCATGAGTTAATAAAATTGTTGGTCCAGTACAAGGCAACGATTGAAAAATCTGCCGCCGACGGTACTAGTGAGGAGACTTCGACCTCTGAAGCGAAAAGGCAAAGGTGTCGACGCAGAAGAGGAAGAAGCCTCAAACAACATCAGCCGCTGCCAGCACTTTGAGTGCTCCTATTACACCGTTGGGTGTGGGTAAAGGAAAGAGAAAAAGGGTAAAGGAAAGAGAAAAAGGGTTCCGCAGTCAGAGCTTCCGAATGATGTTTGCATTAACTGTGAGAAAAGGGACATTGGAAGACGGGAGTTTCCTAAAGCCCTCTCCAATGAAGGTAACATTTGAATTGAGTATCGACATGATCACTGTTCTGTTCTTTGGTATTGGATACCAGTCGTTCATAACCTGTGAATGGTTCACAGGTGATGATAAGGAATACAAAGCTAAGACAGACGATCCTAAAGGTCTAGCAATGGCGAAAACTGTTGCTGCAAAGACTAAGGACTAGTTTAGGCTTAGTAGTGATCATGTTAAGATTGTGTCTGCAGGAATTATGTAACCTAGCATGATCAAAATATGTTCCATTTATTGTTGGACAATTTTGGATACAATAATTTGATCAAATAAAATTACTTTTATTTGACAAAGAATGGCGATTCTTATCTGCTATGTTTGGTACATAAACACTTGACACTATCCCATAATTGGATTATGAGTACTCAAAATAAATGACTAAAAATAGATATAATCAAGATGAACTTACGAATTTGGCATCCATGGCTAGGTAAGTTTCCTTTAGTTAAGGATGAGGAAGTTGGAAGATCCAAAGAGTCTAGAAATAGATGATTTGGATCTGCTAGCTTGCAAATCTTCTCTGAGGAGGAAAAGACTAAAGAGCCATTTTGTAAGACAAAGTGGACTTGCCGATAGTCTATTGGATTGGATCCAAAAAGACTTCTGTGGATTATTGAATACATAGGACCAGAAAGAGGGTTCACAAGTCTAAGCACCTTTGGTAGGTTCGGAGAATTAGACTTAGAGTGGTGAACCAAACTGGTCTCCTTTCGATTAGATCGAGAGAGTGTGTATTTAGTGGGAGCGCCAATACCCTATTGGATTGGATCCAAAAAGGATATCCTAAAGGTTACTGAATACACAAGACTAAAAGAGGATTCACAAGTCTAAGAACCTTTGGTAGGTTCGGGGTATTAGACTTGGAGTGGTGAATTACATTGGTTACCTTTTGATTAGATCGAGAGGATGTGTATTCAGTGGGAGTTCTCGAATATCCGAATGAGAATGGAATTTTCAATCAGTGAAATTCTTCTTGAAGCGATCATGGATGAATGGTCTCTGATAAGGGAGAAAACGAACCCTGTTGGACTTGGTTCGTTGGGTATTTCACTGAAGTTACCTTAGCCCATCTAGACATGGACTTGAAAGTTGCTAGGTTGAGAAACATGCACTTTCTTAAAGTCATGATCTAGTTACCATATTGGATATGGTTTGGAAAACCTGTATCCTACAAATTCTTTAGTATATTGGATGGTCCTGCATACGTCAAGGGACTAATAGGAAGACAGACTAGACCCGTGTTTGATTTGTGCAGGTCTAGTGCAAAATAAATGCAAACATCAAGTTATTTCCCACTAACTATATTCCAGTCCTACAGGGACGACCAGAATACCTTAGATACCTGATGAGTATAGGTTTCTGGGTCCGACCGGTCAATTGGTGCATGATCCAAAGGACATATGGAGAAGCGATGTTGGACATCGGGATTGGATCAATGGCCTGGAACCGTGGGATCTGTCTTGAAATTCAAACTGGGTTTGAGATTTCATGTAACTGGAATATTCGTTTTAACGAAACCATACGATGTATGACTCGGTCAATAACGAGCATTAGTGTCAGTGGGAGTGTGGTAGTCTTCCAAGTGTTAAGTGTGTAACGTCTTATTCATTTGGAATGAAATTAAGATGTTAAGAAACACTAGAAGCACGAGCATTGTTCACGCAATTCTCTATGAATAGGGCCAAGCTGTCCAAAACTTAGTCACCATTGACTAATGAGGAAGCTTAGATGTTTAAATCCCCTATATCTTTGCCGTACGCAGCATGGGTATGTTGGTCGGTGCACAAGGCCTGATGTTGTTTATGCATCGTACATAACAACGGATATCGGGTGTGTACCGACGAGGCAATAGACAGTAGTTGAGAGCATCTTTAAGTCCTGAATAAGGATTAGAGAAAGTGTTCTCGATGCACGGTTTATGGAGAGTTGATTCTAGAAAGCTATAGCGATACTAGCTTTTAGAATCATGTGAATAATATTTAGTCTCAATACCTATGTATGTTCGGACTTAATGGTGAGTGTGGTAGCTTCGAAAGGTTCCTAGCAGGATACCACAACATTTCATCATGAAGGTCGAATATATGCCAACTTTGGAAGTTGTTTCTGGAAAGTGGTTTGGATGAAAATAGCACCCATTGGATGGATGTAGTGCCTAGCACGGCCGAGCCAGTAGTTGCCTTGAGGTTGACAACTAGGCTATGGCTAAAGCCTTTTGGGCCCGAGATCTCATAACAAGATCCATTGAAAATTCTTAGACAGCCACCATCGGCAGGTAGTGATGGTAGGAAGAGGCGAGATACGGTTGGACCGTATTACCTCGGCAAAAAAAAAAAAATAAATAAAGTCGACCTGCGAGACTGAGCCGGTATCGCAGATTACTCCTTTTCATAAGGTTCTGAGTTACATGGGTAATTGGCTTTGACGTCAAGTGGGAGATTGTTAGAATAGGTGACCAGAAAGCCAATTGGATTGGCGGTTTTGGGAACTATTCGTCAATCTTTATTAATACAATATTATCCTAATGAATAGAGTAAGTATTCATCACTGGCACTGTGTTTGTTGTGATTACTACTAACGTTGAATGGCGTTTCAACGTCACAACAAATTCCCACAAACCAATTGATAACCCATGTAGTTGGGCTGCACATTAGATGGCGGCTATGAAACTAACTTCTGAGTTTTGTTCTGAAACATTCCAAGTCGAGGACCTCGAGACTGGACATCGAGTGTCCTATTGAGACTTGCACTAAGTGGGTGAGTGCTGAGTTTTCATCGGCAACAGACGAAGATCGTCTATGCAACTTTAGTGGGTCAGTTGACAAGGTGGTCGACTGATTGAAGTGACTCGCGGGAATCATCATATGGAAGCCTTGGAGCTTGGTCGGTATGACTGGAATTTCCGGTTCCGATAGTACGGGATTAGTCCTCGGACTTGAGGAATCATGGTAGTCACGTGCATATGAAGACTGTATCTTGGATCTGCGCGAGAGGTGATCATTCTGTAAGATGGTCATTATAAGCCTTGTCCAATGCAGTTGGAGTATGTAGCGAGGACAGTGGATTCCAAGATAGGATATGTCCCCTGTCAGTACATGACGGTGATGTCTCCTATGCACTCTGAGATGGTTTAGACTCTGAAAGTCTATGGCCATAGCAATTGATAGCGTAGGAAAGGGTTTCCTACGCCGATCGATAGAGTAAACGCATCTCGGGTATGAAGCATAGTTGCCTACGCAAGGATGGGAACCGACGCCCAATTCCATACCCTAGACTAAGGCCGGGAGACGGTCGACAGTAGGACCATACCCATATAGAATCGGCGCCTAAATGTTCACGCCAACATTCACCTAGTCTCTAGTGCCATGGACCGTTGCTAGACGGCCACCCATGGTGACGGACTCCTGTTGGACACGAGTCCAAGTCTAGCCGAGGGTGAACCTAAAGGGTCACACACAAATCACCAAAGAGGTGAAGGAATTGAATTGGAGTTAATTTCAGAGGATGATAAGTAATTGGATTATTTAAGGGATTGTCCATTGGATGGACGGGTCGATATTGCATCGGGCCCTCGTTTAATCGGTAAATAGGATTTATCGATTAATATGGAAAGTTGAGATGTTGGATCTTTTAATTGGATTAATAGATCAACGGGAATTATTTAAGTGGACATCCTATTAAATTGGACTTAATTTTGAGTTTGTTGTAATTGGATTACGGTAGAACCCAGTCCGTTAAATTTTGATCCGAGAGGTGTGTTAATTCCATTTATGGAATAGGAAGAAGTTGGACTTCTTCCCTAAATAAGCATGGCCGAAAATTGCCACCTTGGAGGGAGCAAAAATCAGCCATGTTGGATGCAAGGTGTTAGTTGACTTGTCTCTTTTGGTAAGAGACAAATCAACTCCAATCAAGCCCTTCCCTTTCGGTATGATTTGATCATACCTTAAAAGATGGTAGGCTTGATTGAAGAATTTATAGTGATTGATTGGGATGTATATAGACATTCTTGGACGAACCTAGACACATTCCAATAATCACATTAATTATGTATATATATGAGTATATACTAACACCTATGGATGATGAATTTCATTATTCATCTTTTTCTAGGAAAAAGATGAAAACTCTCCATACACTCTCTCACTCTCTCTACTCTCAAAATCCTCTTTGTTGCTTCATTGATCTATAATCAATTGAAGGACAAAGTAAGATCAAGAAGGAACACTAATTTGATAGTGTAATCTCTTCTTTGATTTCATCCTCTAGATCCATTTTTCTCTAGCAAGAAAAATGAGATCTCTACCGGTGTGGTGTGGACTACGTTAGAGGATCTCTACGTTGGGACCTCGTGTGGACGAACGTCGGGAGGAATCAATGTCTGTAGCCGATCAAAATACAAAATCGAGAAATGTATTCCGATTTATAGTTATGCTCTCGGTTTCTTCTTTATTCCATAGCCACGAATGTTTATTTATATTATATATGTTTATACTCTGCGTTTATACACCGATAGCCCCGGAACGTCCAAGGGAACACCCCTTGAACGCGATTTAAATTCTTTTATTCCGCAAGTTTTTGATCTCCACCGTGCTTCCGCCGCGTTCCCGGGCTGATCCGCTTTCCTTTAGACTTTGTACAGACGATCCTTCAGCAAGCTTGGTGCCAAAGAATGCCTTTGTGGCGGCATATCTAATATGCCTGTTCGGAACCGCATAAACCTCGTTTATGCGGAGCATTATGGTCGAGACGTTGTCCAGCCTCTCATACTACTTGTGGATGTCGTTAGACATCAAAGTCAGTATGATATTGCGTACTTTCCGATTGTCCTAATGCCATTTCTCGAACGTCAAACGTTTTTCTGGCGTGGACCGCTCCGGTAAGTCGCTCGGCGGCAGCTCGTTCAAGACGTAGCCTTGGTTCTCGAAACCGAGGACAATCCTCAGCTTTCTCACACAATCCGAGTGGTTCATTCCGTTGAATTTATTAGTCTCAAGTACCATGGTTAATGGATTCTTAGACATATCTACATTAATGAAAATGTAAAGCAGAAATTAGCAGATGACGGTAATATTATTGTTTAAGTTGAGGACTTGGTCTTTTAGTCTTTAACCCTCCCACTATTTATACGAAAGTCCGCCACTCTCAAGCGGAGTTTCGAAAAATCATTTCCTAGTGGGCTCTGGATCCACAAGCGTAATCTCCATGCCCCGTTTTTATGATTCACGTGAAGAAGACCTCGTGGGAGATATCCAATATCATTCTCATCCAATGAGATTCCCAAGATATTTTGCCTCACCTATTCGCATAGTTCCAAGGACTCCAAGCGAACCATGTTACTCAGTGTTGGACCCGATCCATCAACCAAATCATGCCTCAAACTGTCGCCCCCCACGACTCGTGAGACAGGGAAACAGCGAGCGCAGTCTTTTTTGTTCACAACAATGGTGCAGCTTTCCCCTAGTCCAAGTGTGCCACGATTCGTGAGACCACACTTGGGTAGTGGTAGCTTCCTCACCACATTGCTGTGGATGGAAGGCTCGGACAGATCAAAATACCATTATGATCCAAGTTTGTTCTGGACCTAATATTTAATTTAGTCCAACCAAATGAGAGTTTGTGTACGACCGAGACCTCATCACATTATGGTGTTTTAGCATGCACAAATATCCAATATTTAAAGCGATAAATAAATACGTTGCATGCAGAATACATAGCATACCCCTGTTAGGATGATCACAAGCCCAACCTATGCGACCCACTGAGCCCGCAGTGAGTCTATGGTCTGTCTAGGGTGGTCCTAAATTATTACAAAGCAATATACCCATTGTCATTCCAATGGGCCTTGTAATGCTCTTGTTTCACGCCTGGATGCTCCACTTTGGGGTCTCCGACTCCATGTGCTCTCATTACAAATGAAAGTAATACATTGGAAATAATAACAAACCTTAACATCATGAGGCTGAAATACGGGAGATGATAGTCCCAAACAAGAGGCACGCAGGCCCAACCCAATAGAAATTAAATGATCATACATTCATCCATACACAAGGTCTAGGGATCTTGTGATCATCCGATGTTGATTCCATCAACGCACATAACACAATTATTCCAATCAATCACCATTAATTCTTCAATCAAGCCTACCCACTTTTAAGGTATGATCTATCATACCAAAAGGGAAGGGCTTGATTGGAGTTGATTTGTCTATTTCCAAAAGACATAAGTTAACATACCACCTTGCATGAAACATGGCTAGTTTTAGCTTCCTCAAAAGGAGCATTTCGGCCATGCTTAATATGGGAAGAAGTCCAACTTCTTCCTATTCCAAAATAGGAATTATTTCTCCTCTCGGGTCAAAATTTAACGAATCGGGTTTTATCGTAATCCAATTACGATGAACACAACATTAAATCCTATTTAATGTCCACTTAAATTATTCACGTTGATCTTTTAATCCAATTAAAAGATCCAACATCTCACCTTTCTATATTTAATCAAAAATCCAATTTACCGATTAAACGAGGGCCCAATACAATATCGGCCCGTCCATCCAATGGACTATCATTAAGTAATCCAATTACTTATTTATCCTTCGAGATTGACTTCAAGTCAATCTCTCAACCTCCTTAGTGATTTTTGTGTGACCCTTTAGGATCACCCTCAGCTAGACTTGGGCCCGTGTCCCACAAGGGCCCGTTACCATGGGTGGTCTTCTAGCAACGGTCCATGGCACTAGATACTAGTGAATGTTGGCATGAACATTTAGGCGCCGATTCCGTACGGGTACGGTCCTTCCGTCTACCGTCTCCCGACCTTAGTCTAGGGTATGAAATTGGGCGTCGGTTCCCATCCTTGACTAGGCATCTATGCTTAATACTCGAGACTACGTATGCTTCATTGCATCGACACAGGAAACCATTCCCTGTTCGACCTACCACTATGGCCACAGCTTTAAACAGCACGAATGTGTCTCCGAGTGCATAGGAGATACCTCTGTCACATACTGATAGGGGACGGATCCTCTTTTTGGAATCTACCATCCTCGCTACACATTCCGACAACACTAGATAAAGCTTATAATGATCATCTTACAGAATGATCACCGCTCGCCAGATTCAAGATACAGTCGTCCTGTGCACGTGATTACCATGATTCCTCAAGTCTGAGGACTACTCCCGTACTATCGAAACTGGGGAAATCCAATCATATCGACCAAGCCTCCAAGGCTTCCATATGATGATCCCCCCGTGTCAGTCCAGTGCCTCGACCCCAGTCGACCAACCCATCAAGATTGTGTAGGCGTCCCACGCCTGTCGCCGATGAAACACGGCACTCATCCAATGAACACGACTCTTGATGCAAGTCTCAATAGCACTCTCGATGCCCTGTCTCGAGGTCCTTGACTTGGAGCGTTTCATACCCAACTCTCAATTAGTTGGTTTCATGACCACCATCCAATGCGTGGCCCAACTGCACGAGTTGTTAACCGTGGTCTGTGGGCTTTGTTGCGATATAAGTAAAACACCGTTTTAACATATGTAAGATGAGCGCAACAAAGAAGGTACCATTGGTGACGAACACTCATCTTATTCTCACATAATAATATTACATTTACATCAAGTTTGTCAAATAGGTTACAAATTGCCTAACCTATTGGCTTTCTGTGTTAGACTAGGTGACCATATAGCCAATCTTGGCGGGCAAAATGTAACCTATATCTATACAATTTCAGTGTTTTGATAAACTATTAATGAATAAAGAAGTGAAATTCATTCTGGCATTACTTTGTTTGCGTTCACTTTATATGCTTTATGTCTATCTGTTCACTATGCAAACAAAGCCCACGGACTGAAAACCCATTTCGGGGACTGGGACTACGCTTGGAGGTAGGTCCATGAAATCAGTCCCGCCGAATCAGTCCGGAAATCTCCAAGTCAAGGAATCTCGAAAATGGGTACCGAGATTCCCCTTGAGACTTGCACTAAGCATCTGCTATCGTATTTCATCAACGGGTGACGAAGGTCGTCTAAGCAGTGTTAGTGGGTTAGCCTGCTGGGGAGCAACTGACTGACGTGACTCGCGGGAATCGTCTTACAGAGGACCTTGAGTAGGGTCAGCAAGGTATGACGTGTATTCTCGGTTCCAATGGTACAGGCCAAGTCCTTTTGACTTGAGGAACTGCTGAGTTTACCTGTTTATCAGCTTTGTATCTTAGATATGGTGAGAGATTGCCAAGAAGCACTTGAGTAGTCATAAGCCATGTCGAGTGTAGCTCTGGTGTACAGAGTGACAGTAGTTTCCAAGAAAGGATCTGTCTCCTATCAAAGGCATTGACAGTTGAGTCTCACCTATGCTCTGTGTCTTGTCCCTAAAATCTGTGGCCACAGTAACTGTACAGAAGGGAAGGTTTCCCTTGCGGCGTTTAGTAAGGACAGACCGACACTTAGGTCCAAAATGGGTACCTGCATTTTCCATGCCATAGACCCTAATGGTGAGACCATAGACAGAAGGACAAGTGTACTGTTAGAGCCTAAATGTTCATCCCCGAAATTTCACCTAGTCTCTAGTGCCATGGACCGTTGTTAGATGGCCACCCATGGTAACAGACGGATTCTAGGAATCCGACCAAGTCTAGCTGAAAAGGTGAACCTAAAGAGTCACACACAATCCACACACACTAACTATTTAATTTAGAATTAAATATTGGAGAAAAGGAATGATTAAATTGGATTTAATCAGGTCCTTTTATTTTCTTGGAGAATTAATTCCTTTTATTTGATAAAAGGGATTAATCTAATAAATTAGATTTATTAGAGGATTAATTTAATGGCCTTAGAATAAATATTTATATTTATTTATTTAGATTTTGAAATATTTAATAGGATTTAAATATTCCACTAAATTAAATTAATGGTTGAGATGGAAAGGGAGAGATGGATGGCTAGGATTAATTTGACTAGGTCAAATATTACTTTGACTAGGACTTTGACTAGGTCAAAAATCCTAGTCAAAATAGTCTTCTTTAGAGTTGGAATTTAAAGAGGATTAAACTTCTCCTCTATAAATAGTCCTAGCCTCTCACTATTTGAGAATGATGAAATTCCAACACACACACACACTCGGCTCTCTCCTCTCTTCCTCTCGTCCGCCCACTCTCTCTCTCACAAGAAAATATTTTTCTTGTTCTTTTGTTCTTGGAACAATTGAACTTAAGAGAATTAATACCGTTAATCAATAACGTGTTATTAATTCATCCTCTCCAAATATTACTTGTTCGTTCGCTAGCACGACGTGCAAGATACGTGGATGGATTGCGTGTTAAAATTTGGAGAATCTGACGTACGAGATTTGGTGCAAAACGGGGAACAACGCGAGTACCGGTTAGAAGACGAAAATGACAATCGGTAGGTTCCAATTTAATTTTCTGTCCCTCTTTATTTTTAATCCTATGGCCTCCATGATTTCTTTGATGCTTTTAATTCATGAGATACACCGAACGCCCGGAAAACTTCAAGGGTACACCCCTTGAACGTGTTCTTTCATTTAATTAAAGCATGTTTCAATTTTTGCATATTAATTTTATACCGCGCTTCCGCATTCGCGCTAATTCTCGGGACGATCCACATTCTTTCAGTGGTATCAGAGCCCGGTTTGATGTATAGGCCAAGGGTTTAATGTGCGTTTTAAGCATGAAACGTGTTTTTGGCATGTTTTAATTAATTCTTGGTTTCTTGATTATTAAAGCATGTCGTTTTCTTGCTTTTTAATTCGTGTGATTATTGTATCGTTTGTATTTTCTGTTTTTCTTGGGAAACGGGGGGTGAAAATTGAACGAAAGAACGGAGAAACGCCGCACGCCGACCAGCCAGAGGCTGGCCGCGCGCAGCCATGCGCAGAGACAGGGCAGACGCGCGCAGGCAGGGGAATCCTGCGCGCGGCCGCCCGACCAGATGCACAAGGCTGCGCGCAGCCAACCAGGCGGTGGTGCCAGGCACGCGCGCACGCAGACGGTGGTGTCTGCGCAGGGCTGATGCGCGGCTGGCGGCCAGCAGGCCAGCGCGCGCGCGGGCAAGGGAGCCTGTGCGCGCGACAGCCTGCCAAAGCGCAGGCCACGCGCGCACGCAGGCAGGGGCCTGCGCGGCCTCGCCCGGTCTGGCAGCGCCTGTGCGCACGTCGGCTGGCTGCTGCTGGTGGCGGCGACCAGCGGCCGGTGTTGCTAGGGTTTCTCCCTATTTTTTAATTTGTTTATTTTTCAGTTTTAATTTCTTAATTAATTCTGAAATGTCGTTTTTTGTTCAATTTTTGCCTAATTTTCTAAGACATTATTTTGGGAAGTAAAATATATTGGATTTGGAATCTCGGGGATATTTTTCTTAGAAATAATGAGGAAGGGTTTTCCTAAAACAAGAAAATATTATTGCCAACGATTATGCATTATTTTCACACGTTACACATTTATTTTGGATAATTATGATTGGTTATCATGTATTATTGGTATACTGTTATTGTGTGTTGGATGCAAACGGATGATCACGAGCCCTATACCGAATGTATGGTTTAATTTCATGTTGGGCCTGTGTGCCCTTTTACTGCTTTCTCCTTCTCTCTTTCTAGTTGCCTAGGAATAATAAGGCATTCTATCTCCCTCCTTATGTACTCCCCTCGGGTTTTCGCTGGGGTTTTTATTTTTAATATGTAATGAGAGTAGAATAGGAGTGAGGTTTTAATTTTTATGTAATTGATGGAGAAAAAGGTGAAAGAAAATCCGGTGGATCGTCCCGGGAATTGCGCGAATGCGGAAGCGCGGTAAAAATAAACATATTAAAATTTAGAAAATAAAAGGCATGCTTTTAATATAAAGAACACGCTCAAGGGGTGTGCCCTTGAGGTTCCCGGGCATTTGGTGTATCTCATGATCATAAAACAATTAAATAAATCATGGAGGCCATAGAGTTGAAAAATAAAGAGGGACGAAAATCTTAAACGAGACCTACCCGTTGTCGTTTTCATCTTCAACTGCTACTAGCGTTGTTCCCCGTTTTGCACCAAGACCTCGTTCTTGAGATCCTCCAAATTGTGACACACGATCCACCCACGTATCTTGCACGTCGTGCTAGCAACGAACAAGTATTATTTTTGGAGTGGACGAATCAATAACTCGTTATCAATTAACGGTATTGGTTCGTCTAAGTTCTTGATGTTCCAAGAACAAAAAGAACTAAGAAAAAAAATTTTCTTGCTAGAGAAAGAGAGAGGGGGCGGACGAGAGGTAGGAGAGGGAGAGTGTGTGTTGTGTGTGTTTTTCAAGAATCATCATCCTCTTAAATGTTGGAAGCTAGGGGTTTATATAGAGGAAGAGTTTAATCCTCTTTAAACTCAAACTCTAAGTAACCTAATTTGACTAGGATTTTGACCTAGTCAAACGAATCCTAGCCTTCCATCTCCCCTTTCCATCTCAACCGTTGATTTTAATTTAATGGAATATTTAAATCCTATTAAATATTCCAAAAGGCTAAAAGAATAAATATAATATAATATAATAAATAAATATTATAATTTATTCTAAGCCCATTAAATCAACCCTTTTAATAAATCCTATTTATTAATTTAATTCCCTTTATCAAATAGAAGGAATTAATTTCTCCAAGAAAATATAGGACCCGATTAAATCTAATTTAATCATTCCTTTACTCCAATATTTAATTCTAAATTAAATACTAAGTGTGTGTGTGGATAGTGTGTGACTCTTTAGGTTCACCATTCAGCTAGACTTGGTCGGATTCCTTAGTGAACAGAAATGTAAATGCAGATAAGTGAACGTAAACAAAGTACGTGGGCTTTGTTTGCGTAGTGAACAGAAATGTAAATGCAGATAAGTGAACGTAAACAAAGTATTGCCATATGAATTTTCACTTCTTTATTCATAAATATTTTATCAAATACCAAAGAATTGTCTAGACATAGGTTATATATTCCTGCCAAAATTCGCTTACATGGTCACCTATTCTAACAATCTCCCACTTGACCTTTAAAGCCAATTGCCCATATGCTTAATCCCCATCTTCTCAAGATGTTGCGTATGAGCGCTCTGCGACATAGGCTTTGTCAGCGGGTCTGCTGTGTTGTCTGCCGAGTTGACTCGGTCCATCCGGACGTCACCTCTTCCTACCATTTCTCTAAGAAGATGGTAGCGTCTAAGAATGTGTTTGGAACGGTGATGAGATCTCGGTTCCTTTGCTTGCGCTATAGCGCCGTTGTTATCACAGAAGATGACAACGGGCTCGGTGATGCTAGGCACCACACCCAACTCTTGGATGTAGTTTCTCATCCAAATCGCTTCCTTAGCAGCTTTTGAAGCTGCTATGTATTCAGCCTCTGTGGTGGAGTCAGCAATGGTTGCTTGCTTGGAACTTTTCCAAGCTACTACTCCTCCATTGAGTTTGAATACGTACCCCGATTGAGACTTGGCATCATCATCATCAGACTGGAAGCTAGCGTCGCTAAAGCCTTCTAGAATTAGTTCTCCATTGCCATAGACTAGGAACATTTCCTTAGTCCTTCTTAGGTACTTAAGGATTCCCTTAACAGCATTCCAATGTGCCTCTCCTGCGCAGGACTGATATCTGCTTGTCACGCTCAAAGCGTACGCAATGTCAGGCCTAGTGCAGTGGACCGCATATTGTATGCTACCTACGGCGGAGGCATAGGGGATGACCTTCATCCTTTCAAGTTCCTCATCAGTCTGTGGGGACTGTTTCTTGGATAACTTGATCCCATGCCTCATTGGAAGGAATCCTCGTTTGGAGTTGTCCATTCGATATCTCTTTAGGACTTTCTCCATATACGAGTTTTGGGTGAGTCCTAACATCCTTTTAGATCTGTCCCTGACAATCTGGATGCCTAGGATGTAGGAGGCTTCACCCAAGTCCTTCATGGAAAACTGAGTTGACAACCATGCTTTTGTGTTTCCTAACATTCTGACGTCATTACCAATGAGCAGAATGTCATCCACAGAAAGCACTAGGAACACTATTGAGCTCCCACTGACCTTCTTGTATACACAAGGGTCGGATTCGTTTTTGATGAAGTCATAACCCCGTATTACTTCATCAAATCGAATGTTCCAACTTCGGGAGGCTTGTTTGAGGCCATAGATGGACTTCTGGAGGCGACAGACTTTCTGTTCTTCTCCAGTGACCGTGAAACCCTGCGGCTGATCCATATAGATCTCTTCTTCAACGAAACCATTGAGGAAGGCCGTTTTCACGTCCATCTGCCATATCTCATAGTCATACCATGCTGCTATGGCGAGCAGAATCCGAATGGACTTAGCCATGGCTACCGGCGAGTAGGTATCCTCAAAATCGACCCCGGGTCGTTGAGTGTATCCCTTAGCTACAAGCCTAGCCTTAAAGGTTGTGACTTCTCCATCAACGCCAAGTTTGCGCTTGTAGACCCACTTACAGCCTACTGGCTTAACACCTTTCGGTGGATCTACAAGACTCCAGACTTGGTTCTCGCTCATGGAGTCCATTTCGGCTTTCATGGCCTCAAGCCATCTCCCGGAGTCGATGTCAGACATCACTTCTCCATAAGTCTTAGGATCGTTATCCAAAAGATCGGTCGCACCTAGAAAGCCATATCTCATTGGAGGTCTGGACTCTCTAGTGGACCTACGGAGAACGGGAACGTCAGTGGTGACTGTGGGCGCTGACTGTATCGGAGCCGGTGGTTCAGGAACCGGGGCTGGCTGTTCCTGAGGCTGTCCTTCATGCTTAGCACGTTGGACTTCTCGAGGTTGGTCAGCCCTTCGGCTGTTAATCCTGAATCCTCTAAGTGAGGGTTCCGCGGCTTCTTCTGATGGCTGGATTCCATCACTTGATTCCTCAAGGATCAGCTCATCAGGTTGGATATCCTCTGGGAAGCCTTGCTCCAAGAATACTGCATTTCTTGAAACAAACACCTTTTGTTCCACGGGGTCATAAAAGTAATAACCCGCAGTTTCTTTAGGGTATCCAACGAACCTGCATAAGCTAGACCTAGATTCTAACTTATCTCCCACTAACCTCTTGACGTACGCGGGGCTACCCCATACTTTCAAGTAGTTGTAGGATGCAGGCTTGCCGTGCCATATCTCATATGGCGTTTGGGTCAATGTGCTAGTAGGCGCCAAATTCAATAATTTGGCCGCCGTTTCTAGTGCATAGCCCCAAAACGATAAGGGCAATTTGGTAAAACTCATCATGGACCGAACCATGTCCAACAGGGTTCGATTCCTCCTTTCAGAGACACCATTTTAACTGCGGTGTTCCTGGACGTGTCCATTCTGATATTATACCATGTTCTTTTAGATAGTCTAGGAACTCCGTACTAAGGTATTCACCGCCTCGGTCCGACTGAAGGATTTTAATTTTGCAGTTGGTTTGGTTCTCCACTTAAGGTCTGAATTCTTTAAACCTCTCAAGAGCTTCAGACTTGTACCTCATCAGGTAAACATAACCATACCGTGAATGATCATCGGTGAAGGTTATGAAGTAGGAGAACCGACCTCGGGCCTGCGTCCTTAGTGGTCCACATACGTCTGTATGGACCAAGTCCAACAGACTTGTGGCAAGCCTGCTTTGTCCTACAAAGGGCCTCTTGGTCATTTTCCCTCTTAGACAGGACTCACAAGTTGGTAGATCGCTCAAGTTCCCAACCTCTAGGTTCTTAGAGTCTACCAACCTTTTCATCCTATTTTGGGATATGTGACCTAGCCTAGCGTGCCACAGACGTGCGTTCCCGTTATTATCTAATTTTCGTTTGTGTTGTGCATTGAGGACGAAATTCATTTGTTGCAAGATATAGAGTCCGTTATGTAATGTACCAAGTAGATGAGCAATTCCACACCTCATCAAATAAAAGCAATTTTTATTGATTCTAAACTCATAACCACTATTGTCCAACAATGGAATGGAAATGATGTTTTTAATCATACTGGGTACAAAATAAACTTGTTCTAAATCTATCACTAATCACTAGAGTGGCGGATCCTACTGCTTCTGCCGAGATGGCCTTGCCATTCCCAAGCTTCAGGATCATGTCCCCGCTACCCAGTTTTCTACTTCTTTTTCAACACCTGCAGGTCATTGCAAATGTGAGCTCCACAGCCGGTATCTAATACCCAAGAGGCAGAACTAGTGACCATATTAACCTCAATCACATATATACCTTGGTTCGAGAAGAGTTTGGAGCACTCTCTCTTCCAATGCCCTTTCTCACGGCAGTTGATACATATGTCATATGCCTTTGACTGTTGCTTGGAGACAACCTTTCCCTTTCCTTTGCCTTTCCCCTCTTTGGCAATGGGAACACTCTTAGTGTTCGTAGCTGCTTTGACGGCCTTTCCCTTCCCTTTCTTCTTCTTCCAACGTCCGGCACCCTTGCCTTTCGTATTAGAAGTCGAAGCACCTCCAAACAGTACCGAAGGCGTGGACTTCTTAGTCGTTGCCTCGTATTGCACCAATATATTGATCAACTCATGAATGCCCTTCTCAAGTGCGTTCATGTTGTAGTTGATGATAAATTGGTCAAAGGAGGGTGGGAGTGACTGAAGGATCACATCTATGTACGTTTCATTATCGAGACCTGCCTTTAGGTCCTCGAGCTTTTCCACCAGGGTAAGCATTTTAACCCCGTGCTCTTGTACGGAGGATCCTTCTGTCATTTTAGTTCCAAAGAACGCCTTGGTCGCGACATACCTAGTATGCCGGTCCGGGACTGCATAGCAATCCTTTAGGCGAGCCATAATGGAAGGGACATCGTCTAGCCTTTCATACTGTTTCTGAATCTCATTGGTCATCGAAGCAAGTATGATGCTACGGACCTTCCGGTTATCCTTATGCCAAGTCTCGAACGTCTCACGTTCTTCTGGCGTGGATCCTTCCGGTAAGGTCCTAGGGAGAGGCTCGTCCATGACGTAGCCTTGGTTCTCGTAATCTAGGACTATCCTGAGATTTCGCAACCAGTCGTTGTAGTTTGTTCCATTGAATTTGTTTGTCTCAAGAATGGTGGAAAGTGGGTTCTTAGACATTTTAAAATCTACATTTTAGAAAACAGCGCGCGATCAGCAGAAAATAAAAGACGGTGGTTTGATAAAATAATTAAATGCATGGACTTTAGTCATTTAATCCTCCCACTATTTATACGAAAACACGGTACTCTCAAACGTGATTTTCGGGAAATCCTTTCCAAGTGGGCTTAGGATCCACAGTGATTTTTCCCATACCCCGCTTTTACGATTCGCATGGAAAAGATCCTGTGGGAGGTATTCCATACCATTCTCGTTCCACGAGATTCCCAAGATTATTGCCTCACCCTTTCACATGATCCCGAGGACTCCAAGCGAATCATGTTAATTGGGCGTTAGACCCAACCCAATCGACCGAGCCACGGACCCACTGGTACCCCCACGACTCGTGAGACAGGTAGCAGCAGCCCGCTTTTCGTTCATGACATAATGCAGCTTCCTTTAAGTACAATAACGTGCCACGACTCGTGAGACCACGCTATTGACCTAAAGCAGCTTCCTCACTATGCCATGGATTGGAAGGCATGGACAAACTCCTAGAGTTCATGTCCACTTTGTCTAGGGTCTAATATTTTGACATTGGTCCAACCAATGTGAGAGTAAGTAATGACCGAGATCTCAAATAAATATCTACACATACATCCATAATGCGTAAATAAACCATTCATAGCAGTTATACGATAAATAAATAATCCATTCATCCATCATCATAACCACTTGCAAAATTAAAGCCTAGCACGCCCCTGTTGGATGATCACAAGCCCGAATCCTATGCGATCCACTGAGCCCGCAGTGGATCTATGGTCAATCTAGGGTTGGTCCTATACTATTACATTAATAGTAACCCAATCATCATGCTGATGGGCCTTGGTCTCTTTTTCTCTTTCTTCACTTCATGGAAAACACCAAGGGGCCTCCTGTCTGGGCTCTCCATGTGGTCCTTCCTTCTTCTCCACCAATTACAAAAAAGGAAACCTCACTCCTAGTCTACTCTCATTACATATTAAAAATAGAAACCCCAGCGAAAACCCGGGGGGAGTACATAAGGAGGGAGGTAGAATGCCTTATTATTCCAAGGCAACTAGAAAGAGAGAAGGAGAAAGCAGTAAAAGAGGCACACAGGCCCAACAGAAAATAAACCATACATCCGGTCTTAGGGCTCGCGATCATCCATTTCCATCCAACACACATAATCACATGATCCAATCACATAATTACATAATATCAACAACATATGATTTCCAATCATAAATATCCAAAATAATTAATGAATATGTGCACAACGTGTGAAAAATAAAACACAAATATTGGTAATAATATTTTCTTGTTTTAGGAAAACCTTTCCTCATTATTTTAAGTAAAATAACCCCGGGATTCCGAATCCAATTTATTTTACTCCTAAAATAATGTCTTTAGAAAAATAGGCATAATTGAACCAAAAACGATTTTTCAGAATTAATTCAAAATTAAAACTGAAAATAATTAATAAAAATAAAAGAAAATTACTGCTAGGGTTTTGAAACCCTAGCAGCAGCAGCTGCCGCCGCCGCCGCCGCCGGCACGCGCACAGGGCAGCAGGCTCAGCCTGCCGCCCCTGCGCGCGCGCGCCTGGCCGGCAGTGCGCTGCGCGGCCTGGCATGCCGGCAGGCCGCCGCGCGCGCAGGCTCCCCTGCCTTGCGCGCGCGCAGACGCGCACTGGGCACGCCTGCCGGGCGCGCGCGCGCAGACTCCTTCGTCTGCGTGCGCGCGCGCCTGGCGGCGCCGCCCAGGGCCCGTCCGCGCGCGGACTCGCAGGCACGCGGCCTTGCGGGCGCGCGCGCGCAGACACCCTTGTCTGCGTGCGCGCGCGCTGCCCCCGCGCGGCCGGCTGGGCGGCGCGCGCAGGCCTCCCTTGCCTGCGCGCGTCTGCCCTGCCGGCAGCGTGCGGCTGCGCGCGGCCAGCCCTCCCGTCTGGCCGGCTGCGTCGTTTCTCGTTTTCCGTTCAATTTTTCACCCCGTTTCCCAAGAAAAATAGAAAATCACCAACATTCATAAATTCACACGAATCAAAAGCAATAAAATTGACATGCTTAAAATCAAGAACAATCAAGATTTAATAAAAAAACATGCCAATTTCACGTTTCATGCTTATAACGCACATAAACCCTAGGCCTATACACCGAACCGGGCTCTGATACCACTGAAAGAAAATCCGGTGGATCGTCCCGGGAATTGCGCGAATGCGGAAGCGCGGTAAAAATAAACATATTAAAATTTAGAAAATAAAAGGCATGCTTTTAATATAAAGAACACGCTCAAGGGGTGTGCCCTTGAGGTTCCCGGGCGTTCGGTGTATCTCATGATCATAAAACAATTAAATAAATCATGGAGGCCATAGAGTTGAAAAATAAATAGGGACGAAAATCTTAAACGAGACCTACCCGTTGTCGTTTTCGTCTTCAACTGCTACTCGCGTTGTTCCCCGTTTTGCACCAAGACCTCGTTCTTGAGATCCTCCAAATCGTGACACACGATCCACCCACGTATCTTGCACGTCGTGCTAGCAACGAACAAGTATTATTTTTGGAGTGGACGAATCAATAACTCGTTATCAATTAACGGTATTGGTTCGTCTAAGTTCTTGATGTTCCAAGAACAAAAAGAACTAAGAAAAAAAAATTTCTTGCTAGAGAAAGAGAGAGGGGGCGGACGAGAGGTAGGAGAGGGAGAGTGTGTGTTGTGTGTGTTTTTCAAGAATCATCATCCCCTTACATGTTGGAAGCTAGGGGTTTATATAGAGGAAGAGTTTAATCCTCTTTAAACTCAAACTCTAAGTAACCTAATTTGACTAGGATTTTGACCTAGTCAAAGTCCTAGTCAAACTAGTGTTTGACCTAGTCAAACGAATCCTAGCCTTCCATCTCCCCTTTCCATCTCAACCGTTGATTTTAATTTAGTGGAATATTTAAATCCTATTAAATATTCCAAAAGGCTAAAAGAATAAATATAATATAATATAATAAATAAATATTATAATTTATTCTAAGCCCATTAAATCAACCCTTTTAATAAATCCTATTTATTAATTTAATTCCCTTTATCAAATAGAAGGAGTTAATTTCTCCAAGAAAATATAGGACCCGATTAAATCTAATTTAATCATTCCTTTACTCCAATATTTAATTCTAAATTAAATACTAAGTGTGTGTGTGGATAGTGTGTGACTCTTTAGGTTCACCATTCAGCTAGACTTGGTCGGATTCCTAGAATCCGTCCGTTACCATGGGTGGCCATCTAGCAACGGTCCATGGCACTAGAGACTAGGTGAAATTTTCGGGGATGAACATTTAGGCTCTAACAGTACACTTGTCCTTCTGTCTTCGGTCTCATCACTTAGGGTCTAGGGCACGGAAAATGCAGGTACCCATTTTGGACCTAAGTGTCGGTCTGTCCTCACCAAACGCCGCAAGGGAAACCTTTTCCCTTCTGTTCAGTCACTGTGGCCACAGATTTCAGGGACAAGACACAGAGCATATATGAGACTCAACTGTCAACACCTTTTGACAGGAGACAGATCCTTTCTTGGAAACTACTGTCACTTTGTACACCCGAGCTGCACTAGACATGGCTTATGACTACTCAAGAGTATTTTGGCAATCTCTCACCATATCTAAGATACAGACCTGATGCACAGGTAAACTCAGCAGTTCTTCAAGTCAAAGGACTTGGCCTGTACAGTTGGAACCGAGAATACTCGTCATACCTTGCTGCCAATACTCAAGGCCCTCCGTAAGACGGTTCCCGCGAGTCACCTCAGTCAGCTGCTTCCTAGCACGCTGACCCACTAACACTGCTTAGACGACCTTCGTCACCCGTCGATGAAATACGACAGCAGATGCTTAGTGCAAGTCTCAAGGGGAATCCCGGTACCCATTTTCGGGATTCCTTGACTTGGAGATTTCCGGACTGATTCGGTGAGACTGATTTCATGGACCTACCTCCAAGCGTAGTCCCAGTCCCCGAAAACGTTACTCAGTCCGTGGGCTTTGTTTGCGTAGTGAACAGAAATGTAAATGCAGATAAGTGAACGTAAACAAAGTATTGCCATATGAATTTTCACTTCTTTATTCATAAATATTTTATCAAATACCAAAGAATTGTCTAGACATAGGTTACATATTCCTGCCAAAATTGGCTTACATGGTCACCTATTCTAACAGAAGGAAGGTCCACATGGAGAGCCCAGACTGGAGGTTCCAAGGCGTTTCAATGAAGTGAAGAAAGAGAAAAGAGACCAAGGACCATCAGAATGATGATTAGGTTACTATTAATGTAATAGTATAGGACCAACCCTAGATTGACCATAGATCCACTGCGGGCTCAGTGGATCGCATAGGATTCGGGCTCATGATCATCCAACAGGGGCGTGCTAGGCTTTAATTTTGCATGTGGTTATTATGATGGATGAATGGCATTTTTATTTATCATATAACTGCTGTGGATGCATTTATTTATTACGCATTATGGATGAATGTGTAGTTGTATTATGACGTGAGATCTCGGTCTTTGCTACTCTCACATTGGTTGGACCAATGTCCAAATATTAGACCCTAGTCAAAATGGACATGAACTCTAGAGTTTGTCCATGCCTTCCAATCCATGGCATAGTGAGGAAGTTGATTTAGGTCAATAGCATGGTCTCACGATTCGTGGCGCGTTATTGTACTTAAAAGAAGCTGCACCGTGTCATGAATGAAAAGTAGACCACTGTTACCTGTCTCATGAGTCGTGGGGGTAGCAGTGGGTCTATGGCTCGGTTGATTGGGTCGGGTCTAACGCCCGATTAACATGATTCGCTTGGAGTCCTTAGGATCATGTGAAAGGGTGAGGCAATAATCTTGGGAATCTCGTGGAACGAGAATGGTATGGTATACCTCCCATAGGATTTTTTCCATGCGAATCGTAAAAAGCGGGGTATGGGAAATATCGTTGTGGATCCCAAGCCTAGGAAAGGATTTCCCGAAAATCACGTTTGAGAGTACTGTGTTTTCGTATAAATAGTGGGAGCATTAAATGACTAAAGACCATGCATTTAATTACTTTTTATCAAACCGCCGTCTATTATATTCTGCTGATCGCCAACTCTCCTTTTTAAATGTAGATTTAAAAATGTCTAAGAACCCACTTTCAACCATTCTTGAGATAAACAAATTCAATGGAACGAATTACAATGACTGGTTGTGCAATCTCAAGATAGTCCTGGATTATGAGAACCAAGGCTACGTCATGGACGAGCCTCTCCCTAGGACCTTGCCGGAAGGATCCACGCCAGAAGAACGTGAGACGTTCGAGACTTGGCATAAGGATAACCGGAAGGCCCGTAGCGTCATACTTGCTTCAATGACGAATGAGATTCAGAAGCAGTATAAAAGGCTAGACGATGTCCCTTCCATTATGGCTCGCCTTAAGGATTGCTATGCAATCCCGGACCGGCATACTAGGTATGTCGCGATCAAGGCGTTCTTTGGAACCAAAATGACAGAAGGATCCTCTGTACAAGAGCACGGGGTTAAAATGCTTACCCTGGTGGAAAAGCTCGGGGACCTAAAGGCAGGCCTCGACAATGAAACGTACATAGATGTGATCCTTCAGTCACTCCCACCCTCCTTTGACCAATTTATCGTCAACTACAACATGAACGCACTTGAGAAGGGCATTCATGAGTTGATTAATATGTTGGTGCAATACGAGGCGACAACTAAGAAGTCCACGCCTTCGGTATTGTTTGGAGGTGCTTCAACTTCCAAAACGAAAGGCAAGGGTGCCGGACGTTGAAAAAGAAGAAAGGGAAGGGAAAAGCCGTCAAAGCAACTACGAACACTAAGAGTGTTCCCATTGCCAAAGAAGGGAATGACAAAGGAAAGGAAAAGGTTATCTCCAAGCAACAGTCAAAGGCATATGACATATGTATCAACTGCCGTGAGAAAGGGCATTGGAAGAGAGAGTGCCCCAAGCTCTTCTCAAACCAAGGTATATTTGTGATTGAGGTTAATATGGTCACTAATTCTGCCTCTTGGGTATTAGATACCGGCTGTGGAGCTCACATTTGCAATAATTTGCAGGTGTTGAAAAGAAGCAGAAAACTGGGTAGCGGGGATATGATCCTAAAGCTTGGGAATGGCAAGGCCATCTCGGCAGAAGCAGTAGGATCTACCACTCTAGTAATTAGTGATAGTATTAGCATAGAATTAGAGCAAGTTTATTTTGTACCTAGTATGATTAAGAACATCATTTCCATTCCATTGTTGGACAATAGTGGTTATGAGTTTATGATCAATAAATATTGCTTTTATTTGATGAGGTGTGGAATTGCTCATCTACATGGTACATTAAATAACAAGCTCTATATCTTGCAACAAACGAACTTCGTTCTTAATGCTCAACACAAACGTAAAATAGATAATAACGGGAATGCACGACTGTGGCACGCTAGGCTATGTTACATATCCCAAGATAGGATTTGGTAGACTCAAAGAACCTAGGGGTAGGGGACTTGAGTGAGCTACCAACTTGTGAATCTTGTCTAAGAGGGAAAATGACCAAAAAGCCCTTTGTAGGACAAAGCAGGCTTGCCACAGGTCTGTTGGACTTGGTCTATACAGACGTATGTGGACCACTAAGGACGCAGGCCCGG
Source organism: Sesamum alatum (assembly GCA_034509735.1). Classification (NCBI taxonomy): domain Eukaryota; kingdom Viridiplantae; phylum Streptophyta; class Magnoliopsida; order Lamiales; family Pedaliaceae; genus Sesamum; species Sesamum alatum. The sequence continues at coordinate 35,421,569 of JACGWO010000002.1, forward strand.
GGTGGGTTCTCCTACTTCATAACCTTTACCGATGATCATTCATGGTATGGTTATGTTTATCTGATGAGGTACAAGTCTGAAGCTCTTGAGAGGTTTAAAGAATTCAGACTTGAAGTGGAGAACCAGACTAGCTGCAAAATTAAAGTCCTACGGTCAGACCGAGGCGGTGAATACCTTAGTACCGAGTTCCTTAATTATCTAAAAGAAGATGGTATAATATCTGAATGGACGCCTCCCGGGACACCACAATTGAATGGTGTCTCTGAAAGGAGGAATCAAACTTTGTTGGATATGGTTCGATCCATGATGAGTTTTACCAAATTGCCCTTGTCCTTTTGGGGCTACGCATTGGAAACAGCGGCCAAGTTGCTAAATTTGGCGCCAACCAGTGTATTGTCCCAAACGCCATACGAGATATGGCACGGCAAGCCTGCATCCTACAACTACTTGAAAGTGTGGGGTAGCCCCGTATACATCAAGAGGTTAGTGGGAGATAAGCTAGAATCCAGGTCTAGCTTATGCAGGTTCATTGGATATCCTAAAGAAACTGCGGGTTATTACTTTTATGACCCCTTGGAACAAAAGGTGTTTGTTTCAAGGAACGCAGTATTCATGGAGCAAGGCTTCCCAGAGGATATTCAACTTGATGAGCTGATCCTTGAGGAATCAAGTGATGGAATCCAACCATCAGAGGAAGCCGCGGAATTCTCACTTAGAGGATTCAGGATAGACACCCGAAGGGCTGACCGACCTCGAGAAGTCCAACATGCCGGCATGAAGGACAGCCTCAGGAACAGCCAGCCCTGGTCCTTGAACCGTCGGCTCCGATATAGTCAGCGCCCACAGTCGCCACTGACGTTCCCGTTCTCCGTAAATCTACTAGAGAGTCCAGACCCCTAGTGAGATATGGCTTTCTAAATACGACCGGTCTTTTGGATAACGATCCTAAGACATATGGAGAAGCGATGTCTGACATCGACTCTGGGAAATGGCTTGAGGCCATGAAAACCGAAATGGACTCCATGAGCGAGAACTAAGTCTGGAGACTTGTAGATCCACCGAAAGGTGTTAAGCCAGTGGATTGTAAGTGGGTCTACAAGCGCAAACTTGGTGTTGATGGAGACGTCACAATCTTTAAGGTTAGGCTAGTAGCTAAGGGATACACTCAACGACCTAGGGTCGATTTTGAGGATACCTACTCGCCGGTAGCCATGGCTAAATCCATTCGGATCCTGCTCGCCATAGCAGCATGGTATGACTATGAGATATGGCAGATGAACGTGAAAACGGCCTTCCTTAACGGTTTCGTTGAGGAAGAGATCTATATGGATCAGCCGGAGGGTTTCACAGTCACTGGAGAAGAATAGAAGGTCTGTCATCTCCAGAAGTCCATCTATGGCCTCAAACAAGCATCCCAAAGTTGGAACATTCGCTTTGATGAAGTAATACGGGGCTATGACTTCATCAAAAATCAATCCAACCCTTGTGTATACAAGAAGGTCAGTGGGAGCTCTATAGTGTTCCTAGTGCTTTATGTGGATGACATTCTACTCATTGGTAATGACGTTAGAATGTTGAGAGACACAAAAGCATGGTTGTCAACCCAGTTTTCCATGAAGGACTTGGGTGAAGCCTCCTACATCCTAGGCATCCAGATAGTCAGGGATAGATCTAAAAGGATGTTAGGGCTTACCCAAAGCTCGTATATGGAGAAAGTCTTAAAGAGATATCGAATGGACAACTCCAAACGAGGATTCCTTTCTATGAGGCATGGAATCAAGTTGTCCAAGAAACAGTCCCCACAGACTGATGAGGAACTTGAAAGGATGAAAGTCATCCTCTATGCTTCTGCCGTAGGTAGCATCTAATATGCAGTAAACTGTACCAGGCCTGACATTGCTTACGCTTTGAGCGTGACAAGCAGATATCAGTCCTGTGCAGGAGAGGCACATTGGAATGCTGTTAAGGGCATCTTTAAGTACCTAAGGAGGACTAAGAAAATGTTCTTAGTCTATGGCAATGGAGAACTGATCCTGGAAGGCTTTAGCGACGCTGGCTTCCAGTCTGATGACGATGATGCCAAGTCTCAATCGGGTTACGTATTCAAACTCAATGGAGGAGTAGTGGCTTTGAAAAGTTCCCAGCAAGCAACCACTGGTGACTCCACCACAGAGGCTGAATACATAGCAGCTTCAGAAGCTGCCAAGGAAGCGGTTTGGATGAGAAACTACATCCAAGAGTTGGGTGTGGTGCCTAGCATCGCCGAGCACGTTGTCGTCTTCTATGATAACAACGGTGCAATAGCGCAAGCAAAGGAACCGAGATCTCATCACCGTTCCAAACACATTCTTAGACGCCACCATCTTCTAAGAGAAATGGTAGGAAGAGGTGACGTTCGGATGGACCGAGTCAACTCAGCAGACAACACAGCAGATCCGCGGACAAAGCCTATGTCGCAGAGCGCTCATACGCAATATCTTGAGAAGATGGGGATTAGACGTATGGGCGATTAGCTTTAAAGGTCAAGTGGGAGATTGTTAGAATAGGTGACCATATAGCCAATCTTGGCGGGCAAAATGTAACCTATATCTACACAATTTCAGTATTTTGACAAACTATTAATGAATAAAGAAGTGAAATTCATTCTGGCATTACTTTGTTGGCATTCACTTCATCTGCTTTATGTCTATCTGTTCACTACGCAAACAAAGCCCACGGACTAAAAACCCATTTCGGGGACTGGGACTATGCTTGGAGGTAGGTCCATGAAATCAGTCCCGCTGAATCAGTCCGAAAATCTCCAAGTCAAGGAATCTCGAAAATGGGTACCGAGATTCCCTTGAGACTTGCACTAAGCATCTGCTGTCGTATTTCATCGACGGGTGACGAAGGTCGTCTAAGCAGTGTTAGTGGGCTAGCCTGCTGGGGAGTAGCTGACTGAGGTGACTCGCGGGAACCGTCTTACGGAGGACCTTGAGTAGGGTCAGCAAGGTATGACGTGTATTATCGATTCCAACAGTACAGGCTAAATCCTTTTGACTTGAGGAACTGCTGAGTTTACCTGTATATCAGGTCTGTATCTTAGATATGGTGAGAGATTGCCAAGAAGCACTTGAATAGTCATAAGCCATGTCTAGTGCAGCTCTGGTGTATAGAGTGACAGGAGTTTCCAAGAAAGGATCTGTCTCTTGTCAAAGGCATTGACAGTTGAGTCTCACGTATGCTCTGTGTTTTGTCCCTAAAATCTGTGGCCACAGTAACTGAACAGAAGCGAAGGTTTCCCTTGCGGCGTTTAGTAAGGACAGACCGACACTTAGGTCCAAAATGGGTACCTACATTTTTCGTGCCCTAGACCCTAAGTGGTGAGATCGTAGACAGAAGGACAAGTGTACTGTTATAGCCTAAATGTTCATCCTCGAAATTTCACCTAGTCTCTAGTGCCATGGACCAGTTTTAGATGGCCACCCATGGTAACGGACGGATTCTAGGAATCCGACCAAGTCTAACTGAAAAGGTGAACCTAAAGAGTCACAGACAATCCACACACACTAACTATTTAATTTAGAATTAAATATTGGAGAAAAGGAATGATTAAATTGGATTTAATCGGGTCCTTTTATTTTCTTGGAGAATTATTTCCTTTTATTTGATAAAAGGGATTAATCTAATAAATTAGATTTATTAGAGGATTAATTTAATGGCCTTAGAATAAATATTTATATTTATTTATTTGGCCTTTGGAATATTTAATAGGATTTAAATATTCCATTAAATTAAATTAATGGTTGAGATGGAAAGGGAGAGATGGATGGCTAGGATTAATTTGACTAGGTCAAATGCTACTTTGACTAGGACTTTGACTAGGTCAAAATCCTAGTCAAAATAGTCTTCTTTAAAGTTGGAGTTTAAAGAGGATTAAACTCCTCCTCTATAAATAGTCCTAGCCTCTCACTATTTGAGAATGATGAAATTCCAACACACACACACACACACGCACTTGGCTCTCTCCTCTCTCCCTCTCGTCCGCCCACTCTCTCTCTCACACAAGAAAATATTTTTCTTGTTCTTTTGTTCTTGGAACAATTGAACTTAGGAGAATTAATACCGTTAATCAATAACGTGTTATTAATTCATCCTCTCCAAATATTACTTGTTCGTTCGCTAGCACGACGTGCAAGATACGTGGGTGGATTGCGTGTTACAATTTGGAGAATCTCACGTACGAGATTTGGTGCAAAACGGGGAACAACGCGAGTACCGGTTAGAAGACGAAAACGACAATCGGTAGGTTCCGATTTAATTTTTCTTCCCTCTTTATTTTTAATCCTATGGCCTCCATGATTTTTTTTACGCTTTTAATTCATGAGATACACCAAACGCCCGGGAAACTTCAAGGGTACACCCCTTGAACGTGTTCTTTTATTTAATTAAAGCATGTTTAAATTTTTGTATATTAATTTTATACCGCGCTTCCGCATTCACGCTAATTCCCGGGATGATCCACATTCTTTCATTCTGGTCACCTATTCTAATACTTCGAAAAGGATTTTCCATCGGATAGTCGACGTGATGAGGTACTCCTTGAGGAATCAAGTGAGGTACCCCATGAGACAGTAGTGACATCTGATCCAATAGTTCCCACTGATAATGTTCCAGTCCTTCGTAGGTCAGCCAGAGTATCCCAACGTCCTGATAGGTATGAATTTATGGGCCTGACTGGTCAGTTGGATAATGATCCAAAGATGTATGGAGAAGCCATGTCGGACATCGATTCGTATAAGTAGCTTGAGTCCATGAGATCCGAAATGGAGTCGATGGGTGCAAATCAGGTTTGGACCCTAGTGGACCCACCCAAAGGGGTAAAACCCGTAGGGTGTAAATGGGTCTACAAACATAAGCTTGAAGCTGACGGGGAGGTTACAACCTTCAAAGCCAGGCTTGTGGTGAAAGGTTACACTCAAAGACTCGAGGTTAATTTTGAGGAAACCTACTCGCCCGTAGCAATGGCTAAGTCCATTCAGATACTGCTTGCCATAGCAGCATGGTATGACTATGAAATATGGCATATGGACGTGAAAACCGCCTTCCTCAACGGTTTCGTAGAGGAATAGATTTATATGGATCAACCGGAAGGTTTCACATCTGTTGGAGAAGAGCAGAAAGTCTGCTGTCTCCAAAGGTCCATCTATGGCCTCAAACAAGTTTCCCGAAGCGGGAACATACGCTTTGATGAAGTCATATGGGGATATGATTTCATCAAGAACGAGTCCGATCCTTGTGTATACAAGAAGATCAGTAGGAGCTCAGTTGCATTCCTAGTGCTTTACGTGGATGACATCTTGCTTATTGGGAATGATGCTAAGATGTTGGGAACCACTAAAACTTAGTTTCAAAACAATTCTCCATGAAGGATATGGGCGGGGCATCCTACATCCTTGGCATCAAGATCTACATGGATAGATCTAGACGAATGTTAGGAATGGCCCAGTCCTCGTATATTGAGAATGTCTTAAAGAGATTCAAGATGGAGAACTCAAAACGAGGATTCCTTCTTATGAGGCATGGAATTAAGTTGTCTAAGAATCAGTCTCCTAAGACTGATGAGGAGCTTAAACGGATGTTAGACATCCCCTATGCTTCAACCGTTATCAGCATTCAGTACGTTGTCCAGTGCACTACACCTGGCGTGGCTTTCGCTTTGAGCGTAACAAGTCGATATCAGGCCTGTGCCGGGAAGGCACACTGGAGTGCAGTCAAGACTATCCTAAAGTACCTGAAAAGGACTACAGACATGTTCTTAATCTACGGTAGTGGAGAATTGATACTGGAAGGCTACAACGACGCTAGCTTTCAGTCGGATGATAATGATGCCAAGTCTCAGTTTGATTTTGTGTTCAAACTAAATGGTGGCGTGGTTTCTTGGAAGGGTTCCAAGCAGGCTACCACGGCGAACTTCACCATAAAGTCTAAATACATAGCGGCTTTGGAAGCTGCTAAGGAGGTCGTTTGGATGATGAGCTACATCCAATGGTTGGATGTAGTACCTTGCATCGTTGAGCCAGTGGTTATCTTCTGCGATAACAACGGGGTGATAGCGCAAGCAAAGGAACTGAGATCTCATCACCTATCCAAGCATATTCTTATATGCTACTATCTGCTCAGAGATATGGTTAGCAGGGGTGACGTTCGGATGGACCGAGTCAGCTCCGCATAAAACATAGCAGATCCACTTACTAAGCCTGTGTCGCAAGTTGTCCATACTCAGCATCCGGATAAGATGAGTTTGACGTTAATGGGTGATCGGCTTTCGGTCAAGTGGGAGATTGTTAGAATAGGTGACCAGAAAGCCAATAGGTTTGGCATTTTGCAATCTATTTGACAACTTGATGTAATGTAATATTATGTAATGAGTAAAATGATTATTCATTACCATTTATACCATCTTTGTTGTGTTCATTTTCCATATGTTAAATGGTGTTTTACATATATCACAATAAAGCCCACAGACCACGGTTAAGAACTCATCCAGTTGGGTCACGCATTGGATGGTAGTCATGAAACCAATAGATAAAGAATTGGGTCTGAAACGTTCCAAGTCGGGCACCTCGAGATTGGGCATCGAGAGTCCTACAGAGACTTGCACCAAGAGTCGTATTCATTGGATGACTACCGTGTTTCATCGGCGACAGGCGTGGGATGCCTATACGATCTTGGTGGGTTGGTTGACTGGGGTCGAGCCGACTGAACTGATTCGCGGGGATCATCATATTGAAGCCTTGGAGGCTTGGTTGGTATGATTGGATTCCCCAGTTCTGATAGTACAAAAATAGTTCTCAGACTTTAGGAACCATAGCAGTCACGTATACTGGATAGCTATATCTTGGATGTGGCGAGAGGTGATCATTCTGTAAGATGATCTTTATAAGCCTTGTCCAGTGCAGTCAGAATGTGTAGCGACGACGGTGGGTTCGAAGAAGAGGATCCATCCCCTATCAGTATGTGACAGAGGTATCTCCTATGCACTCGGAGACATATTCATGCTGCTTAAACCTGTGGCCACAGTGGTTGGTCGAGCAGGATATAGTTTCCTGTGTCGATGCAATGAGGCATGCGTAGTCTCGAGTATTAAGCATAGATGCCTAGTCAAGGATGAGAACCGACGCCCAATTCCATAAGGCTAGGAGACGGTAGACTGAAGGACTGTACCCATACGGAATAGGCGCCTGAATGTTCACGCCAACATTCACTTAGTCTCTAGTGCCATGGACCATTGCTAGACGGCCACCTATGATAACAGGCTCCTATTGGACACGGGCCCAAGTCTAGCTTAGGGTGAACCTAAAGGGTCACACACAAATCACTAATAAGGTGGAGAAATTGGCTTGGAGTCAATTTCAGAGGATAATAAGTAATTGGATTACTTAAGGGATTGTCCATTGGATGGACGGGCCGGTATTGTATCGAGCCCTCATTTAATCAGTAAATGAGATTTATCAGTTAATATAGAGAGTCGGAAGATTGGATCTTTTAATTGGATTAAAAGATAAATGGGAATTATTTAAGTGGACCTTGAATTAAATGGGATTTAATTTTTTGGTTCTTTGTAATTGAATTACATTGGAACCCGGTCCATTAAATTTTAGCCCTGGAGGTGTGTTAATTCCATATATATATATATATATATATTATATGATAAATATTACCTATGTATATATATTATTTTCATAAATATTATTATTTGTATTTTTTATATTTGATATTTAATTGATATATTTTATGAATATATGTAAATTAACATATTTTTTTTAAAATTAGTTAATAATAAGTAATGTGAAGAGGAAAAAAGCATTATTTTATTTTTCAAAAAAAATGATGAAAAATTAATATTTTTTATAATTAATGCCATGTCAACATTTTTTCATAATTAAAGCCATATAATTGCCTAGTAATCACCATGTGATGCATAATCAACTAATAAAATTACTTCCCCCAATTTAAATGCCACCTCAGAAATTTCCGGTGACTTTCAAAAAAATTTCGATGAAATGTGGACTAAAATCGTGACAATTAAAAAGTTACAGAAACTTTTTGGAACCCTAGAAAGATAAAGCGCTAAAACGAGAATGGAGTACAATTAGAGAATAAAAAATGTAGGATAATCACCCTTGCTTCCTCCATCAAGAACCTACGTCACCCCCTACACCATCCAAGGGCTTGAGTTTGGTGTGAAAATTCGATCCATCTACAAGCACCTGATGCAACGAAGACATTTACATATACTTAAAAAGTATGAGATGCTAACAAGCGGCCCACTGCAAAGTGATTTCAAATGGGTAGAACAATGAGAACTATGGGTATTGGTTGTGATGAGAGAGTTGCTAATATCTCAATGGAAATCTCATCCAATTTATCGGAAGAGATTGTAGGTGCTTTGTTATGGTTAGGACAAGGAACTGGTATTTCACTTTTTAAGGCTTTAGAGTAGATGCTAGGTTTCTAGTACTGCACCTCATGAAACTTGCTAAAAGGTTCAGCTGCTACGTTTACCCTGTGATATAAGAAATGAGCAAAAATTCCCTTGTGAAAAAATAATTAGTAATTTACCCCCTGTGATCTTAAAATGAAGTAAATTACCCCCTTGTGTTTTTCCCTTGATATGGGGTAATTTGCTTCATTTCTCAAAACATAGGAAGGTAATTTGCTAATTATTTTTTCATAGGAGGAGTTTTGCTTATTTCTTATATCATAGGGGGTAAATTGCATTTATCCCATGCAATAAATAGATTTATCTCCAATAAGTTTCTCAGAGACAACCTTCTTGTTCTAGAAGTAATCCTTGGCCTTGCACCAGTCTTCTCACAAAACCATCATATTCTTAACAACTGATTTGTCAACATTTGTTGCTTTCAACTTTATTACTTTTTCTTATTGTTCAATTCACAAAATAAATTTCATGATAAAATTTCCAAGTATGGTCTTATTCACCTGAGTAGTTTGTTGATTCGTTTGTGTTGTTTCTCCCAGTTGTCCACTTAACTCTAATTGATCTTCCTAGTGTGACAAAAGTTGTTGTTGGTAGGTTCTTGTTTGTTCTTTTCCAAATTGATATAATTTTCAATTAAAGAAGACATTTAATCTTTGCAGAGGGCCAAGCAGAGAAAGTATACATTTTACATGTGAGACCTCTTAACTCTGCTCTTATTTTGTTCTGCATATATTTTCTTATTATTTTTTATCAGTGGTGATAACTCTTATTGCACTAAGCGGTGCACTTTATTTCCTTATATCCTAGATTAATTTGGAGCATGGCTTAATTAATTTTATGACATATGGCAAAGATGGTTGTGGCACATTAAGAAATGCAAAAAAAAAAAAAAAAAACAACAACAACAACAACAACAACAAAATTTTTGAAAATGGAGTGGTTTTAAAATGTATATTGTGACGTCCATATAATTTTATTTATAATTGAGAGACTAATTAGTAATTATTAAGAAAATATAACTTAATTATAGATTATAGGTTGAACTTATAAATATATTAAAACTTGAAAGGACTAAATTGGAGCTTCATTAAATATTTGTGATCAATGCATAAATATATAAAAGTTGGTAACTAGATTACAATTTTAATAAAAACTAAAAAGAAAGAAAGAAAGAAAGATGATATATATGTGACGGTCGCAGCACGTGGCTGCTTACTATCTCTACACATATATAAATATATTTATATTACTAACTTCTTAATAAAGAAAACAAACATATTAGAAGAATAAACATACATTACACACACTCAAATGTGCAATTTCGGACGGCGAAACAAGTTAGTATGTTTTATTATAAATTAATTATTATATTAATATTATTTAATTAGTACATTTCTTAAATATGATTTGTACTATTTGATTTACTATTTAATCGGAGAATTTAATGAATTCGAGTAGTTATATAAATTAGTGGTCGGGTAAATATTTAATTGGACCGGGGACATTATAGCCAATAAATTAGAATTTATTTAATCTATTAGATTTAGTTGTTGGTATAATGGATTATTCAAAAATAATCGAGTTTGATAACCGAATACATAATTGTATGTATTAGCGTTTAAATAATTATTGTTATAGTGAAGAATTGGCAAAAATTAATAGGAATAGTAGAAAATTATGTTTGAGAAATATTAGGGAATTATATTTGAGAAATATTATGTTTATTAAAAAGAAATATGAGATATTTGTAGTAATTTCATTTAGGGATGTTATAAAGAACGATAGTTATAAAAATATGAGGGGTTGGATAAACTAAATTTTTATAAGTTCATAGAAAAATTAGATATATACTAGGGAAATTTATAGTGTCTAATATTTAAACGAAAAAGGAACGGAGATTTGAATTTCAATATAAATGAAATATTTAAAGTATTGCTGGAAACAAGTACGAATATTAATTAGTGATTTTATTCAGAATTTACAATAGTTCTGATATATTAATAATATATATTATATCCTGCTATAGGACGTGAAGATAAAGTAGAGGGTTGAGCATTCTCTTCTATTAATGTGATCTTTTGAGTTGGAGGTAGGTATAGTTAATTGGATTTATATATATTTACATGTATGTATGGATATATATATATATATCTAATTATTTGTATATGTGAATGTTAATTATTGGTTGTTTGTCTGGATCACGTTATTCATCTATGAAATTGTCATTATGTATTTTATGTGGTTGTGTCGTACGGAAGTCAAAAGAATGACTGTGGATCATATATTTGAGTGTTAAATGAAAATGAATGAGAACGTTATTGGTGAGGAATCGATTATTGAATGCTAAAGTTAATGATATTGTTGCGAATTGAAATGAAAAGATGGCTGACCTAACTAGGGGGCATACTGCAATGTCTTATAATGAAATGATTAATGACGGGCTGTGTGATGTCATTGATCAATGGAGATGATGTGACATATCAAACGAGATGTGTGCTGTGTGATATGATTGACGGTGAGATATCATACGAATTGTGTGTTGTATGGTATCATTGATGATGGGGTATCATACGAGTTGTGTGTTGTGTGGTTTGAGAAAACAAAAGAGATATTATGATTGAGGGAACTACAGCCGGCAAAGACCATTGAGTGATGCACTCCAGCATGGGTAAGCAGGCACTAGGAAAATAAACAATAAAATCGAGTATTATGTGGAGATTGATATATGATTGTTGGTATATGCTGTTTCTTATATTTGTTGTATTTGCACGGTAAATACATGTGGGATAGTGTCATTACATGATATTCGTTTATAGTGTATGTGTGTGTATATGTATAACACATTCGAAGTTGTGCCATGGATCTTAATAGGTGGGTCAGCCGTGACACCTGAAGCCAAAAGTTCTAGCTATGTGACTATCGCCTTTTGTCGGGTTTCCATTTCAAGTTCTGTTAGTAGTTTGAAGCTCTTTTTTTTTTTTGGAGTTTTGTACATAGCATACTTGTGGCTTAGTAGATATGAACTTTTGACGATGTTACTATTATTTTAAATATATATATATATTACATATTTACAATAGGATTGATTTTATTAATTCTAAAAGAAATTTCTTATAAGGAGATTATACGTAAGAGGAGTGCATAATTAGTGGTAATACATTGTAGTTACGTAGGGGGAGTCACATTGGATGGTATCAAAGTGGGTCTATGTTTCTAGGATGATAGGTTGACTATGGGATGTGTCTAATGATTGAATTGCTTAATGTAGGATGGCTTCTCAAGGTAAACGTGCTGACCTAGTAGCTAGTAAGGAAGAGTCAGTGGTGTCCGCAGAGAGCTCCATTGCACCTGCAAGTGCAGGTGGAGTTGGGGTAGGGCTAGAGGGTGTTGGTGTTGATGCTCCAATTCCTCCTCGTGGTGTTCCAGCGGCAGGGTTACCACCAGAGTATGCACAGATCCTCTAGATGGCCTTGCAAGCCCAGGCCCAAACTCAAGCACAGTTTCTTGCACAAGCACATGTACCAGCCCTAGTGCCAGCACACGCGGTTCCTACAATTAAGCGTAACTATGAGAGGATGAGAAAGATGGGAGCTACAGAATTCGTGGGTACTTTAGACCCAGAGGTTGTTGAAAATGGTGGAAAAAGGCTGAAGATGTGATAAACTTGGTGAACAGTACTCCAAAAAATCGACTTAAGTATGTTGTTTCCTTATTCACGGGGAATGCACTGATTAGGTGGAGATTGATAAATAGAGCATATGAGCAACGAGAGATAACTTGGGCCGAATTTTAGAAAGAGTTTGATGATAAATACAGACCTAAGATGTACCAAGATAAGAAGAAGATGGAGTTTTTGAACCTTGTACAAGGAGATGATCAGACAGTGGCTGAGTATGAGATTCGTTTTGCTGCATTAGCCAAGTACGCATAGGAAGCAGTAGCGACACAAGAGGATCGATGTTACCGATTTGAACAGGGTTACGGCCAGAGATACAATAGGGTCTTGCAGTCAGAATTACAAAGTTTAAAACTCTCGTTGAGTCAGCAGTTCGGATGGAAGAGGCAGTGACTGAAGATAAGAATAAGGGAGAATAGAAGAGAAAGTCAACATATACGACAGAGGAGTCTAGTAGGTTGACCAAGAGGGGCACCGACCGTTCATTTTCAGCAGGAGGTGGAAGTTTTCCATGTGGTGGCTCCATTTTTTGAGGAAATAGTGGATCAAAATTTGGGGTATCAGTGGGCTTCAATAGGGGATCAGTAGAACGCAGTTCCTCTAGTTCGCCCTCTACTGGATCAGGTCGGGGAACTGCACAGAGTTATGGTCGGAGGTTAGCCTTCATACTGAGTTGTTCTACCTGTGGGAGGCGACATTTGGGACTATGTTGGAGACAAGATGCTATAGCCCATACTTGTTATAATTGTGGGGCTAGAGGACACATATCTAGGGATTGTCCTAGTCAGATTACAGATGTAGGTGGAAGTGTAGCCAGTAGGACACATAGTCAAAGTAGTATCGGGAGTAGTAGCCGAGGAGCTGAGAGGGGCAGAGGCAGAAGTAGGGGTAGAGGTACTGGTAATAGAGATGGTGGGAGTACGACTGGGCCGGAGCAAAAGTAGCTCAGGGACAGACTGAAGCAAGAATACATAACATGATTAGGCAGGAAGCTCCAGCCTCGAATGACGTGATTTCAGGTACGTTCTTATTATTTTATATTGAGGCTTATATTTTAATTGATCCTGGCTCTATACATTCATACATATCATCAGAACTTGCATCTAAAATACCTGGTGAGAACAACCCTTTGGGATATAATTTGATGGTTCATTTGCCTATGGGAGGAGAAGTGATAGTAAATAGTGTTAGAAAGGGGAGCTTAGTGAGGATTGGAGATATAAATTTACATGTAGATCTGATAGTAATAGACCTGAAGGAGTTTGATGTAATCTTGAGGATGGATTGGTTATCACAACATAAGGCAGTGGTTGACTGTTATAAGAAAGAAGTGATGATTGAATCTTCTGGCAAGCCAAAAGTAGTATTTGTGGGGGATCGAAAAGTAGTGTCAATCTGTGTAATATCAGCTATTGAGTCGAGACGATTAATGTTAGAAGAATGCGAGGCATATCTAGCCCATGTGATAGATACCGAAAAGATTAGTCCCACGCTGGAAGAAATCCCTGTAGTGAGAGACTAGCCTGAAGTGTTTCCTGATGACCTACCAAGTTTGCCACCACTTAGAGAATTGGACTTTATTATAGAAACTCTCTCATGAGTTGCCCCGATTTCTATTGCACCGTATAGAATTGCCCCAGTGGAATTACAAGAGCTTAAAAAGCAAATAGAAGAATTATTGAAGAAAGGATTTATCATACCAAGTACTTCACCGTGGGGTGCCCCAGTGTTATTTGTGAAAAAGAAGGACAGTAGTATGAGGTTGTGCATCGATTACCGTCAATTGAATAGGGTGACAGTGAAGAATAAATATCCGTTACCGAGAATTGATGACCTGCTAGACCAGTTGAAGGGAGCTACAACATTTTCAAAGATTGATTTGAGGTCTGGGTATTGGCAGTTGAGGATAGCAGAGAAAGATATACCAAAAATAGCTTTTCGTACTCGTTATGGTCACTATGAGCTCTTGGTGATGCCATTTGGGCTAACAAATGCACCGGCGGCGTTCATGGCATTAATGAACCCTATATTCCAAGAGTGCCTGGATCAGTTTGTGATAGTCTTTATAGATGACAACTTTGTGTACTCGAGGAACAGAGCGGAACATGAACAACATCTAAGGATAGTGTTGCAACTTTTGAAAGAAAAAGACTTGGTATGCCAAGTTAAGCAAGTGTGAATTTTTGGGTAAATCAGGTGGTTTTTCTAGGACATGTGATATCTAGTGATGGGGTTATGCCTGACCCTACAAAAGTGAAGGCTATTATGGAATGGAGAGTACCAAAAAATACGACTGAAGTTCGAAGTTTCTTGGGATTAGTTGGGTATTACAGGTTATTTGTTGAAGGTTTTTCCATAATTGCAGGTCCTTTGACTAAGTTATAACGGAAAGGGGGAGCATTCCACTGGACTAAACAATGTCAGTAGAGTTTTGATGAGCTAAAGAAAATATTGACATTGACTCCGATTTTGATTTTACCGTCTGGCAGCGGTGGATACATGGTATACACGGATGCATCGAAACAAGGGTCGGGTGTGTATTGATGCAAAACGGGAAGCTAATTGCTTATACATCTCGTCAGCTGAGGACTCATGAGTTGAATTATCCCACACATGACTTGGAATTAGTAGCAATTGTGCATGCATTAAAGATTTGGAGGCACTATTTATATGGCGAAAGATTTCAGATCTTCACCGACCATAAGAGCTTGAGATATATTTTAACGCAGAAGGAGTTGAATTTGAGACAAAGAAGATGGATAGAGTTGTTAAGGGATTATGACTGCACTATTGATTATCATCCAGGGAAAGCAAATGTAGTACCAGATGAATTGAGTAGAAAGAGTTCAAGCAATTTAGCCAGTTTGGGGAGTCATAATCTAACATTGCTATTGGAAATGAGATCTCTAAATACGAAATTAGAGGTTGATCAAATAGTAGGTTTGTTGGCAACCTTGCAACTTAAGCTGGACCTTGTGGATAAGATTAGGGAACCACAGAGCAAAGATCCTTTCTTATTAAGGATGCTAGAGAGAATGAAGCAGGGTAAAAAACCTAATTTCTCCGTAAGGATTGATGGAGTGATACAGAATGGAGGACGAGTTTGTGTACCTGATGTGGGTGGACTACGGGAAGAGATTTTGCGGAAAGCTCACAATGCACCATATGCAATGCATCTTGGTACGGTAAAGATGTATCGAGACTTAAGACCATATTACTGGTGGCAGACAATGAAGAAAGACGTGGCAGAATTTGTGGCTAAATGTATGACTTGTCAGCACGTAAAGGCAGAACATCAGGCGCCAGCAGGTAAACTTCAACCTTTATCTATACAAGAGTGGAAGTGGGAGAAGATCACTATGGATTTTGTTGTAGGATTGCCCCGTACACTTAGAAAGCATGATGCTATTTGGGTAATTATAGATAGACTGACGAAATCAGCTCATTACTTGCTTGTACGACAAAGTGATTCTCTAGACAAGTTAGCTGAGTTGTACATTTCCAAAATTGTGAGACTACATAGTGTGCCTGTATCTATTGTGTCAGGTAGAGATCCTCGATTCACCTCATGTTTTTGGGAAAGCTTACAAAGAGCCTTAGGCACGAAATTGCATTTCAGTACCCATTTTCATCCTCAAGCATATGGATAGTCAGAAAGAACGATTCAGACTTTGGAAGATATGATGAGGGCTTGTGCAATGGAGTTTAAGGGTAATTGGGATGATCACTTACCTTTGATGGAGTTTGCATATAACAACAATTTTCATTCTAGTATCGGTATGGCCCATATGAAGCTTTATATGGAAGAAGATGTTGAGATCCGATATGTTGGGATATTGAGGGATTACGACAACTAGAAGGTTCGGAATTGGTACAACAGATGATGGAGAAGGTACAAGTAGTTAAGAAGTGTTTGAAAGCAGACCAAGATCATCAGAAATATTATGTTGATGAACATCGAAGGGAGATGGAATATGAAATTGGTGAAAAGGTCTTCCTGAAAGTATCTCCTTGGAAGAGAATTTTGAGGCTTGGCAAGTAAGGAAAGTTAAGTCCGAGGTATATTGGGCCATATGAAATTAAAGAAAGAATTGGACCACTAGCGTATCGACTAGCACTGCTAGCAGAGTCGTCACAGATACATGATGTGTTTCATGTTTCGATGCTACGATGATATCGATCGGATCCTAGCAATGTAATCCATGAACCAGAAATAGAGATTTCCCAGGAATTGACGTATGTGGAAGAGCCAACGGAGATTTTAGACAGAAGCGAAAGAAAATTGAGAAATAAGGAGATACCTATGGTAAAAGTGAGATGGAATCATCATTCTCCAAGAGGGGCTACTTGGAAGGTTGAGGTGCATATGAGAGAGAAGTACCCTTATTTATTCCATTAAATGGGTAAGATAGTTAAATTTCGAGGACGAAATTAGGAGGGTAGAATTGTGACGTCCATAAAATTTTATTCATAATTGAGAGACTAATTAGTAATCATTAAGAAAATCTAGTTTAATTATAAATTATAGGTTGAATTTATAAATATATTAAAACTTGAAGGGTCTAAATTGGAGATTTATTAAATATTTGTGATCCATGCATAAATATATAGAAGTTGGTGACTAAATTATAGTTTTAATAAAATTATAAAAAAAGAAAGAAAGAAAGATGATATATATGTGACGGCCGCAACACGTGGCTGCTTACTATCTCTACACATATATAAATATATTTATATTACTAACTTCTTAATGAAGAAAACAAACATACATATTAGAAGATTAAACACACACTACACACACATCAAATGTGCAATTTCGGACAGCGAAACAGGTTAGTCACTACAAAAAACTTCATTTTTTGCAAGGAAAATTTTCCTCACAAAAACCAATAATTTCGTCACATTAGCTTAATGTGAGGAAAAAAATTCGTCACAAGGTCCTGACAATAGGGCCTCGCATTAGGTCTAATGTAGGATAATGTGACGAAATATAATTTCCTCACATATATAATTGTGAGGAAAATCATTTCCTCACAAATAAATGGTGTATATGATGAATATATCCTCATTTTAAATACTTTTTTTCCTCGCAATATATTATTTTCTCACAAAAAAGATTATATTTTATTAAATGTGGCCAAATATATCGTCACATTAGACTACTTTTTCCTCACGTATTATATTAACAAAATATGACGATAACTTTCTCACATTAGAGTTATTCAAAATTAATATTAAAAAACTCAATAACTTCATTTGTGACGATAATTTCCTCACAATAGAATTATCCGAAAGAAATTTACACAAATTTAAAAAATCATTTGTGACAAAAAAAATCCTCACATTATAATTTTATTTCAATTAAATATACATTTTTTATATTTGCTTGTGAGGGGCATTTCGTCACATTAACATTCTAATTTGACATGATTTAGTCATCACAAAAAACGTTAATTGCAATTTTATCACAATATCAACATTTAATAAGATTCATAATGTCATCCATATATCTTGGCTTAGTAAAATGAAATTTCACATCTCAAGCGCATTTGTCACAAAATAATTCAATATAAATATTAATCTTGAACTTTTCATCAAAAATTAAAATCTTGTGTCAATTAGATAATAAATTGCAAGATAGTCGTACATTAATTAAAGAAATGAAAAGAATCATGCATAAGAAAAAATTGGGACAAAATATTCGAATATAAAACATACTTGAAATGCTAAAAAATTTGAGTAGATTACAAAATCCAAACTAGAAAAGAGAACAATTATGTATCCATATCGATTCCTAAGAATTCAAAAGTACCCTTTAAAAACACGACCAATATATTTTCATCGAAGATGATATATCTACACAACGTATCAACATTTGACGTGTTCGAATCTCAAGTAGAACCATCTTCTGTCGTAGAATCTGAGAAGGATTCAAAGAAAAATCAATATCAATACTCGACAACTAAAATAATAATCTATAGCAACATTCAATATCCATTTCTCCTAAATAAATTGTTTAAATATACAGATTTTGAACAAAATGCATCTTTGCACAAGAGAAATATGAATGATAAATTGGACTCCAAAAGTTACCAACAATCAGAAACAAAACAAATATTAAATTATCCAACACCCAAACATCGCTCATGTTCAAATACAAATAAACAATCACTTAGAATCACATTTCTCTTCACTAAAAATATGTCACTTAATTCTTTGTTACACGAGCAGTAAAATTGCTGCTCCTATTGCAGAGAAACAGGCTGTTTCTCCAAAACAGGAGCAGCAAATTTGCTGCCCCTGTTTCTTTGAAACAGGTGCAGGGGCAGCAAAATTGTTGCTCCTGTTTCAGACTGTTTCAGGAGCAGGAGCAGCAAATTTGCTGCCCCTGGTATCTCCTCAACCTAAAATGCAAAGTTAACAAATGAAAAGAGTGATTATCATATATATAATGAATTTTTTTAGAACAAATAAAAGTAATTAATCACTGTAGCATATGAAAAGTGTTTACTTGGTTGGTTAGTCCAGTGATCAAATCTTAAGGAGAAAACATATGCAACAAAAGTTCCCCTCTTCCATCATCATTAAGCATGAATGGACAAAACAAGGGATATCATGGTACAAACAGAATATTTTTTTTTCATAACCAGTGCAAGAAATGAGTAATTCTAGCACAAAACAATAAATCAGCTTGGAGAATATGTTTAAGGCATCCTATATTCTTAAAATCCAATTCATATCATCACTACAAGGGCCATACAAAGAACCATATTTACCACTGCATAATCAAGTTCCCTTCTTATTCTTTTTTCCATTAGTTTGGAGCTGCATATTACCACTAGTGTTTACAATGTATGGAACAATAAGAAGCATTTCTACATCCGTAAGCAATATGCGATCAACCCATAAAAAGACTGAAGAAAACAAGTTGAAAAATCTAAGCAAATGTGATTGCTTGCATATTCCAAAAAAAAAAAAAAAAGAAAAAACAATAGAAGCAAAAAAATTTTTATTGAGCCTAAACCCCTAATATTTATTGCCCTACTACTCTACACAAAAAAACTAGTTTCATCATATACCACATAAAGCCAACTGCCATGAACTTTATAACTTATAAAAATAACCATAGAACTGGGAGGAAAAGGACAATCACAGTCACAAAAAGATCAACATATTCATCAAAATACCCCAACTACATTTCAGTACTTAGACATCAATATCTTTACCAGGTGCACGTGGGCCTGGTATAAGCAATGACATCATAAGGTATTCTTCTTTCATGCATTCATAAGGAGGCAAGTTGTGTGGAACGAGAATAACAGGCCACATGCTGTATGAGTTGCCTAAATTTGACCAAGGAGTAAAACCATCCGTCGCCAAACCCAATTTTACGTTACGAGGATCTTGAGCAAAATGAGGATATTGGTCATCAAAATGCTTCCAAGCTGGAGAATCGCATGATGTCTCATAGTGCCTAATTCATCTTTTCTTCTCTCCTTATGCCACCTCATATTAGAAGCTATTTTCCGAGACATAAAAAGTCTTTGCAGTTTTGGCTTCAACGGAAAGTATCTTAATATTTTATGTGGGACATTCCTCTTAGCATCATTAGTCTTCCATCTTGATTCACCACAGATGGGGCATTTGTTTTTGTCTACATTGTCTTTGTAGAATAGTGCACAATCATTTTTACAAGCATCAATTTCTTCATATCTCATTCCCATCTCAACTAGGATTTTTTTTGCTCCGTAAAGTGACGAAGGAAGTATCTCACCTTCTGGCAATATCTCTTTTAAAAACTCAAGCAACATATTAAAGCTTTTGTTGCTCCATTTTCCCATCACTTTAATATGAAGCAATTCCACAATTATAGATAACAACGATTTTTTACAACCTGGGTATAGTTCGCGTTTTGCATCTCTTAATAAGTTTCTAAAACTTTCTGTTTCCCCCTGAAAATTTTGAACCTCACTCATTTCATCTAACACTTCAGTGAAATCATTATGCAAGTTAGATGATTGAGCATTCATCAATTATCATCTATAAGATCGTGTTCATTCTCATCATCACTAAAGATATGTACTTTCTCCCCATATAATATCCAATCAGGGTAATTATATGAGAAACCATTTGTATGCAGATCAAGCTTAACTTCATCAAAAGATTTGAACCTTGTATTATTGCAAGAGCGACAAGGACAATGAATCATGTTGTCAGGCCCAGCAGCATTTTCCTTGGCAAAATTGAGAAATGATTCCACACCTTTAATGAATGACTCAGAAAATATATTTGTCTTATTCGTCCAACTTTTATCCATTACGTTGTCCCTAAAGATAATGTGTTTTATATTAACTTATATTCAATAAATAAGTGTTACATAATATTGCACTTATACTATTCCAAGTTAGACAAGTAAATGAGAGAAAGTAAATTAAGGTTGTTGCAAAAAGTAATATAGAAATTAAACTCATAGATAAAAAATATCCCAACTAATTGAAAAGACAAAGTTCATGAAAACAAAATCCACAACCAAGACAGATAAAATTTTTGCACTATAACCATCATCCAACAATGCATGTTCAAACATAAGTATAGATTAAATAATATACTTAATGGAATAAGCAAATTAATCAAACTAAAAGCATATAGTAAAACATAAATAACTCAATGCAAAAACAAGAGTTAGCATATAAGATTTTGATAAGGAAAACGCAACTTACGTTAATAGGGAAATTGCTGCACTTTTTGAATTGTACTCGTAACTTCTAATTGCGTTTTTCCTGTAAAGAATACCAGAGAATTTTTGGTTAATTCCAGCAGAATTGTAACAGAGGCAAAATTCCCCCCTTGTTATAGGCGAAATTCGCCCCTGTACAGGGGGGAATTTCGCCTCTGTTACAGGGGCGATTTCGCCTCTGTAACAAGGGCGGATTTCCGCCCCTGTAGTGGCGGAATTTCGCCATACAGGGGCGAAAATTCATCTCCTACGACTATAGAAAAATGCTTAAATTTTGACAAAATTTTCTTTCAAACAGTAATATGAGAGAAGAACTAAATACCTTGTTGATTGGCAAGAGTGATGATGGATTGTTGATGAAAGTAAGAGAAGAATTTGAGGAAGAAGAAAGCACTGTGTTGAGTTGAAAGAAAGAAGAAAGAGAGTTTTGACGGTTTACAAGTATATTTTTTCTATTTTTTTAATAAAATTAACTGTATATTTTTTTATTAAGAAGTTTATTTATTTAATTTAAGATGAGATTTTGGAATTGATATGTAGAAAAAAATTAATACTTTGAAAAATACTTAAAAAAGAAAAAGATGAGACAACAAAATATTATTTTATTAAGTATAAAATTTAATTGCAAATAAAAACATAAATTTATCACATAAATAGTTTTAAAAAAATAAGATAAAATACTAAACAAAAGAGAATATTAATTTTGGGGGGAAAGACA
The DNA here is from genome assembly GCA_034509735.1 of Sesamum alatum. NCBI lineage: Eukaryota > Viridiplantae > Streptophyta > Magnoliopsida > Lamiales > Pedaliaceae > Sesamum > Sesamum alatum. The sequence goes on from JACGWO010000002.1 coordinate 35,443,185, forward strand.
ATTATTTATAGGGGGGAAATATTTTCTCACTCATATATATAGTTGTTGTGAGATTTTTTCTTTTTTGTCACAATATACTAATTAATTGTGAAGAAATAATTTTTCTTTTATCATGAAATTTTAATTCGTTGTAAAAAAATGGATGCAATTACAAGGAATAAAAATTCGTCACATTATGTGATACTTAATGTGAGGATAAATAATTTTGTCATAATATATGATATTTAATGTGATGACATATAATTTCATCACAATAATGATATGAAATAGTGAGAAAAAAGTATTTTTAGTCCTTTGTTTGTATATTGTGAGGAATTTTTTTTTATCATATTTACATCAATTTTTTTTTTGTGAGGAATTAAATATATATTGTGATAAAAAGATAATTTCCTCACAATTTGTCCATGCTTTTGTGAGGCAACTAGAACTCCTCATAATATGAAAAGCCTAATGTGAGGAAACAAGATTTCCTCATATTAACCTTTCTTATGTGACAATATTTAATTTCCTCACATAACATTGGTCACAAAAAAAGACATTTTTTGTAGTGAGTATATTTTATTATAAATTATGAATTAATTATGATATTAATATTATTTAATTAGTGCATTTATTAAATATAATTTGTACTATCCGATTTACTATTTAACTGGAGAATTTCATGAATTCGAATAGTTAGACAAATTAGTGATCGGGTAAATATTTAATTGGAGCGGGGACATTATAGCCAATAAATTAGAATTTATTTAATCTATTAGATTTAGTTGTTGGTATAATGGATTATTAAAAATTAATCGGGTTTAATGACCGAATACATAATTGTATGTATTAGTGTTTAAATAATTATTGTTATAGTGAAGAATTGGCAAAAATTAATAGGAAGAGTAGAAAATTATGTTTGAAAAATATTAGGGAATTGTATTTGAGAAATATTATATTTATTTAAAAGAAATATGGGATATTTGTAGTAATTTCATTGAGGGATATTATAAAGAAAATAGTTATAAAAACATAAGGGGTTAGATAAACTAAATTCTTATAAGTTCAAAGAAAAATTAGATATATACAGGGGAAGTTTATAGCGTCTAATATTTAAATGAAAAAAGAACGAAGATTTGAATTTCAATATAAATGAAATATTTAAAGTATTGGTGGAAAAAAGTACCAATATTAATTAGTGATTTTATTCGGAATTTACAATAGTTATGATATATTAATAATATATATTATATCCTGCTATAGGACGTGAAGATAGAGTAGAAGACTGAGCAGTTTCTTCTATTAATGTGATCTTTTCATTTGGAGGTAAGTATAGTTAATTGGATTTATATATAATGATATGTATGTATGGATATATTATATATCTCATTGTTTGTATATGTGATTGTTAATTATTGGTTGTTTGTCTGGATCACGTTAATGATCTATGAAATTGTCATTATGTGTTTTCTATGGTTGTGTTGTACGGAAGCCAAATGATGATTGTCGATCATATATTTGAGTGTTAAAGAAAATGAATGAGAACGTTATTGGTGGGGAATCGATTGTTGAATGAAATTGAATGCGGAAGTTAATGATATTGTAGAATAGAAATAAAAAAATGGCTTACCTAACTGGGTGACATACTCCAATAACTTATGATGAAATGATTACGACGAGTTGTGTGCTGTCATTGATCAATGGAGATGACGTGACATATCATACGAGTTGTGTGCTGTGTGATATGATTGAAGATGGAATATCATACGAGCTGTGTGTTGTGTGGTATCATTGATGATGGAGTATCATACGAGTTGTGTGCTGTGTGATACCGAAAAAAAAAGATATTATGGTTGAGGGGACAATACCCGGCAAATACCATTGAGTGATGCACTCCAACATGGGTAAGCAGGGCCCTAGAAACGAGTATTATGTGGAGATTGATATATGATTGTTGGTATATGTTATTTCTTATATTTGTTGTATTTGCACGGTAAATATATGTGAGATAGTGTCATTACATGATATTCGTTTTATTGTGTATGTGCGTGTATATGTATAAGTCAATCATACGAGTTGTGCGCTATGTGGTACCGAAAAAAAAAAGATATTATGGTTGAGGGGACAATAGCCGGCAAAGACCATTGAGTGATGCACTCCAACACGGGTAAGCAGGGCCCTAGAAACGAGTATTATGTGGAGATTGATATATGATTGTTGGTATATGTTATTTCTTATATTTGTTGTATTTGCACGGTAAATATATGTGGGATAGTGTCATTACATGATATTCGTTTTTATTGTGTATGTGCGTGTATATGTATAAGTCAATTAGCTATACTTATTGAGTAGGCAGCTCAGCCCTTGCCAACATTTTTCAAGAGATAGGTCACAGTGACTAGCTACAACACATTCGAAGTTGTGCCATAGATCTTAATAGGTGGGTCAGCCGTGACACCTGAAGCCAAAAGTTCTAGCTATGTGACTATAGTCTTTTGTCGGGTTTGCATTTCAAGTTCTGTAGTAGTTTGAAGATCTTTTTTTTTTTGGAGTTTTGTACATAGCATACTTGTGGCTTAGTAGATATGAACTTTTGACGATGTTACTGTTATTTTAAATATATATATATATATATATATATTACATATTTACAATAGGATTGATTTTATTCATTTTAAAAGAAAATCTCTTATAAGGCAGATTATACGTAAGAGGAGTGCATAATTAGTGGTAATACAATGCAGTTACGTAGGGGGTGTCACATATATTATAAAAGAATATATATATTTCACCAAAGATGGGACTTGAAGTCCTGTTTTTATATTAATTATGTATTAATTATTAATTAAAATTGTAAATAATAATTAAGCTTAATTATATATAATTAATATTAATATTAATTAATTATTATGATAAAATTTCAAATTATTATTTTATAATTATTATTTATAATATATTAATTATTTTTACAAAATAAGTATAATTAAGTTTTTAATAATTAATAAATATATTTATTAATTAAAATATGGCCTATCATATTACATTATGTACAAAAAATAAAAAATATTATAAAATTAGTGATAATTATAAATTATAATAGTGGCCACCAATCCCATATGTATGTCGTTGGTATTGGTGTCGAGGTCTTTTTTTTTCACCAATCGATTCTGTTGGCCCATTTTATTTTTAAACTATGATTAACAACTATATTGACACATTTTTAATAATTAATAAAAAAATTATCAATTAAAAATGGTCTATAATATTATATTATGTACAAAAAATAAAAAAGAAAGAATAAAACTATGATAAAATTAATTATGATTACAAATTCTAATAATGCTCGTCAATCTCACCAATGCCCCATTGAAATCTCGTTATCACATGCTCTAAACAAGAAGACTTAGTGCCAATGCCAGCGGCACAATATTATCAAACTATGTTGATTAACAACTACGATTATCAAATTTTTAAGAAAACAAAAAGACCTCGACAACTAATTAAAAATTTGATAATATAGTTGTTAATCGTAGTTTAAAAAATAAATGAGACAACAGAACTGATTGGTGAAAAAAAAAAAAAGACCTTGACACCAATACCAACGACATACATATGGGACTGATGGTCACTATTATAATTTATAATCATCACTAATTTTATAATACTTTTTATTTTTTGTACACAATGTAATATTATAGGTCATATTTAATTAATAAATATATTTATTAATTATTAAAAATTTAATTATACTTATTAAATTTCAAAATAAATATAAAAAAAATCAATGGGCTCGCGACCACGCCCAAATTTTTATAAAATGTCTCACTTTTCACCAAATACTTTTCAAGTCCCGTCTTTGATAAAATGTAATTTTTTTTATATAATATACACTAAAGACATGATTTGAAGTCCCATCTCCGCCTATCTTTGTAAATATTTCAAAATCACCTCATTTTCAAAACTTTTCTTTTTTTTATATTTTTTAAATAATTTACCCTTCATTTCAGTACCATTATCGTATTCTCTGTGTGACAATTAGAAAATAATGATAAAATACGAATTGTTCTTGATTTGTTATCAGCAATATACAAATTCCTAAATTCTGATGATGGCTAAGTTGCATTGCTGAAAATTGAATAGTAGTACTTCATTTTTATTTAATTGGAAATTCGCGAAATATTTTGAATAAATTTATTTAATAACATGTTCTCATAATATCATTATGAAAAATATATAGAATTATTTAATTTATTGTAAGAAATTTTATTATTTACCTTGATGTAAATTTAAAGTTTTAAAAATTATCTTTTCAAACAAAAAGTTAAATGGGTAAGACTCGAGTTTAACCCTAGTTATTTTGAATACAACATGAGTGCGATGTAAGGCTGTCAATTGTAGGGCCTTAGTCTACTCATACCCATGCCTAAAAGAGACTCATTGTATTCGATAATATATATCTAGAACCTACTCAATCTTCTCAAGACCTAATGGATCTATCGACCCAAGTGCATTGTTTTGGACTCAATTTTTCTTTGGATCGGGTTGGGCTGAGATCTAGTTTTTTTCTTAATGGTAATGGATAATGTTTGGTATTTTTATTTAAGGCAAGATAATTATAAAAGACTAAAAAAATATAATAGATTCCACTTGATAAAATGGAGTTTATTGAGAGTGCCCACATCTGCGATTATATATATGATGGTTAGCCTCTGTACTTTTTGGTGCAATATAGATTAACTATACGATTGGTAGATGCATGCTTGTTGAAATACTTTGAAATTTAATGGGTAAATTATATTTTGTTATCTGATCTGTGCCTGTTTTTATTCTTGTTATTTTTATTTTTTTTTGTCAACCATCTCAACTTTTGCGAAATTTGCACTTTTCCATAGATGATAGTTATTCGGTCGATTTTTCTGCTGAAAAAAACATCACATACAGTGCACATGTGATATTTAAGGGTAATGTGATGTGATGGTTTACACATATACAATATATGTGTTGTTTTTCCGACAGAAAAATTGATAAGAAAACGGTCATATATGACAAATTACAAATTTAGTAAAGTTGAAATAGTAATTTGACACAAAAAAAAAGTTTTAAATAACAAAATATAAAAATGTGCATAGTTTGGATGAGAAAATATAATCTATCCAAATTTGATTGACTAACTTGTTTCTAAATATTAGGGATAGATAGCTGGAATGTATTTTATTTGCCCCTATGAGATAAGTATTTTGTTGCATATATGAGCTAGCACGTAGAGTTACTAGTCCTGTTGCCATATGCTTTTTACAATTTAGTGCTTTTCGCATATTATTTTCGTAATTCAACTGTAAAAGCTGCAAGGGTATTTTTTTATTTGAATAATTATCAGTAGCATATATGACAATATGATAATGTTAGTATTGCAATGTTATATATGGCAATTTATTCAAGTGATTTTTTGAAAATGTATCAAATCAATTCCCTTTTCGCTTGTACTTGAATACATTAAACACAGATATTTGCTTCATTCTCGTTTATACAATTGCATCCACATTGATTTTTGTAAAGAGAAAGTGTCGTTGTCTTCATCATCGTAATAATAATAATTAGCTTAAAGGCATTTTTGGTCTTGTAATTATACTCCATTATCATTTTAGTCATTTATCTTTATAGGATTTCAAAAAGGTTTTGTAGCTTTTCAATAATCACGATTTTGGTTTTTTTTTCGTCGGAATTTCTCCAAAGTTGCCAGAAATGTTTGACGTGGCGGCCCAAATTTCAAACATTTCCGGCAACGTTGAAGAAATCCCAGCGAAAGGAGGACCAAAATCGTGACAATTAAAATGTTACAGAACATTTTTAGAATCCTAAAAAAATAAAGAATTAAAATGAGAATGAGTTATAGTTAATGGGCAAAAAATGACTTTAATCCTAAATTATGTAGTATCTGCAGTCTTATGATGGTATAACCAAGACTTGTACATTAGCATATTCTCATACGAAAGTGAGCGAGAAAGGGACAGCTTCTTTACGAAATTCATGAAATGATTTATACAAAGAACTTTAAGGAAATACAACACAAGTTGTAGAGCAAAATTAGATCATGAGTTCTCGCAACAAGGGCAAAGGTGGTTATGTCATTGTCCTACATGCATCATGTTGCATGCCTTCTTCCTTGTGTTCTCTGTTGCAGGCAGCTTATTTTCCCATATAAGCATTCTTTTCTTTTCAAACAAGCTTTCTGCGAACTCGGTGCTTTTTCCTATCACGGAGTTTAACAGGAATGATCCATTTAATTGATTGAAAAATATTTTAAACGGATACTTGACTTTATCCATTTCTGTGAGACAGACCCAGTAACCCCATGTTCTTCTGGTGGATATGTCATCTTCACTAAGGGAAGACACCAGAGGAGCCTCTCCTATGGCAGCCTTGACTCTGTTGAATGCTACCATGTCTGGTCTCTGTAATTTGATGAAATGGAATGCTGGATGAGACCCTTTTCCAGCGATTTCTGGAGCTATGAAAATGAACTTGAGCTCCAAAATATCTCCTCGTTTAAGGTGGGGATTGCTTTGCCATGCATCATATACCTCCCCACCAATCCATTTAGGGAGCTTTGAGATTTCCGAAAAGCTTGGTGACATAGTATGAACTGAAGCAAGAGCACCAAAATCATACCACTCTCATACCTCTTCTAGTTTAGACCCTTCGAGCCTCCAGATTCTGTTATATTTTCCAGATGTATTTTCGATGGTCTTGCCTGGGCTTATGCCTTTTTGGGAAACAAGTTTTTCCCATGATCTTTGATAATTCTGCCAAGTGGAAACAGAAGATAAAGCCTCGTTAGTATTAACCTTAGAGGTGCCCGTCATTAACCTAAGGTTATTCTCTTCCTCTTTAACCCCAAAGGTGTTGGGTTGACTTGAATTATCAGGACTTTGCACTTCCTGTAACTCAACTTTTGCCTTTTCACCAGAGTCTGCGCGATGACCTTGTGCAAGCAGTACTTGAATATGCCGCTACAGGTTTAGAGCCCTGTTCTCCAATTGTAGGTTTAGAGCCCTACTCTCTTAATTCTCGGGCTATCACTGAAGATGATGCCTTTCGAATTGGTTCCAGTAGGTCGTCCCATAACGAGCTTGCAGCAAGTTTGGTACTCCTGATGGCGCTCTGGACAGTGTCCAGATCAGCTCGTTGGACTTGGCCAGCTATTCGGGCTTTAACTGTTAGCTGTCCAAATCTCTTGTCAATCTCCTCAAGGTTCTCCCTGAGGTGCCTGAGCCTGATGATGACGGAGTCTGCTTCAGCTGCCTGCATCTCTTGTTAAGAAATCTGCAAGAACATTTTCATGAGATTTGATAACGACAATATTATAACAATAATATTGGCATTTTTCTTGCCATCTAATAATACGAGCTTTCTCAATCTTTGATTCAAGTTTATTTTTTAAGAAAGCCTTAACATTCGTATTATCAACTTTTAATGTAAATTATTTGGCTAGTAAGAACAAAGGCCATATTTTGAAAGCCTTCCAAACTGCAAAGAATTCCTTGTCGTTAATATGCCATAATTTAGCTTGTTGTTTGGTGAACAACCCTCCTGTGTATCTACATGGCTCTTCGCCAGTAGTTGTTTTTGTCATGAGCGCTGTTGCCCATCTGTAATCATTGGCGTCTGTGTAGACTACCAACTCTTCCTCGTCTTGTGGGATTGCAAGCTTTGGCAGGTTATTGCAAACCTGTTTTAACTCACAAACCCTTTGCGTATGAATTTCCTCCCATTTCCACTTTGAACTTTCTGTTTCTTTCAGAAGTGGATGGAAATCCTTTCTGTATTTTGCGAGCTCCTTGATAAAGATTCCCGCAAAATTGATAACTCCGAAGAAGCTTTGAAGTTGCTTCTTATCTTTAAGAATGTCAGGAAAATTGCGAATATTTTCTACAATGTGTTCCTGCAACTCAATACCTGCTTCGTCAATAAGAATTCCTAGAAATTCAATTTTATTGACAACTATGATGACTTTGTTTTCGGAAAGCACTAACCCGTCCTTATGGTACGCATCAGAAAATATTTCAAGACGTCTAATATGATCCTGTATATTTTTAGATGCAATCAAGATGTCGTCTATGTAAACAAACATAAACTCCAGATAGTCTTTGAAAAGATTATCCATCTTTCTTCGAAATATCTGGGGTGCATTGGCAAGTCCCATTGGAAGTACATTTCAGATATATTGTCCATGAGGTGTGGAAAATGCAGTATATTTCTTTGAATCATTTTCCATTTTAATTTGATAAAATTCAGATTTGCAATCGAACTTGAAAAAACACTTTAGCACCTTTAATGCAATCAATTAAGTGTTCTCTACTTGGGATGTAATAACCATCAAATTCTAATATTCTATTAATGCCTTGATAGTTAATGACTAACCTGGGTTTACCTCTTTTTATCTCACCATGGTTTCTTACCAGAAAACCAGGGCTACTATAGGCCGAGACTCCAAGCTCGATGAGTCTAAGATTGATATGCTCTTTAATGATCTCCTGCATATCTTTCTTATCCTCCATGTTCATTTCAATAGGCTTGTATCGGACATACCCGTACTTGAATTCCTCTTTGACCTTTAGAGTAGTCTCGGTCTTATTTCTATCCCACCACGCCAAAGGATTCTCACTAAAATTCCTTTGAATAAGCCTCTTGACATTCTCGAGAGAAAGTTTACTTTCTCTGTCCATGTCCATTGACCTGCACTCTTGTATGGCTTCCTTCAAGATCCTAAGATCTTCTTCCGAAGCATCATCAAAACCTTGTTGCCTGAAGGACAAAAGAGCCTTACCAAATTTTCTTCTACCCTGCATTTTTGGATGAGTTAATTTGGCATCATCAGCACGTTTGCTGCGAAAATTTATGGGTATTATCCTGTTAAATGCCTTTTCTCTCCGCAAAACTGTATCTCGCTACCACAGTTAGTAGTAAAAATCAACAGATTCTTGTGGTATCCCAGACATATTTTGCAAAGGTTTGGATGAAATTATTACCTAGCAAAATATCTGCTCCTGTATCATGAAAGTAAATAGGAGCCGTCTTTACCTTGAACCAAGGTGTTCTAGATGCTCCTCCAATAATGATTTTTGCTTCTTGTATACCCTTATTGAGTACAAGAATTTTTGTGAAAAATCCCTTCATGCAATAATGGGTAAAGATTCCATAGCTTCGCTAGGGAACACACCAGGTTTTGCCGTGCAAATCCCTGATCCTGAGTTAATATAAGCTGCAAAATATTCTGACTTATATTGTTCATACAACATACCAACAGATATGTATATAGAAAAGGGGCTAGTCATTCAATTCTAATGGTATAACCGTCTAGACTGAATTCCATACCATTACCTTTTCTTCCCCATGGTTTATGATCCTCGAGGAAACTTAACCCCAAAGTCATTATCCCATTTTCTCGTCCTGCGATTCCTGCAACAAATATCTCATGGCCTGCTATTTCTAGCATTCCTTCGTATTTTCCCACAACATGTTGTTGCAAATGATATAAGTCATCACAAGGAAAATAGTTTTCTTTTTCAGTGATATCAAATATAACCTGAATTTGTTTCCAGCCTTCTGGGCATCGGAGTTTCACATTATCAACCCTGATAGCTCGGGGCTTCAATAATTCTAATTCCTTTCCTTTATAGGCCATAATCCTATCTTCTGAAAAGGACATCCTGCTATTAAAATCAGTTCTAGAACTAAGGGCTCGATCTAAAACCAGGTGATCCTTTATAAAGATATCAACACCACATACTCTAGGTATTCTAATAGGATCTGGTGTCATTACCTTAGCGAATTCTTTGAAAATTCTAAGAATCTCAATATACTCTTTCCTAAGAAACAAATCAGAATGATGTGTGTTGGAAAGGGCATAAGCTATTCTATATGTTATAGAATATGGTCTATTCCCATCTTTCATAAGATCTTTTCTTTTAGAATCCTGATGAAGTGTTAAGACTTTACTGAAATCTTGGTATGCTAGGTTGTATGCTATCCTAGGATGAATAAAAAAACATCAGTTTTCCTGCATACAAATTTCCTATCATTGTCCCAAGACAACCATCTCTTAAGTTATTGATTCTTCTATCCATTATTGACAAATGTATTTCCGAATCAATTCCTTCTTTAAAGGTTGCTTTTATTACTACTTCAATAGCTTCTATGTGAATCCATTTCATAGTAACCGCTACTTTGTAGATTATGTGATGTTTCCTTTGGTTTAGTCCTATCTGGTTGAGGACTCTTCCGATCCCTCTGATCCTAAAATCGTCGTATGGGCTGAGATTAGAGTCTTGTCTCATGATTCTTTTCCATTATTTTGTTTGACACCGTCATTCTCGAAAAAAAATCCTGATAGGCTATCTGAGGTTTGAAGCCTATCTCCTTTGCTGTAATTATTCTGATTCAGTTGAAGATCCATCCGAATCACTTTCTATTTCTTCCTCGTAGATGCTTTCATCTGATGGAAGATCTTCGAATTGGTAGATTGGTACCAAATCACTATAGTAGACTGCATCTAGGATGTCGTTTGTGGCTTCAAACTGGCGTAATTCACCACATTTCTGCGGGCAATCTGGGGAGATATGTCCTTTTGCTCCGCACGTCCAGCAGTTGCCATTCTTTTAAAACTTTCATTAGCTCGGGTATGGGCTCGTCTGAAAGTTCTTCGTGTAGGGGTTCGTCCTGTGGATGTAGCCTCTGATTGTCTAGATCCTTGGGATGAAGCCCTTATTAGTCCTATTCTCTGTCCAGATTTGTATGATTTGGCTTTTGATTTAGACCACCATGATCTCCTTCTGAAAGAGGATTTTCTGGAAATTCTGGTATGAGAGTCGTTGCTTTTGCTTTCTCCTCTTCTTTTGCTCGCTTGATTCTCCTATAATAGTTGGAAAATCGTTATTATCACAACAGAGAGGGGTTCTTTTGATTTTACCTCTCAGTCTCTCATGTTCTTTTGGACGGATGCTTGGTAACACCAATCCTTCAGTTTGTCTTTGAGGAAAGACATCCTTCTTGCTACTGAATCTAGTTGTCCTGCAGGTACTTTGTATGATTGTATCAACATATCCCTCCATGGGCTGCAGATCTCTGCAAAGAACATTGGGGCAGCTACTGGTTGTTAAGCCACTTTGGAAAAAGTATTTGCGGAACCAGTAGATATATTCATCTACTGCACAGATACTTCTTAATTCTAGGCCAAAAAGAGCTTGTGCATACTCCCTAGCCTTTTCTATTCTGCTTCCTTCGAAGTATCCATCTTCGATGAAGTGGATCTTGATTAACCTTCCGAGTCTATCCGCGATTACACTTTCAGACTCTCCTTCAAGGATGCTTGCTTTGGTCACTTCTGGGGTATTATCCCATCCGATCTTTACCGACCTTTCCAAGCTTAACTCCAAAAGCTTTATGAAGTTATCCTTGTCTAGTTCCAACGTAGTTGCTGCAATTTTCATGGCTACAACCCATTCATCTATCAGCTTCTTGATGTTTTGGAAGTCGATAACATCCAGGTTGAGAACAGTGCCATATGGATGTAAGGGCTGGAGCATGCTCCTTGCCCATGGTGTGTTTTCAGGCACTCGTCTTGGATTCCTTCCTGGGTTTTCTTGCAATCTTGTCCCTACGAAAGTAGGGGTAGCATTGGTGTGAAAATCTGCACCTTCTCTCATTGGATGATCTTGCAGAGGATCATTTGAGCCTGTGCTTCGCTCCGGCGGTGGTAAACCTGGAGCGACCTCATTGATTTGGATATTGACTAAATCCACAATCCCCAATTGGGAAAAGGATTCAGCTAACTCTTGTAGATCCGATAGATCCACTCTTGATATCTCCATTAGTTTATGGATTTGGTGATCTCGATAATTTGTTCTTCTTGTGTCTTTGGCTTCGATATCTCTTTCGCCTTTCCCTTTTGATGTAGGAAAGATACCAGTCCAAGGGCGTCCCTGATGCGTTCCTGATGAGATCTGGATGTCTCAGGGGTATTCCTTTGATTTCTTTTCAAGTCTGTGACTTCAGCCTTCAGATCTGTAAGATCCTTCTATACATCTGGTAAGATCTTTAGGATCTCATCCATCTTTTGGTTCAAGAGGTCTATTTTCATAGGTATATGGATTAACCTATGTCCGTAGTCTTGAACTGTCTTTTGGACCTCCCTAAGGTCCTGTGAGTACTTCGAGGTATCCGGTTCGAGTTCTCTCCAATCAGTTTCTTTAGTCGTTATTTTTGGAACTGTATTTTGCTCAGGAATCTACCTATTCCAGATCTCCTGGCTGGGATTCTTCCATAGATCTCAGCTCCCTGTAGACGTCTCACCGCATTTCCTGGTAGTGCCTGTTGGACATGGCGATTTCTGTGCCATTCCTTTTTTTCTTCCGTTGGAAAAAGTGATGGATCGACCAGCCTTGGACTGTTGGTGATGGTTTTAAACATTTCCATAAGAAATTCTGTTTTCTGTATTTTCAGAATCTGAAAATATTCCCTGTTTTCAATGTAACTCAAACTTTCGTTCGGTTCCATGCTTTTTAAAATCTCCTCCGTTAGGGATAAAATATCAATATGTAATATAAACAAATATTTTTTCAATAAACCTAGGCTCTGATACCATTCTGGGTGAGCATGGGCTAAATTTACTAAAGGAAAACAATTTGGACTAAAGTGTTCAAGAAAAGTTGCAAAAGGGGTAAAATTGTCCGAAATACTGCCAAAGGACTAAAATTACTCATTTTTGAAAGTTACAGGACTAAAATTAAAACGGACAAACTTAAAGGACTAAAATTTAGATGGTAAAGTTAACGGACTAAACCAATACTTTCCCCTAGAATTTATTCAGATTATTGTAGATTCCTATAATCTTACAACGATCATTAAGAACATGAAATTATTCATACAGATCGAAATTAGATAACCTAGGAATAGGTACAGCGTGGAGTGGTATTTTCTTCCTCAAGATCATCATCAACTTATCGGACATGTCGAGCTTTTCCCTTTCCGGTAGTTGGCACTCAAATGAGTGCAAGAATGAGGCCAACACAAGTCTAACCATTCTTTCAGGTGGCAGACCAGCACAAACCCTTCTCCCAGATTCGAAAGGGAGATAATTGAAATGTTGCCGCTAAAATCCCATTTCATTGTGTTACCTAGGAATCTCTCCGGCCTAAATTCCAATGGATTTTCCCAAGTTAGAGGGTCCCTTTGAATAAACCAAACATTTAGAAAGCCAATGGAATCCTTTGGGATAGAGTATCCTCCCGCAGTGCAAGATTCGCTTGGAGTTCTTGGAGTTAAGAAAGGTCCTAGTGGATAAAGGCGTAAAGTCTCCCTTATGACGGCATCTAAGTACTCCAATTTAGGGTATGGGACTCTTCTACGATATTGTTCAATCCCACAACTTTGTCTAGTCCATTTGCACCTTTTCCATCACATTTGGATGGCACAATAGCTCCGCCATAACCCATTCGATCGTAGTTGCAGAAGTGTCGGTCCCACCAGTAAGAATGTTCTACTTTTCAGGAAACAAATATGTCGTTAGACAAAGAAATGTGCCAGCACACTACAAGAAATATAATATTTGACCATGACTAGCTAATTGTCATAGTTAATAATAAATAACCGAATCAAATAATTATATAATATTTAAGTGCTTACTAGTAACATGGCTTTTATTGGTATTTTCCCAAGTGATCTCATATTATCCTCCTCCTGCATAAGGTCTACGAGGATCTGCATAAAATCCGTTCGCGCCCTCTTTATTAGTTGTTGCTGCCTCTATTTTATTTGAACAATTCTTCATTCTTTCGTCGATAGTATCTTTAATGATCCCTTCAACCATTTGCAGAAGAGTAGTCATTTCCTTGGCAACTCCTTGAATATAAAACCTGGCTAAGACCGGGAAATAATCAGAGATGTTAGGCTTTAACAACAAATCCATCATCTCAGTGTGCACCGACAACAAGCTGACAAGAATCTTGTCCCGCCTTTAGCCTTGAATGTTGCTGCCCCAGATCAAATTTATTATAAGATTGAGATCAATCTTGAAAGCCAATTCACAAATATTGATGGGCGTGCCAATCTTGAAATAGATTTCTTTGACAGCTTTTCTAAGTGTAAGAAAGAGTAAATGGAGTCAACGCAGCCATAGTTGAGAAGCTAGGAGAGTGGTATAAACGAAGCAAAAAATGTGTATTTCAGCTCATAAGCTCACAGAGTATTTAAAGCTCCTAAAACGGTTAATTAACTGCTCTATAGAACACCCAACTAATTAACCTCCTATAACTAATTAAGTTTCTAGTTACAAGAAAGTTAAAACGCACTAACAGTCCTAACACTCTAAGAAACGTGTTACACTTATAAACGTGTTGGTTACATTTATAAGCCGCACTTGTGAATAATAAAAGCGTGTGTCTTCAAATACACTTTTACACTCCCCCCTCAAGTTAGACTTGGTGTAAAATTAACCAAGCCTAACTTCGAGACAATGTTGAGAAAGCCTGGTCCTGGAAGAGCTTTTGGGAAGATATCTGCCAACTGTTCTTTAGACAAAACATGCTGTGGAACCAAGAACCCAGACTTGTACTTGTCCTTGACAAGGTGACAATCAATTTCAAGATATTTGGTCCTCTCATGAAAAACAGGGTTGGCGACAATATGGAGAGCCGCTTTATTGTCACAAAGAAAGGGAATTGGCACATTAATAGAGACATGCAAGTCTTGAAGCAGGTTGTAGATCCACACTAGCTCACAGGTGGTGGATGCCATGCTGTGGTATTCCACTTCTGCAGTGGAACGGGACACGGTCGACTGTTTCTTTATTTTCCATGAAATCAGGGAAGGCCCCAAAAAAATGCACCAGCCTGTCAAGGACCTCCTTGTGTCTGTGCAGGAGGCCCAATCTGCATCACTGTAGGCCTTAAGTTGTGTTTCTCCTGTTGCAGGGAAGAACAAACCTTTGGTTGAAGTGCTTTTAAGGTAACGGAGCAAGTGGTGGGCTGCATCCCGATGTTGTTGACAAGGGGTCTTCAAGAATTCGCTGAGCTGCTGTCCTGCATGTGACACATCTGGACGTGTAAACCCTAAGTACAGGATTCTCCAAACAAGTCGCCTATAGGATTCTGGATTAGGGATAGCTCCACCTGCCTCTGCAGTAAATTTGATGCCTGCTGGGAATGGACTGGTGGCTGTTTTGCATGCTCAAGGCTAGCTTCCTGTACCAGGTCCTTGATATACTTAGACTGAGTGACCAGTATTCCATGTTCAGATCTAGCAATCTCCAAACCTAGATAGTATTTTGCCTCACCAAGGTCTTTAATGGTGAAGAGGCTGTTGAGGTAGTTCTTGACCTCTTGTATGCTGGCCTCGGATGTTCCTGCAATTAAGATATCGTCAACATAGACTAGTAGGGTTAATAAACCAGCAGGAGTATGTCTGGTGAAAAGACAGTAATCATATGGGGATTGAGTGAAGCCAAATGCTGCCAACTTGGTGGTAAACTCGATATTCCATTGCCAAGATGCCTGCTTTAGCCCGTACGAGGATCTTCTTAATTTGCAGACATGATTTGGTGGCACACCAAACCCTTCTGGAGGTAGCATATAAATTTCTTCATCCAGGGTGCCATGGAGGAAGGCATTATTCACGTCTACGTGGTGGAATACCCAATTCTGGGAGGATGCCACTGCACGTAGTGTGCGGACTGTGACTGCTTTTTGCTACGGGAGAAAAACTGTCCACGTAGTCTATGCCTTCGACCTGATTATATCCTTTTGCCACCAGCCTTGCTTTGTACTTGTCCACTGTTCCATCTAATTTTAGCTTGAGTTTAAAGACCCATTTGCAGCTGATGGGTCTTTTATCCTGAGGGAAAGGTGTAATCTCCCAGGTATTATTTTGTGTAGTGCATCTAGCTCAACCTTCATAGCATGTCTCCATTCCTTGTGTTGGTTTGCTTGCCTGAAATTCTGAGGCTCCTGCAAGGAGGTAAATGAAGCAAGAAAACAAGTATATGCAGAAGTGAACTAGTGATCAAAGGGGGGTCTGCATTAGTGTAAGTGCAGTGGAAGTCTTGCATCCAGGCAGGCTTAGTGGTATGCCTGCTTGACCTCCTAAGGTTAATTTCTAGTATAGATTCATTATGCGTTTCAGTTTCAGTTTCAGCTTGAGTTGTAGGCACAGGTTCAATATTGTTAACAGACTGTGGTACAATTTCTATGTGTGAATCATCAGCTTCAATATCTTTCATGTTAAAAGGCAATGGACAAGTGACTGGATCAAGTTGATTTTCAGCATAGGGAAAGATATCCTCATGAAAGACTATGTCTCCAGAAATAAGAAGAGCTTTTGAATTGAGATCAAATACTCTATATCCCTTTTGTCCAGTGGCATACCCTAAAAAAACACATTTTACAGCCCCTATGATCAAATTTCCTTTTATATGGATGCACATTAGTGGCATTACATAGAGTCCCAAATGTTTTCATGTGGTTGTAGTGAGGGACCCTTTTGTGTAAAAGTTCATAAGATGTCTGCCATTTTAAAGCTTGTGATGGTAACCTATTTATGATGTATGTAGCGGTCAATAGGGCTTCAGACCAAAATAAACTAGGCATGTGTGACTGAAACATGATAGCTCTAGCAATCTGGAGTTGGTGTTTAAGCTTTCGTTCAACCACACCATTTTGTTGTGGTGTGCAAGTGCAAGTTCTTTGATGAATAATACCTTCTTCTCTTATGAAATTTGGCAGTCTAGACTTAGAAATTCAGTGCCATTATCACTGTGAAGTGTTTTAATTCTTTTTTCGAACTGTGTTTGTATCAACTTGTGAAAGGCTTTCAGGATAGATAAAGTTTGGGATTTATACTTCATAAGAAAAGTCCAAGTACTACGACTATAGTCATCAACCAAGGTTAACATGTAAGTGCAATTAGATAATGAAGGTTGATTATATGGTCCCCAAATATCCATGTGAATCAAATCAAAAATGTCAGCAGATTGAGTTTCACTGATAGGGAAAGGCAATCGTTGTTGCTTTGCCAAAGGAAAATTCACATACATCAAAAGACGATTTCACTCTATTAAAAAAATGTAGGTGCTTCATTACAATAGAGAATGTGTGGCCTAGTCTCCTATGCCACATATTTACATCCAATGTGTCAACAACTAAGCCTTTTTCTGGAAATTGTGTCAAAGTATTTTCTATAGTCCTTGCCTTGAAAAAGTTGTCATCCAAGATATACAACTTTCCTATGAGCTTACTTACTGCTACACATTTACCATTGTTCTGGTCCTGCAAAATGCCATGTGATGGATAGACTTTAAATCTAACATTTGCAGTATGACAGAGCCTACTAACTGAGAGTAGGTTAAATTTCAGAATAGGCACATATAACACATTAGACTTTAAATCTAACATTTGCAGTATGACAGAGCCTACTAACTGAGAGTAGGTTAAATTTCAGAATAGGCACATATAACACATTAGATAATTTCATGTTATAAGGCAGTTGTACATCTCCCACAGTGTCTAGTAATTGTTTAGAACCATCAGCCAGATGTATGTATAAGTTGTCTTTATGCTTTCCTTTATTAAGAAAAACAGATATATCATTGCACATATGAGAACTTGCACCACTATCAACAATCCAAGACTTTGAAGATTCAGGTGTTGAGTTTAAAGCTAACTTACCTGAAAAATCTGCAAGTTCATCTGTTCTTGATCTCTCAGGTGTGTCTGGTTTCTCATCCAGGGCTCTTCTCAGCTCAGTTCTGATCAGTTCAGCAATGGCTCCTTGATCTATTGCATTCTGGACTGATTCTTGATCTGACACTTGACTTGTTGTGGAACTAAAGGCCCTGCTGCCACTAGGGGTAGTGCTGGTACTGGCAGTCCTTTTCTTCCTTTGTTCTACAAGAGTCTTGTACCAGTCTGGATATCCCCTTATCTCAAAATAATTGTCTTTTATGTGCTCAATCTTCCCACAATGTGCACACTGTTGTCCCTTTTTTCATGAGGTGTTTTTTTTTCCATTGCTGTTGAGAGACTGGACCTTATTTGGCTTGCATAGCCATATTCTGCGAAGGAGTTGAGTATGTTGTACTGATCTCCTTTTGTCTTTCTTCTCTTAACATCATTGAGTATGCCTTGGCTATATTTGGTAGAGATTCTAGCATGAGAATTTCGCCTCGAATCTGCTCAAAAGGCTCATTGAGGCCCATCAAAAACTGCATCAAATGGTCCTTTGTTGTAGATTTGCCAGCTCCTTTGCTGACCCACAACTACAAGAAGGTGCGGTCACAAGGCAATTTAATTCATCCCGAAGTTTCTTTAGATTTGCGAATACCCAGAAACTGACAAATTCCTCTGAGAAGCTGATGTTATTTCCCTTTGTAGCTGATAGATCAGTGGACCATTACTGACTCCATACCTTTGCTCAATTTCCAGCCATAATTCCCTTGCAGTGTCTATATACAAAAAGGACTCAACTATGTCCTTCGAGATTGTGTTAAGAATCCAGGTAATAACCAAAGGAGTCAACTCGCACCCAAGATTCATATTATTCAGAATGTTCAGTAGATTTGGGGTTCTTTCTAATGAACCCTAATTTCATTTTTGCCCGTAGTGCAAATTTGATCGATCGACTCCATGACAACTAATTCTGACCCGTTAAGACACTGGAGATCAGTAAACTACCAGTGTTTTCAGAAGCCTGTAATCGCAGAAGCTCCAGATCGGTGTCTGCTTTCTGTTTCTTGACTTCTTGTTTAGTGGGACTGGCCATGTTGATTTGGAAGGTATAAAGAGAGGAGGAAGACGATGGTTACTGTTTATTGGTGAAGGTTTTGTGAAGAGATGTGAGGATCCGTCAGAGCCTGGCTCTGGTACCATGTAAGAAAGAGTAAAATGGAGTCAACACAGCCATAGTTGAAAAGTTAGGAGAGTGGTATAAACAAAGCAAAAAATGTGTATTTCAGCTCATAAGCTCACAGAGTATTTAAAGCTCCTAAAACGGTTAATTAACCGCTCTAAACAACACCCAACTAATTAACCTCCTCTAACTAATTAAGTTGCTAGTTACAAGAAAGTTAAAACGCACTAACAGTACTAACACTCTAAGAAACGTGTTACACTGATAAAGGTGTTGGTTACATTTATAAGCCGCAGTTTTGAATAATAAAAGCGCGTGTCTTCAAATACACTTTTACACTAATCTCATCTTTCCAAAGATTGTAGGCGGCCTCCAGGTTGGTATTACTTAGCATTTCTCGTACAAATAGTTTTCTCAAGTTGCACCACTTAGATCCGTAAGGGGACCAGGCATTGTCGTTAAAGCCATAAGAGCCAATGGGGGCTGCAACCGTGATGTCCAGTTGGCAAAGATCGTGTCGTGATCATGAACCACCTGTTTTATGAGAGACGGCGAGCTGATCACGGTCCAGAGTTTGTTTCCGATCCACAACTTGTAGATTGGGCCATATTTACCGGCTAATTCAATGAACTGATAGTGCAAATCTTGGCGAAGAAACGGCAAGTAGCCAACGATTGGCAAAGCCATGCGGCCCTAGAGGCAAGGTCGGCCTTCGATTACCTGATTTGATCAACTTCAGGATGAACTAGAGGATGGTGCATGTGAGTGTTACAGCAACCACTGTGAAAGCGGAATCAGCATGTAGATTCATCTTGTTCCTGACTAATTTAGACAAAGTTTTCTTTGCACTTTTTGAGCATGTCCTAAATAACTAAACACGGGGGATATAAATAGTGAATGAAAAAATGCAAGCAACCTTGTGGTGGAATTGCAAATGAGCAAATTATCCTCCTATGAAAAGTATTAACAATTTACTTTCGAAAAATTCTAGTTCGGACCAAGTTTTGGCCGAACCAAATCAACCATAGAGCAAGTGTCATACACTTACTATGTGATTTGTCACTTTCCCTGAACTATGCACCAATCGCACAACAAGTGTATTATACTATGATTGGTTTCGGTTTGGTCAAGTCGGATCAAGGCTAGAATTTTTCCCTTACTTTCTTGTGTTTCTTTATAATGAAGCAATTTATCTTCCTGTATCTTTTAAAATAAAATAATTTACCTCCCAGACCAAGTGGTAATTTGCTTCATTTTAAAAAGTACAGGGAGGTAAATTCTTCATTATAAAAAAGTACAAGGAGATAAATTGCTATTTTTTTCATAAGCGGATAATTTGTTCATTTGCAATTATTCCTAGATTACAGGAGTAATTAAATTGCTTTATTTTGGAAAACATAAAGAGATAAATTGCTATTTTAGAGTGGCAAATTGCAAAGATTAGCCATTTTGAGAAATATACTTCTTGAGAAGAGTTCTCAAGTTACTTGCCTCGCGACGTCGTTTCGTGTTAGTGTGCTTGGATCAACTACTTCATGAATCACACACCATCAGCTTGGCACCCTCTGTAGGAAACTGGTCTAAGCATTGAGGATGAATACTCGTTCGAGAGTCAGAAGTGCGAATGCGGGGCAAGATGAACCCGAGAGATGAGGGGAAGAACACGGGCAAGGCCTCGCCTTGAAGAATCCACTGGCGCACAACCTGCAGAGTGAGAGGCAAGAGGATGCCAAGGTTCCATCTCCACCCCTACTTATTCAAATAACTCTTGAGGCTCTTCGCCAGTCGATGGAGGATGCATTTGCCCAAGCAGCAAAGAGGGCCGTGGCTCAGTACATAGCCTGACGTGCGTTACCCCCACGACCTCCTCACTGCCCTAGCAGAGGCCAAAACGCTCCCTTAGCTCCGAGGGTGGCGAGCAGAGGCTCGGGGACGCCTTTGAAGGTGTGGACTACGAGGAGGAAGTCAATAGCAGGGTCATGCAGCCAGAGGACAACTATTTCCCCTCACCTCCTCGCAGGTGTACAGGCGAAGAAGATTACTTCCCACGTCCTTCCAGGTAGGACGTGAAGATAATTACTTTCAACCTGCTTGCCCAGAGGAGATGTCGCCGGTGCAAGAAGGAGGGTACCACGAGATGGGAGTTCCTCCCCCACATGGTTTTCCGAATCCCTTGGGGCCTCCAGGATACCCAGCACAACCCTTAGCAATGGCGCCCCCGCGGCAGAGTCCTTAATGGTGCCAAAATAAGACCATATACCAAATTACTGAAATACCCCCAAGCGTGCATGTAATTATCGAAACTACCATTAGGTCGTTATTTTCCTATAAGTTAGTGGGGTGAAGTCAATTACTAAAATGCCCTTAGTGATTAAATTGTAGCCGTTAGATAGAGAGCGGTTGGAGGGCAAAATTATCTTTATGCCCCTCTCCATTTACTATAAATAGGAAACTAAATCCATTGTAAAAGATATTTGATTACTATTTTTATAAGAATACTCTTGAGAAGAACTCTCAAGTTCTTGACTCGTGACTACTTATTGTGTGATTGTGCTTCGATCGATTGCTTCCCGAATTTCACCCCATCAGCTTGGCGTCGTCTGTGGAAAACCGGATCTAAGCATTGAGGATGAACACTCGGTCAAGAGTTAGGAGCGTGAATGCGGGCAAGAAGAAGTCAAGATAGGAGGGGAGAATCACGTGCAAGATCACGTCCCGGAGAATCCACCTGCTCATGATCTACAGAACGAGAGGCAGGAAGATGCCAAGGCTCCGCCTCCGCCCCCAGTCATTCAGATAACTCTAGAGGGACTTCGCTAATTGGTGGAAGATGCGTCTGCCCAAGCAGCAGGGAGGGCAGTGGCTCAGTACATAGCAGGAAACACGTTACTCCCACGACCCCCTCACTATCCTCGTAGAGGCCAAGACGCTCCCTTGGCCCCCGAGGGTGACGAGCAGAGGCCCGGAGACACCTATGAAGGTTTGAACTATGAAGAGGACGTCAATAGTAGGGCCACGCAGCCAGAGGACAACTATTTCCGTTCACCTCCTCGCAGATATGTAGGCGAAGACGACTACTCCCACCTTCTCCCCGGGGAGGACGTGAAAAAAATTACTTTCACCCTCCATGCTCAGAGGAGGTACTGCCGATGCGAGAAGGAGTATATCAAGAGATAGGCGGCCCAATGCCTCCCCCACCTGGTTTTCTGAATCCCTTGGGGCCTCTGGGGTACCCAACGCGACCTCTAGCAGTGGCGCCCCCACGATGGAGTCCATTCACCCCCCACATTCTAGTAGAAGCCATCCATCCAGGGTCAAGATCCCAAGCCTCAGCGAGTATAACGAAGTAGGAGATCATCAGGACCATTTAGAGCGCTTCTTGGCCAGGGCCGATTTGCTAGACATTAGTGATGTGGCCTATTGCAAGTTGTTTCGGACTATCCTCTCGGAAAAGGTGATGGCATGGTTTAACAAGTTACCCCCACGGACCATTGAGCCATTCGAGCAACTCTCCCAGCGCTTCTCGCACCATTTCGCGATAAATAGGCAATGTCCCAAAACCGCCTCGTATTTGTTTACGATAATCCAACAAGAGAATGAAAGTCTGAGGGAGTACGTGCAGTGTTTCTCATAAGCAATTTGGAAGTCGCCCACGTAAACCCAGAACTTTTGGCAAGCATCATGCAATAGAATCTGAGGAGAGGTCGGTTTAAGGAATGGATTGCTGGAAAGCCTCCCCCATCTCAAGAAGAGTTGTTGTTGAGAGCTGAGAAATCAACAGGTTCACGATCAACAAATCCCTTGAAATGGAGGGCAAATGAGGAGGAAAAGGGGGCTCCTCCTAGGACAGAAGGGAGCAAGCGTGAACGCAGGCATATGCCACCCGGGGATTTGGCTCGATACACCCTTTTGAATGCCCCACGAGCTCAGGTTCTCGCTGTGGCCAAGCAACAAGGGTTGGTGAGATGGCCTTACCCGATGAAGGATAACCAGCCAAGAATGAAGTCTGACAAGTATTGTCATTTCCACAGGGATCGAGGCCACAACACCGAGGAATGCCACCATTTGAAGGACGAGATCGAGAAGTTGACTCATGGAGGATACTTAAAAGAGTTTGTGGGGCAAAGAAACAAGAGCCCCAGGAAACCGCCTTTGGAGACAGGCACTTGGCACTTCGTCTACAAGTGGGAGTAAAGCAGGAAGCGGAGCGAGCTAGCAAGGATAACCTCCCAATGGCTGGAGTTGTTGGGGTTATCGCAGGAGACTCAGTAGGGGGAGACTTGAGGGCAACCTGGAAAGGCCGCAGTGAGAGCAGCGGGACGCAATGCTAACCGTGTCATCTTTAGTGAAATCACAGCAGTGTCACTAGTAGATGCAATAGTGAGTCAGAGTATGAGGCACTAAGCGCGGTGGAAAGCTGGCCTTCGCCGCAGGAGCGAAGTATGGCCTTACCCGATGAAGGACAACCCGCAAAGAATGAAATCTGATAAATGTTGCCACTTCCACAGAGATCGAGGCCACAATATCGAGGAGTGCCACCACTTGAGAGACGAAATTGAGAAGTTGATCTGAAGAGGTTATTTGAAGGAATTTGTGGGCAAAATGAAGCAGGGCCCTCAGGAGGCCGCCAACGAAAGCAAGCAGATGACACCCCGTCTCGAGATGGGGGTTAAAGTGGAAACGGAGCAAGCAAGTAAGGATAACCTCCCAACCGCTGGTTTGATTGGGGTCATTTTAGGAGGACCAGCTGAGGGAGACTCGGGGCGAGCTAGGAAGGCTGCCGTGAGAGCAGCGGGACACGCTGCCAACCATGTTGCTTATAGTGAGGTCACGGTGGCACCTCGAGTATACCCGACAGAAGAGATAGTTTTTAATGACCAAGACTTGGAGGGAAGCCTTCCCTCCTACAACGACGTGATAGTTGTGACTGCCTCAATATCCAACTTCTGGGTGAGGAAGATCTTAGTTGATAGCGGGAGTTTGGCAGACATCCTTTTCTACAAAGCCTTCTCTCAAATGAGGATTGATAATGTGCAACTCACGCCAGTCAATACACCATTGACCAGCTTTAACGGAGATGTAGTTGTGCCATTGGGGAAAGTTACGCTGCCAATGTCGATAAGGATGTACCTCAGGCGAGTGACAAAATTTGTCAAATTTTTGGTAGTAGATGCACCTTCTGCTTACAACACAATCCTAGAGACCGAGTTTGAATATCTTTCAGGCTGTAATATCAACCTATCACATGAAAGTGAAGTTTCCAACATCGGATAGGGTAGGAGAAGTGGTTGGTGACAGAAAAGCAAGCGAGAGAGTGTTACGCTAGCATACTGAAAAAGCCAGTGGTGGTCCTTGAGGGAAAGATTGAGGACGGCGGAAACTTAGTTACAGCGAGGGGGTTGCCCGAGTTGAAGCCTGGCGAGCCACATAGAAGAAGCTCCCAAGAGGGACAAAGAGAGGAGTCCCGAAGGGCAGCTAAAAAAGGAAAGTTGAGGAAGAGAGAATGGAGGCCTTCGAGGAGATAAAAATGGTGGAGCTCGGAACATTGCTAGGCCCCCAGCTGGAGCGCGTCATCGTAAGCTTTTAGCAAGAATCTGCTGAGGTATTTGCATGGGAGATGGCGGACATGAAGGGGATAAGCCCCGAAGTGATGGTCCATAGGCTTAACATAAATCCCGAAGCAAAACCAGTGAGGCAGAAAAGAAGGGCGTTTGGGATAGAGAGAAACAAGATAATAAAAGAAGAAGTCAAGAAGCTGTTTCAAGTCGACTACACTCGACCTGTGCACTATCCCGAGTGGTTGGCCAATGTGGTCTTGGTCCCGAAGAGCAATGGAAAGTGAAGGATGTGTATTAATTTCACCGACCTCAATCGAGCCTGCCCCAAAGACTCATATACCCAGCCAAGCATTGACGCACTCATTGATTCAAGTTTAGGATGTGAGCTGATGAGCTTCCTGGACGCCTTCCAAAGGTATAACCAAATTCGGTTGGCACATGAGGATCAAGAGAAAACAAGATTCGTCACCGAGCAAGGGACATATTGCTATAAGGTTATGCCTTTCGGGCTGAAGAACGCAGGTGCCACATATCAGAGGTTGGTGAATGGCATGTTCCAGAAGCATATAAGAAAGAATATGGAGGTGTACATAGATGATATGTTGGTCAAGAGCCGCATGAGGCAGGACCATGTGAAAGACCTCGCAGAGTGTTTCGGCACTTTGAAGAAGTTTGGGATGAGCTTAACCCCGCAAAATGCACTTTTGGAGTTCAAGGAGGGAAGTTCCTGGGGTTCATGGTCTCTCAGAAAGGAATAGAGGCCAACCTAGAGAAAATTGAAGCTATCATGAAGATGCAGCCTCCTAGAACGATTAAGGAGGTCCAAAAACTAAAGGGATGGATGGCGGCCCTTAATTGTTTCATCTCGAAGTCCTCAAAACGAGGACTCCCATTCTTCAAGGTTTTGAGAATGATAGAGGGTTTTTCTTGGACGGAGCAATGTCAGGCTGCTTTCGAGGATCTGAAGAAATATCTTACTTTGCCACCTCTTCTAACGAAGCCAGAACCCGGGGAGACCCTGTTCGTGTATTTATCAGTATCAGAAGGGACAGTAAGTGCAGTTCTCGTGAGAGAAGATGAGCGCAAAACACCGACCTATATATTATGCTAGCAAAGCCCTTCAGGGGCCAGAAGAAAGATACGCCCAAATAGAGAAAGTGGCCTTGGCCTTGATAACAACAACTAGGAAGTTGAGACCTGTTAGAATAGGTGACCAGAAAGTCAATGGTATTGGCTGTTCTGAGAATCATTCGCCAATTTGTGAA
This sequence comes from Sesamum alatum, assembly GCA_034509735.1. Lineage (NCBI taxonomy): Eukaryota > Viridiplantae > Streptophyta > Magnoliopsida > Lamiales > Pedaliaceae > Sesamum > Sesamum alatum. The sequence continues at coordinate 35,468,884 of JACGWO010000002.1, forward strand.
CAAGTAATATTATGTTAATGCATGTAGTAAGGATTCATAGGCATGAGTTTGTTGTACTTACTGCTTGCATCGTTACGATGTCACAACAAACGCCCACAGACTGAAATAACATTTCGGGAAATTGGAACTACACTTGGAGGTAGGTTCATGAAATCAGTTTCGCCGAATCAGTCTGAAATACTCCAAGTCAAAGGAATCTCGAGACAGGGCATCGAGAATCCATTTGAGACTTGCACTAAGCATCTGTTGTCGTGTTTCATCGACAGGTGACGAGGATCGTCTAAGCAGTGTTAGTGGGTCGGCCTGCTGGGAGCGGCCGACTGAGGTGACTCGCAGGAATCGTCATATGGAAGCTACTCGGGCTTGGTCGGTATGACTCGTATTCCCGGTTCCGATAGTACGGGATTAGTCCTCGGACTTGAGGATCACGGCAGTCCCCTACATACTAAGGCTGTATCTTGGATCTGGTGAAATTTGACCGATTATATCACATGGTCATCATAAGCCTCGTCCAGTGCAGTTGGAGTATGTAAGAACGGTGAATTCCAAGATAGGATCTGTCCCCTGTCAAAGGATATGACAGCAAGATCTCCTATGCGCTCGGAGATGGTTTAGACTCACAAAGTCTATGGCCATAGCACTTGATGTAGTGGGAAAGGATTTCCTACGTCGAGTTAAACCTATCTCGAGCATTATGCATAGTTGCCTAGTCAAGGATGGGAACCGACCCCTAGATTAAAGGCCGGGAGACAGGCGACAGTAGGACCATATCCGTACGTATCGAGCGTCGGTAGGACCGCACCTGCGTATAACTCGGAGCCTAAATGTTCACACCATAAATTCACCTAGTCTCTAGTGCCATGGACCGTTGCTAGATGGCCACCCATGGTAACGGACTACTTTGGTTATGAAATAACAAAAAGTAGGTCCAAGTCTAGCTGAAAGGTGAACCTAAAGAGTCACACCCGCTACACCAAATGAAAGGAAATGAATTTGGAATTAATTCCGGGAGAAGGTTTAATTTAATGGAATTAAATTATACTTCTTGGAGATTCAAGCCTCGATGAATTATTTGGAATAATCGGGCTTGAGTTCATGAATTAGATTTATGAATTTTATAAAGCATGGGCTTTTCTTTTAATTAGATTAAAAGGGTGAATTAATTAATTAGTGGGCTTGGTATATTAAATAGGATTTAATATAAAGTCCATGGGACTATTTAATTTAGAATTAAATAATCCCATTCTACGGAAATAATTAATGGTCTTGGTATATTAAATAGGATTTAATATAAAGTCCATGGGACTATTTAGAATTAAAGAAGTCCTTTCGATTAATTAATTAATGGCCTTAGTATATTAAATATGATTTAATATAAAGTCCATGGGAATATTTAATTTAGAATTAAATAGGCTCATTCCATAAAGCCCATCAAAATGGATGGACAAGATTTGATCTAGAGAATGATGAGATGAAGGGCCATAATTAATTTGACTTAATCAAAGCCTAAATTGACTAGGATTTGACTAGGTCAAAATCCTAGTCAAAGTGTGTCTCTTTGGAAGAGTTTGAGAAGGAATATGAAATTCCATCTTCTATAAATACTCAAAAAACACACACTCACACCGAGTATTCTCTACAACTCTCATCTCTCAATTCCCTCTCATGTTTCGTCCATCCCCTTCTTTTCTCTCCAAGAATTATACTTTGTTCTTCTTGATTTTATTCAAGTTAAGAACATAAGAGATATTGATTGCGTTAATTCATGGCGTGTATCGATGTCTCTTCTCCCCAAATAATTTTTTGCTAGCACAAGGGTTGTTTGCTTTCCGGTGGAGCAAGTGAGATGATTTAGAGGGTCTCATCTTTGAGATCTTGGTGCAAAACGGGGAACAATGCATGTAGCCGAAACGAAGACAAAACTACAACCAGGTAGGTTCTTTAATTATGTTTTTTGGTTCTAATTCTATGGCCTCCATGTTGTGTTTTATTGAACATGAGATACACCGAACGCCCGGGAGAATCAAGGGCACACCCCTTGATTCGTTTATGTCTGTTATGCATGATTTAAATTTCATTTAATTATGCTTTGTAATTTTTTATTACGCACTATTTCGCGCTTCCACTATTCGCGTTAATCTCCCGGGCCGATCCACAAAAATCTTTCAGTGGTATCAGAGCCCGGTTCGGTGTATAGGCCTAGAATTCTATGTGCTATATACGTTTAAGCATGATAAACGTGTTTTAATTTACGTTTATAACATGTTTATCGTAGATATTTATTGGCGTTTAATTTTGCATGGGATTTTGGATCTTGGTTTTCTTGAATGTGTTAATACATGTTCTAGGGTTGTATTTATCTTGTGGTCCAGAAAATAACATGAAAAAGTTGAAAAAGAGTGAAAGACGGCGAACCGGCAGCAGCAGCACGCTGCCCGCGCGCACAGGGGCGCGGCCGGGCGCGCGTGCAGGCAGGGGCCTGCGCGCGCCCGGCCAGCGCGCCCAGTGTGCCGCGGCCGCGCGCGCAAGCATGGGCGCCTGCGCGCGCTAGGCGCGCAGGTAGAGGAGCCTGCGCGCGCGCGCGCCTGGCCGGCCGGCTGTGCCGTTTTCCATTTCTCTCCCGTTTTTGGCTCGTTTTTCAAAACTATTTTTACTGAATTATTTTTATGATATTTTATGCATTATTCTGAACCCATTGACTTAGAATATTTATTTTTGAGATTTGGAATTTCCTAAAATAAATATTGCTTGGTTGATGAGGAAAGGGTTTCCTAACAAGATTTAATTTTTGCAATGGTTGCACCAATGATCAAAATTCATATGTCAAATTTCGCAATAATTTCTGCGTTTTATAATGTTGGGCATCATGGTTATTTTATGGTTTGAGCATGAATAGATCTTAACATGTATTAATATTGCACAAATGTTGGAATTTGGGATTCTTGAATATATGAGCATGTTCTTGAATTGTTGGTTTTTGTGTTTTCAGAAAATTTGATTTTTCTGTATAATTCTTGAAATTTTTCTGAATTAATTAACTTGGAGCATTTTAATTTTGGTTGAGATTTTATATTTCATAGAATTAATATTGCCTTGTTAATTATGGAAAAGGTTTTTCCAACAAAAATCGTTGTGCATAGGTTGCACTATTATCCAATGTTTGGTGTGAATATTTTACATGTAGTTTCTGCATTTATTTTATGGTATGGATTGTCATGGATGTTGGTAAAGCATATTTTAAGTGGGATATGTATTTGTGCTATTTGTGTTAATTGATTTGACAAAGGATGATCACAAAGCCCCTAGACCGCATGTATGGTTTATTTACATTTATTTGTTGGGTTGTGGCCTGTGTGCCTCTTTATTTTCCTCTCTGTCTCTCTTCTAGTTGCCTTGGAATAATAAGGCTTTCTCTCTCCCTCCTAATGTACTCCCCCCAAATGTTTAATTGGGGTTTCTTATTTTATGATGTAATGAGAGTAGAATTAGTGGTGAGGTTTTATTTTTTTGCAAATAAAAGCTGCAAGAGAAGACAAGCCCAAGGTGTTGGAGGCCCATGGAGGTTGCCATCAGATGGCCCACGGAGGATCCATGGAGAAGGAGCCCGGTGTAGGCCCAAGATGGAGAGCCCAAGAAGATAAAGAGGACTTACAAGGCCCATTGCATGTAATGGGTTATTAAATCTTGGAATAGCGTAGGGCCTACCCTTAGATTGACCATAGATCCACTGCGGGCTCAGTGGGTCGCATAGGTTTGGGCTTGTGATCATCCTACAGGGGCGTGCTAGGCTTTATTTTGCATGCGATGCGTATTATATGCTTATGATTATTCTATATGCTTTATGTATGGTTACATTCACGCTTAGAATATTTCTGCCATAACGCATGCAATGCAATACTTAATATGTGATGAGGTCTCGTTCTATCAAAACTCTCACTTGGTTGAACCAAGTTAAATATAGACCCTTAATAAATGGACTAGGACTCTGGGAGTCTGTCCAAACCTTCCATCCATGGCAAAAGTGAGGAAGATCTTTTAGGTCGATAGCGTGGTCTCACGAGTCGTGGCACGACTATCGTGCTTAAAAGAAGCTGCACTTTGTCATGAACGATGAGTAGACTGCTGCTACCTGTCTCACGAGTCGTGGAGGTAGCAGTGAGTCTATGAATCGGTTGATTGGGTCGGGTCTAATGCCCGAATAACGTGATTCGCTTGGAGTCCTCGGGATCACGTGAAAGGGTGAGGCAATTATCTTGGGAATCTTGTGGAACGAGAATGGTATGGAATACCTCCCACGGGTTCTTTCCCATGCGAATCGTAAAAGGAGGGTATGGGGGAGATCGTTGTGGATCCTGAGCCCACTAGGAAAGGATTTCCCAAAAACAACGTTTGAGAGTGTCGTGTTTTCGTAGAAATAGTGGGAGAGGTTAAGGACTAAAGACCGAGACTTAACCAAAATATTACTTCATTCTGCTTATTATTTTCTGTTTTATATATTTGTGAATGTCTAAGAATCCACCAAACACATTACTAAGAGGCTTACTAAAAGGGAACCAATTACACGAATTGACTGCGAAATCTTAAGATGGTCTTAGATTTCCAGAACCTTAACTCACATTACCGGAATGAGGACGTTCCTCAGCCATTGCCGGAGGGGTCGACAACTAAGGTAACGCTTGGCGTTCAAAAGTTGAAGGATGACCACCGGCAAGTAAGATATAATGATGTTGGCTCAAACTATGCTTCATTTGCATGATGTCTATATGATCCTGGACCAGCATGTGGGGTAAAATGCAACGAAGGCATGTTTGGAGCTAAGAGGACGGAAGGGATGTCGGTACAAAGAACATGGAGATGATGCAATCCCTAGTGGAGAAGCTCAAAAGACCTCCACGTCAGTCTTGAAAAAGAGACGTACATTGACATGATCCTTCAGTCTCTTCCTCCCTCCTACGAACCATTAATTATCAACATGAATGAGCTTAGAAAAGATCTTCATAGGTTGGTAATTATGTTGGTCTAGTACGAAGCAACGATTGCAAAATCTGCATCGTCGGTACTAGTAGAAGAGGCTTCAACCTCCATAGCGAAACGCAAAGGTGCCAGACGCCAAAAGAGGAAGAAGGGTAAGGTGACATCAACTATTAAGCACTTCAAGTGTTGTTCCTTTACAACACAAGGTGGAGGTAAAGGAAAGAGCAAAAGGTTCAAGCAGTCAAGTTCATAGATTTCTAAGAACGTAAGCATTCACTGTCGTAAAGAGGGCCATTGGAAAAGGGAGTATCCTGAACCTTTCTCCAATGTAGGTAAAATTTGATATTGAGTATTGATATGATCACTTTTACTCTATTTGGTATTTGATACCATTCCTATCACTAATCTGCAGGTGGTTTGTAGAAAGTGAATAAGGACTTAAAAGCCAAGAACAGTTCTAGGATTCAACAATGGCAAGGTCCATTGATGAAAAGGACTAGAGACTTGTTAGGCCCATAATCGTGATCATGTTAGGATAATATAGGAATTACGTAACCTAGCATGATCAAAAGTATGTCTCTTTGTTGGACAAAGGTTTTATTACATACATATTTGATCAAACAAAATTATTGAATATTGATTCATGTTTGCTAGTAGTTACACGTGAATTCCTAGAACACCATCCCATAAAAGGTTTATGGATACTCAAAATTCTAATTATCTAAATGGATTAACCAAGACCAACTTACAGATTTGGCATCTACAACAGCTAGGACGTTTCTTCTTATTAAAAGATAAGTAAATTGGAAAGTTCGATGAATCTAGAAATAGATGATTCGAATCGACTAAATTTACAAGTCTTTTATGAAGAAGAAAGTCCGAAAGCTCTTTGTTGGACAAAGTAGGCTTGCCAAATAGTCTATTGGAAGGGAGCCAATAAGACAACTGTAGGTTACTAATACACAAGACCATAAGAGGGTTCAAAAGTCTAAAGGTCCCATAGGAGGTTTGGGAATTAGACTTAAGGAGGTGAACCATAAATGGTTGCAAAATTAAACCTGTTTCGATAGGATCGAAAAGGCCGTGTATTTAGTGGGAGCTCTTGAGCATCCAAGTTGAGAGTGGAATTCTCAATGAAACGTTTCCTGTAAAGGCCAAGTATGACGGTCTCTGATAAAGGGAACGATCGAATCTCGTTAGACGAAGATCGATCGAAGTTTCGCCCAATTACCTTAGCCCGTGTAGACGTAGACTCAAAATTGCCAACGTAAACATGGCACTTTGCTAGGAGTCACGCACAAGGAGCCACGGTTTGGCAAGCCTATGTCCCGACAAAGTCCTTGAGCATGTAGAAGGATCCTACATACGTCAAGGGACTAGTGGGAGACAACTTAGACTCGGTGTCTGGTTTGTGTAGGTTTACGACAGAATAATGCTAAACGTTGCTTATAATTGCATTTCTTACTTAAATTGATCATATTCCAAGTCCCCTTAAGAACGAACCCGAATGTCGTAAGAGGTACGAGTGATCGGGATATGTTCGGTCAAATTTGGATAGTAATCCAAATGACCTGCGGAACGTGATGTTGGACATCGTAGTAGGATTTATGGAGAGGAGCCATAGAATCCACTAGGAAATTCAAACAAGGTTTGAAACACCGCATAACTGGAATATTCGTTTTGACGAGCTCATACGGAGCATGACTCGGTCTCAAACGACGTAGGTGGTCAGTGGGAGTAGAAATGGCGTTTCAAGTGTTTAAGTGTGTAATATCTTGATTCATGGATGAATTCAAGGCATTAGGAATCACTAAAACACAAACTGTAACTCATGAAAAATTCTCCATGACATTTTAGGGTTCCCACATACATATCATGAATTGAGCTTATCAAAGACTCAGTCATGGTAGACTGATGAGAAAACTCAAATATGTAGAGGGACAAGTTGTTCGAGACTCAGTCATGGTAAGACTGATGAGAAAACTTGGATACTATGCATAAAGCATCAAGCCATTCAAGACTTAGTCACGGTGGACTAATGAGAAGGCTTGGATGTTGAGTATCCCCTACGTCTTAACCCTAGGCAAACATATGATATGTTTACTCAGCGCATAGGAACTGATGTTGAGAGTGCTTCTAGCATGGCTCAACATAAATCGGTAATGCACTGAGGGGTTGAAGACAACAATCAAGAACGATCCTTAGTACCTGAATAAGGACTAAAGATGTGTTCATGATGCACCGTCTGTTGAGAGTTGCTTTGGAAGGCTAAAGCGATACTAGCTTCCAGAGCATAAGTGAAAACCAGTTAGTCTCAAAGGTATGCACAGTCAGGCCCAATGACGAATGCATCGGATAGTGGTCACTGATGAAGACCGCATCCATAGGATGGACGTGGCGCCTAGCACGACCAAGCCACGTTCGCCTATATGGCAGGCAACTTGACTATGGGAGTATTGGCACGAGATCTCATCACAAGATCCACGAAAATATTCTTAGACAACCACCATCTCTAAGAGGCAATGGTGGATAGAGGTAACACGGTTAGACCGTATTGCTTCGCAAGGAAATATAAGCGGACTCACAATACCTTAGTCAGTATCGTAGATTACTCATACTCAGAGGATTCTGAACAAAGTGGGTAATTGACTTATTGGTCAAGTGGGAGATTGTTAGAATAGGTGACCAGAAAGTCAATGGTATTGGCTGTTCTGAGAACCATTCGTTAATCTGTGAACAAGCAATATTATGTTAATGAATGCATCGTTACGATGTCACAACAAACGCCCACATACTGAAATAACATTTCGGGAAATTGAAACTACGCTTGGAGGTAGGTTCATGAAATCAATTTCGCCGAATCAGTCTGAAATACTCCAAGTCAAAGGAATCTCGAGACAGGACATCGAGAATCCATTTGAGACCTTGCACTAAGCATCTATTGTCGTGTTTCATCGACGGGTGACGAGGATCGTCTAAGCAGTGTTAGTGGGTCGGCCTGCTGGGGAGCGGCCGACTAAGGTGACTCGCGGGAATCGTCATATGGAAGCTACTCAGGCTTGGTCGGTATGACTCGTATTCCCGGTTTCGATAGTACGAGATTAGTCCTCGGACTTGAGGATCACGGCAGTCCCCTACATACTAAGGCTGTATCTTGGATCTGGTGAAATTTGACCGATTATATCACATGGTCATCATAAGCCTCGTCCAGCGCAGTCGGAGTATGTAAGAACGGTGAATTCCAAGATAGGATCTGTCCCTGTCAAAGGATATGACAACAAGATCTCCTATGCGCTCGGAGATAGTTTAAACTCACACAGTCTACGGCCATAGCACTTGATGTAGTGGGAAAGGATTTCCTACGTCGAGTTAAACCTATCTCGAGCATTATGCATAGTTGCCTAGTCAAGGATGGGAACCGACCCCTAGACTAAAGGCCGGGAGACAGGCGACAGTAGGACCATACCCGTACGTATCGAGCGTCGGTAGGACCGCACCTGCGTATAACTCGGAGCCTAAATGTTCACACCATAAATTCACCTAGTCTCTAGTGCCATGGAACGTTGCTAGATGGCCACCCATGGTAACGGACTACTTTGGTTATGAAATAACAAAAAGTAGGTCCAAGTCTAGCTGAAAGGTGAACCTAAAGAGTCACACCCGCTACACCAAATGAAAGGAAATGAATTTGGAATTAATTCCGGGAGAAGGTTTAATTTAATGGAATTAAATTATACTTCTTGGAGATTCAAGCCTCGATGAATTATTTGGAATAATCGGGCTTGAGTTCATGAATTAGATTTATGAATTTTATAAAGCATGGGCTTTTCTTTTAATTAGATTAAAAGGGTGAATTAATTAATTAGTGGGCTTGGTATATTAAATAGGATTTAATATAAAGTCCATGGGACTATTTAATTTGGAATTAAATAATCCCATTCTATGAAATTAATTAATGGGCTTGGTATATTAAATAGGATTTAATATAAAGTCCATGGGACTATTTAATTTAGAATTAAATAAGTCCTTTTCATTAATTAATTAATGGGCTTAGTATATTAAATATGATTTAATATAAAGTCCATGGGAATATTTAATTTAGAATTAAATAGGCCCATTCCATAAAGCCCATCAAAATGGATGGACAAGATTTGATCTAGAGAATGATGAGATGAAGGGCCATGATTAATTTGACTTAATCAAAGCCTAAATTGACTAGGATTTGACTAGGTCAAAATCCTAGTCAAAGTGTGTCTCTTTGGAAGAGTTTGAGAAGGAATAAGAAATTCCATCTTCTATAAATACTCAAAAAACACACACTCACACCGAGTATTCTCTACAACTCTCATCTCTCAATTCTCTCTCAAGTTTCGTCCATCCCCTTCTTTTCTCTCCAAGAATTATACTTTGTTCTTCTTGATTTTATTGAAGTTAAGAACATAAGAGACATTGATTGCGTTAATTCATGGCGTGTATCGATGTCTCTTCTCCCCAAATAATTTCTTACTAGCACAAGGGTTGTTTGCTTTCCGGTGGAGCGAGTGAGATGATTTAGAGGGTCTCTTCTTTGAGATCTTTGTGCAAAATGGGGAACAATGTATGTAGCCGAAACGAAGATAAAACTACAACCGGGTAGGTTCTTTAATTATGTTTTTCGATTCTAATTCTATGGCCTCCATGTTGTGTTTTATTGAACATGAGATACACCGAACGCCTGGGAGAATCAAGGGCACACCCCTTGATTCGTTTATGTATGTTATGCATGATTTAAATTTCATTTAATTATGCTTTGTAATTTTTAATTACGCACTATTTCGCGCTTCCGCTATTCGCGTTAATCTCCCGGGCCGATCCACACAATCTTTCAAGACCTTATTTCCAATCGCACCCTGTGGTTGTATTGACGAATCAACCCTTGAAGAGGGTGCTGGCTGATCCCAACATATTGGGGAGGATGGTAAAGTGGTCAGTAGAGCTGAGTGAGTACGGGATTAAATATCAACCTAGGTCTGCAATCAAGGCACAAACTTTGGCGGATTTTATTTCCGAGCTAACAGAAGAGGAAGGCACGCAAGGAAAGGAATGGTGGAAAATGTTCGTGGAAAGATCGTCCATATCCCAAGGCAGCGGGATGGGAATAGTGATTGAGAGCCCGTAGGGAGACACACTGCGTTATGCCATCAGACTTGGCTTCGTGGCCTCTAACAACGAGGCGGAGCATGAAGCACTCATCGCGGGAGGAAATTGGCCTTCGCGGCCGTAGCAAAGTTCGTAAAGGCACATAGTGATTCCCAGCTTGTGGTCAAGTAGGTGAATGGGGATTTGGAAGCCAAGGGGGAGCAGATGGCCAAATACCTAGCAAGTATCCAAGCAGTGAGAAATAAGTTTGATGAGTTTACCTTGGAACAAGCCCCGCGAGCGAGTAATGAAGAAGCAGATCAACTTACTAAGTTAGCTAGCTCGTTGGCCCCATTAAAAAGTAAAAAGAAAACATTATTGTACCAGGAGCACCCTGGCGTGGATATAGACGGGGGCGAAGTCTTATCAGCAAAGGGAACCTCACCGGGTTGGAAAGAAGATTTAGAGGCATATTTGAAATTTGGAGCTGTGCCTAAAGACCCTAGGGAAGCAAGGGCGATTCGCACAAGAGCTGCCAGGTTCACACTGATCAGAGGAGAATTATATAAAAGAGGATTTTCACAATCGTACTTCAAGTGTGTGGAAAGGGACAAGGCAGAATATGTCCTGAGAGAGATTCATGAGTTGTGACAATCACTCTAGGGGAAGGGCGTTGGCGCAAAAGGCCCTGCGGCAAGGATACTTTTGGCCAACCATGCAGGAGGATGTTGGAAACTTAGTAAAGAAATGTCGGAAGTGCCAAGAACATGCTAATGTCACCCACGTTCCAGCAACAGACATACAGTCGTTGCACAGCCCTTGCCCATTTAATCAGTGGGGAATGGACATAGTAGGGAAACTCCCCCGAGCGACAGGCCAGCGAGAGTACTTACTCATAAATGTGGACTACTTCTCGAAGTGGGTAGAGGCAGAGGCACTAAGTAGAATTACAGAGAAGGACGCCATAAATTTTGTGTGGAAGAACATCATATGCCGCTTCGGCATTCCCAGAGCTTTTGTGATGGACAATGGCACGCAGTTTCAGGGGGCCAAATTTCCAGTGGTGTCAAGAGTTGAAGATAAGGCATTGTTATGCCTCGGAAGCAACGCCCCAGTCTAATGGGCAAGCAGAGGTAACCAATAGAATAATCCTCCAAAGTTTGAAGACGAGATTGGGAAAAGCCAAAGGTAAATAGGTGGAAGAGCTCCCGGGAGTCCTATGGGCATATCGGACCACCCCGCGATGAGGCATGGGGGAAACCCCGTTTAGTTTGGTCTATGGGACAGAGGTTTTCATCCCGGTAGAGATAGGGGAGGAAACATTCAAGGTGCGACAATATAAAGCTCCTCTTAATCTGCTCGACTGAAGATTATCCCGGTTGAAGTTATCCTTCCACGTAATCTGCTCGACTGAAGCAACTTTAAGCTCCTCTTAGCAACATCCTAAGTCTTTTCTCGCATCCTCAAGAGCATCGTTCAGTTGTTGGATCTCCTTCTCATAATTGCCTAGACGCATCTCAGTAGATTCAGTAAGATTGATCACCTGAGAGAACAGAAAACCCCTCAATAAACACCTTAGAGGCTAAGGAAATAATATAAAGCACGTAGTATAAGGGAGAAAATATACCCTAGCAGCTTCAGCCTGAAGAAGCCTAGTAAGAGTACAGCTGGGGAGAGCGCCGAGGCGCGTTACGTCATAGGGGCTCACGAGATCCCTCGATTTTTCATAGGCAATGTCGTGGTTAGCAACGTCCCAGAAGGATGAAATATCTCCTTTCCTGTTCGTCCCATAAGTAAAGAGGCCTTTCCCTGCTCCATAGCGTGGAGGATTAGCTTCACCTTCCCGGGGACGTTTAGAGCCACTGGCCCCGTGAGGGGGGGAGGAACGCCCTTCACTCCGACCTGAGCCACCGGGAGGATCCCTAGCTCGAGCAGGTGGGGAACGTCGGCGACTGCTTTCCCCCCTCCTCGAGGGGGGTGGAGGAGGATTACGAGGCCTTAGAGCGTGCATTTTTCCTCTCACGGAAGCGATGAACGTCATGAAGAGTAACTTTCTTTCCTGCAGAAAGTCAACAAAGAAGGAGTGAGATAACGGGAAATTTTTTTTCAAAACAAGTAAGAGTGTACAAAAGACAAAATTAAGTACCAGCAGACACTAAAGTTTTGACATCAAAGAGTTGATCAAATAACCTTGCCCCAATAAACGACAAACGGAGATCATGAATAAGATCCGGCACAAGGGGCGACTCCCCCCAAGGAGCCACCAACCCCCAAGTTAGGTCTTTTACATACAGGAATTTCTCTTTCTAGGGACCTTTCGAGGAAGCACCACCCTCAAGAAATTTACAGCCACCTCGGGGATAGAAGTAGAAGTAGGAGTCATTGGGGACCTTCCTAACTGTGAATAGTGTGTAGAAAGCCTCAAGTGAGGGGGTCAGGTCGAGATCCTCGAAACGCTGAAGGAGCCCCCCGAAGCATAAGAAGGAGTTGGGGGTAAACTGGCTAATACTCAGAGTAGTACGGGTGATGGTCTCTAATAATAGAGGATGAGGGGGAAGTGTAAAACCAGAGGCGAAGAAAGACAGATAGGCCGTGAAGAATCCCAATGGTAGATGTTTGATCATATCATCGACACTAGGAAAAAGAAGGGTAAACTCGGAAGAGGGGCTGATTTTGGTCTCAAGGATATGAAACTCTTCAAGACTCACGCAACTATGGCAATTTTCAATGTCCATAATGCGACAAAGAGACTTAGATTGGGGGCTTGACGAAGACTCGGTTCCATCTATACCAGAATCATTTAAATCAACCTCAAGGGGAGACAGAAGTGGGGGAGTTTCTTTTGAGCTCGATCCTATAGAAGGACTTAACGAAATTAAAGGACACGCGGGTAAATTTCGGATTGCTTCAATCACCTCGTGATCAAAGTCCACGACATCGGGATGGACAAGAGAAGTGGGAAGAGAGGAAAGAGGCCGGCTGAGGCCGGGATCTAGCCGAGGCATGGTGCCTCGGCCGAACCCTAGTCGAGGCGCGGTGCCTCGACCAACAACGGGTCGATGCGTGCTGCCTCGACCCGGCGCCAATGCACTCCCGCCGTTGCCTCGTTGAGCATTTCCTTGGGAACCTGACATCCTAAATTTTTTTCAAACTGACGTAATTGTTTCTTTTTTTTTTTGGACTGACGAAGGATGACTTTTGGAAGACTAAAAACGAAAATTACTGCAAGAAAAGAGATGAAGAGCTATATACCCGAACCGACACGTTTTGACATTTTTCTGGAAAGTGGTTGAGACCAAGAAGGTAGATGAAACAAAGCAGGATGAAGAAGTCAGAATATCCCACCAAGTTTATATAGAAGACAAGGAGAGTCCTAGCAAAGGAAGGATTTTTATAAAAAAGAGCCCTGATGGAAGAAGAACTCATGCCAAGAAGAGTCCAAAGAGGAAAGGAGTTCGTGGCAAAGGAAAACTACCAAAAGTGGAAGCTGCATCAAAATCAGACTATTTCTCATAACTTACAAATTTTCCCAATACATTTGGAAATTGGGGGGCTACTAATGGAGATAGAAAATATTAGGTTAGAAAATTACCAAAAATACCCTCAAGTGTAAACATATTTACAGAAATGCCATTAGAGGTAGTTATTGTTAGTGGTTAGTGGGGTGGTGCCAAATTACCAAGGTGCCCCTGAAGATTAGATCACAGCCGTTAGATTAGGAGCGATTGGATGGTAAAATAGTATTTATACCCCACCTCATTTACTATAAATAGGGGATCAAAATCCTTTGTAAAGGTACTTTTTTTCCATTTTGAGAAATATACTTCTGGAGAAGAGTTCTCAAGTTACTTGCCTCGCGATGTCGTTTCGTGTTAGTGTATTTGGATCAACTACTTCCTGAATCACACACCATCATGCAGTGTTTTTATTTTAATGGGAATAGTTGGAAGGGGCAAAAATATGGCTAAATTGTATATTGCAAACAATGGATATTTGTTTTCAGTGCAGTCAGTTGTTTTTTTTATTTTTAATTGCAATGATTTTATTTTAATAATCACATAATTTAATATTTCTTCTAATTATATCATTACAGAATTGCACATAAGAAATTACATAAATTTAGCTAAATCAAACTATTAAAATACATACAACCACCAAAAGAAGTGCAATAATAATCCCTACAATAAATTCCCTCCAAAATTATTAAAAATTCTTATTTATTATCCTCCAAAGGTGAATGGTGGTTTCAAGCCATCAAAACCACCTTTGAATGGTCAAAGATAGTTGCCCATCCAGCATTTAACATCTTTAACGAAGTTGGGACCAAAAGTGCAATACTTTTGAGTCTTGTGGGATCAAAAGTTCTAAGCCCATAAGCAGCAGGACCAAAAGTGCAACAACCCATGTCCTGTGGGACCAAAAGTGCAATTTTGTCTTTTTTATTTGTTTATTCTTATTTTTGTGTTTGTTTATAGTAAAAGACACATGGATAATTGGGTGTGCGTATATTTCCAAGCAATAAAATATAGAGATAAGAACAATTAATTTTTTAATTAATGTCTGGAGAACACAAAATAGTTCTTCAAATTTTTTTAATTGTTAATTAAAAAACAATTTAATAGTTTTATTAATATTGTGTAAAAAAATATGGTGTAGTATATAATTAAAAACTCTAATATGCTTATTAATGTTGTATTAAAAATTGCAATAACTATATTATGTGACTTTCTTGAGGTAACAATACCAAGTATTTTTTTCAAAAGTAATTATTGTGTGACTTTACTCGAAGTAACAGTACCAGCCAATATTCTTTCATTTTACTTTTTATTAAAAATATAGTTTGATAATAATTAATTTAGAAATATTTTCTTTTAATTAAGTTACTGCCTTATTATTATCGCAATACTTCAAGTAAAATCACGATTGTTGTCAATTTTTTGTATATAACATTAATAAACACATAATATTATTATTGTCAATTCTTTGTACATAATATTAATAAAAATATTAAATTTATTACAAAATTAAATTAAATTTTTTAATTAAACATACCTTCTAATGATAATTATATTTTAAAAAACTTAGTTGGTGTCATTATTTCGAGTTAAATCACGAAATTTTTTGTACACAATATTAATAAACACCCGATAGTAAATAATTATTTTTGACCATGTTAAATAAAATTAATGCAAAAATTTATTTAGCTAATCCATCATGAAAAATATTTTGTTGTAGCTATGAGCTATGACGAATGTTTTGTCATGGTTCTTAATCATGATAAATGTTTTAGCAAAAACCATGACCAATAACTATTGCGTTGTTGTGGGCAATGATATTTGCTGTGATTTTTTATGTTTAACAATGACAAATTTTTATTTTTTTTTTTTGGAGAAAGGGATATGCTTCATATAAATTACAGAGGCAAATCAACCAAAATAGTGTTAGTACATGCAACTGGAAAATTCTAAAGGCCTTCAATGCAATGAAGAGTAGAACGAGCAAGAGAGTGGGCTACACGGTTACCCTCTCGACGAATTAAACTAAAGGAGCAGGAAGTAAAAAACGAGCTAAGTAGGAGAATATCATGAATGAGAGGTCACGTAGAAGAAGAGCATTTGGCACGATCCAGGAGTTGATTGCAGAGGTTAGCACAATCTCCCTCAAGAATGATGTGAATCCATTGTTGCCTGATGGCAAAATTGATAGCCGTCCTTGCTGCCCAAGTTTCGGCAAGTTCAGGAGGGATGGTGCAATGAAGGCGTCTAGTGAGCCATCCAACACACTGCCCTTTGAAGTCCTGAGCAATAACACCAACAAAAAAAATCACCAAAGTCCCTGAAAAAGGCTGCATCGAAATTGAGTTTAATAACACCAGCAAGAGGCGGGTGCCAAGAAGTTTGAATGGAAGGGGGGATATGGACCGGAGTAGATGTCAGCACACTCGAAAAGGAGTCCAAATAAGCTCGAGCAAAAGAGATAACCTGATCAGGGGACACAGAAGACCCATCGGCCCATTTTTTGTTACAGCACCACCAAATACTCCAACAAATTACCAAGAATAGTTTGAAGTCGTTTTTGTCGAAGTTCTGATGTGCGTGAAAGATCCAATCGCGAGAGTTCGAGCGCCAGGAGGAAATCACAGACCAACAGATATGAGAGAGACACCAAGTCATCCGACTGAAAGGACAGAGCAGGAATATGTGGCATCTAGTTTCGTTAGGATCGTGATAGAGGGGGCAACAAATAACCGAGAAAGGGATACATCGACTAAGATTAACGCCAATGGGAAGAGCATCGTTGCTTAACCCCCAGACAAAGAATTTGATCTTATTGGGTATCTTGCCAATCCAAACACTAAGCCATCCAGTGCGTAGAGATGGATCATTGATGGTTGTAGAGCATGGAACATGCTGATGCAATAACTTGCAGATTAGGTGGTATGCCGACTTAATCGAGAATTGTCTAGATTTTGTGTAATGCCAAATATTTCATCGCGAAATTCTGTGGGGGCTGAGAGGGATGGGCAGAATAGTTGCAGGGTCCTGTGGTGGAAATATAGATTCATCAAGGGGATATTCTAATCTCCAAGGTCCATGTTGAAGAGCTGACTGACAGTGGTTGGAGGGGGCAAGGGTCCGAGGAGAAAACTGGGTCGGAATGAAGGTTCTTGAGGAGTCCATTTGTCAATCAAAGTCCTCGCGGTTCGGTCATTGCCAATGCGCAAATGATATCCAACCCGAATAAAAGTTTTAGTGGAGAAAATGTTGCGCCAAGTGAGTGATGGCTGAGAGCCTAGCTCCGCTTTGAGAATAGACAAATCCGGGAAATGTCGGGCTTTGAGAAAGCGCCCAAGGAGAGAATCACCGTTTCAAAGGATCCGCCAAAATTGTTTTTCCAACATAGCTGAACTACACGCCCTTAAATCCCAAAGGCCGAGTCTGCCGTGTTCTTTCAATTGAGTAAGCTTGCTCCAAGAGAGCCAACAGATTTTATTTTTGTCACCAAAATGCCATATAAAATTAGTGATATACCTTTGATATAACGGATGAGACCATCTAGAAGTCGAAAAACACCCATTGCATAAGTAGGAATTACTTGTACGACGGCTTTGATAAGCACCTCTTTCCCGGCTTGTGATAGTTGTCGCTAGTTTCAAGAGTTCATACGTGCCCAAATCCATCCCAAATAAAGGAGAAAACCTCTTTCTTAGATCGACCTACGATTGAAGGAAGACTAAGGTATTTCTCATGTTTATCAGCACAACGAATCCCAAGCCCGAAAGATATCTCATCTGGGATGCTAGTCTTCATGCTAAATACCACAACCGATTTCTCAAAGTTCACCTCTTGACCCGATGCTTTACCAAAGGTATGGAGTATAGATTGAGCGATCTCATGGCTGCAGATGATGCTTTGCAACAAATAAGGGTGTCGTCAGCAAAGAGCAGATGGGAAATACTCTCCCCCTTACAAATACGAATTCCACGCAGCTCCCCCAGAACGTCTGCCTTGGAAATGAGTGAAATGAGCACATCTGTGCAAAGGGGGAAGAAGTAGGGAGAAAACGAGTTGCCTTGACGAATGTCGCGTTTGGGATTGATGTGACCAAATTGTCTGCCACTGAGAATAATAGAATATGAAACAGAGAAAACACACAGGAGGATGAGATTAACAAAGCGAACATGGAAGCCTAGTTTATGAAGTACCTGCCAGAGGAAACTCCTCTCAAACTTGTCATACGCCTTGCTTATGTCCAATTTGATAGCCATGTCACCCGAATTATCCCAAGTCTTGTTTTTAAGAAAATAATTAATCTCATAGGTAATAAGGACATTATCATAAATAAGCCTACCAGGTATAAATGCGGATTGAGTGGGAGAAATTAAATGATCAGACAGGGGTTTCAATCTATTAGCAATGCATTTCGTAGCAATTTTCATCACCACATTACATCATCACCGCATTATATAACCTAATAGGTCGAAACTGAGAGATAGACTAAAGATTATTGCACTTAGGAATAAGGACAATATGGGTGAAATTAAGAGACGGCTCAAGAGAGTGATCATTAAGGATATATAAAACACAATGAATCAAATTATCTTTAATGATATGACAAAATTTATGAAAAAAGACCAGGGGCATACCATCAAGGCCAGGGGATTTAAAAGGGGCCATGTGAGAAATGGCGTAACAACCTCCTCAGCAGTCTAAGGCTTGAGCAAATCCGAGTTCATTTCTAAATCGACCTTGCAAGTCATAGCCTCAATACCCTGTTCTAAGTCATCGTCCGATGGATTCTCCGAAGTAAACACCCAAGTAAAGTGATCTGTGATATGCTTCTCTAGTTCACTATCTTTCTCAATCCATCACCCATTCGAGTTCTTGAGTCAAGAAATAGAGTTTTTTCGAAAAGTGCGGCTGGCCTTAATTATTATGGAAAAGTTTCGTGTTACGATCACCTTCACCAAGCCAATGAACTTTTTCTCTTTGTTTCCAGAAAATTTCCTCAGTCTGAAAGGTCGACTCCAATTCACGCTGAAGGTTATATTCACGAAGTTTAGAAGCTGGAGTGATGTCTTTACTTTTAATATCCAAGAGAGCTTTTTCTAATTCTTTGATTTCATGACTGAATGTTTTGTGGCTACTGCGAAGTAAGGATCGGAATCTGGAATGGCATTGTACAAAGTTGATTTTTGAGGCGAAAAATCACCACTTAAATTCCAAGAGTCAGTAATAAGTTTTTCACAGTCAGCCCGCTTGATGCAAGTCGCCTCAAACCGGAAGATTTACAATAGTGACGAGTTCGGAGAGGAGTCAGAGCGAGTTCGATAAGCGGTGGCGAATGGTCCGTGTAGATAGAGGGAATATGATTAATCCGAGCATTAGGAAACAAGGAGGACCAACTGTGATTGCCACAAGCTCGATCGAGTCATTCATATATAATGTCCGGAAGTTCTTGTCTATTGCACCAAGTAAAGAGATCCCCAGTGAAACGCAAGTCATGCAAGTTCGTTGATCAAGTGCCTCACGGAAGTCCCGTATTCGCCAAAGCAGCCTAGGAAGGCCCCCCTTTTTTCTGATTGCAATACAATCTCGTTAAAATCACCCGCGACCATCCATTCTCGATTCGATTGAAGAGCAAGACGTTTCAGTAGAGCCTATGAGTTTTTCCGTCCCATGGTATCCGGATCACCATAAAAGCCTATAAAACGCCAAGCCGGAGTATTGTCGGTCGATTCCACTGTAACGTCAATATGATTCTTAGAAAAGTTCCTCAATGTGCACGAAACAGATTTATTCCAAAATAGCGCAAGTCCGCCACTTCTACCATCACAATCAACACCAATTCCATACATACGAACACGATTCCGAAGTTTATCAATTTTAGAGCGAGAGCATTTGGTTTCCCAGAGAAGACCAAAGAGGGGTTATGAGTCCGAATGAGCGACTCCAAGCCTGTAACTATTGAGGAACCCTCAAGTCCCCGACAATTCCAAGATAGAAGATTCATAATACGCGCGGGGGGGGGGGGGGGTGCTCCACAACCTCTGCCAAATCCATAGAAGGGCCCGAATTGTCCTCCAAAACAATGTCAGTTAGTCTGATACTTTTGAGAGGGGATTCCGACGCTTCTAGCATTTCATCATTAAGCTTACGTTTCTTCTAGATAGTCACGATCTTAAGGGGGTGGGGTCGGTTTTTTTCTTCTGGATGTAAGGGAGGATGAAGAGGAGTGGGAAGGGGAGTGAGTAATTGCAGCTTCAGCTGAAAAATTTGAGGGGGATGCTAGTAAGGGCGAGGATAGACATGGGGACGTTCTGGATTGTCGGTAGTAATGGGGGCATTTGAGGATATGTGGGGTTTGGGTGTGTATTCAAGGAAGTGATTTTGAGCAAAAGAGCATGGTGTAGTTTGGGCATTGTCTAGACTAGGGATAGGAACACTAGAGGAGGGAATTGGGTGGATGTGAGTGGTGGGGCATAACTGTATGGCAGAAGATCGGGATAGGGTATGAGTAATGGTGGTGGAGAGTGGTTTAGTAGAGGGCAAGGTGAATATGGCTGATCCGTGAGGTGTATCGGGGGTCGAACTTCGGTGATGTGGGGCAGATAGGAATGGGGTTTTTGAAACAGTGATGGATTGCCCTCTAGAGCACAGAATCATCGGAGTGGTAGCACGGAACCAAGGCCCAAATAGAAGATGTTCTTGCTTGTCATGAAATCCCTCATCATACTGACTGTTGCAAAATTTCATGATATGACCCATACGTCCACAGTAATAGCAAAAGTTCGGAAGACGCTCGTAGATAAAGGAAGTAACCGCTTCGTCTCCCATAACCGTATGGAGTTTCATGATCCGCCAAAGAGGTTTGGTGATATCAAGTCCGACTCGTATCCGCAGCGAAGACCCCCAGCCCTATCCGCCTTTGTCCAGATCGACGTCTCGAGAAATACCTAACTAATTACCAATGAACGTAGTTACCTCCTCCGTCATTCGACTTAACGGCAGGTCGTGTATGTGGATATGAAAATCTATCCAGCTTAAGTCGATACGAGACGGGTTATCATTAGCTTCAACCGTGCGGAGAAACAACTGATTTTTATCGAAGGCCCAAGGTCCTCCTTCCAATACTCTTCGTCTGTCCAAGATATGGTTGAATTGAAACAATATCCTGCCATCCTCTATAAGACGCAATTCCAGTCCTCGACTGGGGTTGAAAGCATTGAGCATCGTGGTCTTAAATGCTTTGAAGTTAAAGGATCTGCGACCGAGAAGTTTACCAACCAGAAAAAAGCGTCACCCCAACATCCTGTCCCAAACCCAAAGGAAGTAGAACACTCTAATTCTCCTCCTCACTAAATGATAGGGCTTTACTCAAAATGTCTAAATCGTCGGCCATTCCGGAAGATGACGGAGAACGAGGGACGCTATGACCAAAGAGAGTATTTTTAACAATGAGAATTAGTCATAGTTAAACGTTATATTTCGTTTGTTGATAGAAAAAATAGATGCCTCTTCTGGAGAAAGGTTAGGCAGATAGAGAGGAATCCCCAAAATTTTGAGAAGTAACTATTTAAAAGTTAATATAATGTACTCACCATATAATATAATATTGGGTAAATTATATTTATACCCCCTAAGAGTATATTTAATTGTACAAACACTTCGTACCTTTTGTAACATTAAAAGTACATTGAGGTTGTAGTTGTATTTACAAGTATCAGTGATAGAATTTCACACAAACACCCCGTTAAGATACATTAAACTAACACCTCTTCAAGGGGCTTACCTATAACTTTACAAAGAATAAAAGTTATTTGTGTAATTAAACCTAATTTCATGGAGTGTCCTTATATTATACTCTATAATATATCTGGTAAAGATAATGACGAACAAAACATCCATTATCTTAATTTTTCATTATGGAAAAAGAATTAATTTTGCACTGTGTATATGATTTAGGAGGTGTTTGCACAAACTTATACTCTATAAAAAATGCTTAATTTTTTAAAAGTGGATAATGATTAAGATATAAATATAGAGAATGTTTGGAAATAATAATTATAAGTTGAAAAAAGTTGATGTGGAAATGTCCAGTAACAAATTGGTGTATTACTAGCTTCTTTGTTGAATTACCTAGCTACCTAAGTTGGTGGTTAGATTTAGCCATTATTGAACATGAGTTATTTTCTAAATATACGAAAAATAGTTATGGCAAAAAATCCATAAAGAAATTCAACTTAATTACAAAAATTGCATAAGATATAATAAGCATATTCTCATACGCTTACAAATTTCAGGTTATTTCAACTTAATTTAAGAGAAGCATAAGCAAAAGTGTTGTATTTCAAAATACTGTCATTGAGCTTAATTTAAGTTATGATTTGTAAAGCACTTAATTATATTTTTCCGAAACGCCTTTTAGAAGGGTCATAGTTGATGACGCAGGATCATAAGTTGACCAACAAGCCGTCTTAGCTCAGCCGGTAGAGCGCATGGCTTTTAACCATGTGGTCGTGGGTTCGATTCCCACAGACGGCGTTTTTCATTCTTCCTTCAAACAGGATTTTTGACTTTTTATTTGTTTTGGGCTTTTTCTGTGATTTTCTTTCCCTTTCGATTTTTGTAGTGGGCTTTTACAAGAATGTCTGGATTTGGTCCAACCAATTTCACTAGCTTTTTTGCACGCCTTGTGACTTGTAATGCATTCATACATAGGGATGTAAATAAATAGAATGGAGTAAAACACATTATTGTTCAAACTTGCAATTATTATTGAATCTGAGTAAATAGTTTTTGAGCATGGTTTGCTTATTTATTTGGTCAAGCTCAAATGAGTTTAATTAATAGTACAAAAGTTGAACTCGAGTAGTTCGATATTTTTGGATGTATTCTATTATTTTTGCACTTATCAGATTGAGTTCGAGCCAAGACTGAAAGTTTAGCAAATAATAAAAATATTCTCAAGTGTGATTTGTTAAGTCTAACGAGTTCACAAATGAGCTTTTATGAGTCAATGTCAATTGAGTATTGAATAATCTGATTTACTTTTTAGCCCTATATATCCATATTTAAGCTTTTAAGAGAAAAAGAAGTTGCAAGTGTTGTAAAATCAAAGAATGCTTAAGAGACCTTTTAGTATATGTACCTTTTTTAATTAATATTTATTGTTAACAAATTAATAGGACATAACTATTCCTAATGAATATCATAATATTATTAATTTTTACCATTAAAATCATTTACATATATATATATATATATAAATAGTCTCAGGGAACTTATATATCATGCATCTTTATTGTTATTTTTATTAATCTTCTGTCACAAAAATTAAAATACTTTTCAATATATTCGATTTTTTAATTTTTGGCATTTTCTATGAAATTTAATAAATTCGCAAAAAATTTACACTCGCATAAACACTACAAGAAAATATAATATTAGTGACAAAATATCAAATGATAATTTAAAAGTTGTCTCTAAAAATATGTATTAAATGACAAGATTTTTCATCTTGTCATTATATAATTGTGACAAAAATTGTGTATATATAAAATTTTTACTAAATACAATTAGTGACACATCTACAGTGACAACTTATGG
Organism: Sesamum alatum; assembly: GCA_034509735.1. NCBI lineage: Eukaryota > Viridiplantae > Streptophyta > Magnoliopsida > Lamiales > Pedaliaceae > Sesamum > Sesamum alatum. Next base: position 35,492,085 of record JACGWO010000002.1, read on the forward strand.
ATAATACAATATAGTGATAACAATTATTTATTGTCATTAGGTTGTCACTATACATGAGTCACTAATTGTATTTAGTGACACCTTTGTACACATCTTTCTGTCACTAATAACAATTTTTACAAAATAATAGTAATTATTAAAATCATAAAATTCTTTATTGTGACAAAATAAATATTCTTGTCACTAAATATGTATAATTAGTGACAATATTGAAATTGTCATTTGATTTTTTTGACGCTAATCTTCTATTTTCTTGTAGTGAAAACGCACACACATTTTATTAATTTCTTAAAAAAGCCTAGAAATGTCAAACACTCTTTTTATTTATTTATTTATTAGTTATTAAAGTACTAATATGTGCCGTTGAGTCTTAAAGAACATTAAGTTGTCAAATACTTTCAACCTCACAATTTGTGTCTCTTAACACCATCGGGATTGAACTAACCAGGCTGCTTGATTGGTAAGGTCGAGGGTTGATAATTAATTAATAAAGAAAGAAATATTTATAATTTCTTTAGAAGAAACCAATGACAACAACAACAATTTTAATAATATTACTTAGCCTACACATGCAATTACTTTTAGAACAACTTGTTTTGATATATGATTGGTATTTATAGATGCAGACGTTGGTTAAATTTATTTAAAAAACTTTATAAACCCATATATTTATACGATTGTTTTTACAATTTAAGAGATGTTAAATTTTATTTTAAAATTAAATTTTTGAAGTATTTGATTAAAATAAGATGATAGAATTCATAAAATTTTAGAAATGACAATTTTGTGATAATTAATTCCAATGATTTTGTTAAAATCCTAGAAGTCTTCGAGTGTTGGCTAAACTTATTTAAAAAGTCTTATAAACTCTTACGTATAATAAGATGTTTTTAGAACATATAAGATATTAGATCTTTTTAAAAGTAAGCTCTTGAGTGCTCGGACAAAGAATATATGTTTGACTAAGTGTAATAACCATTGATATCGAGACACATGAAGGATTGGGAATTTGATACATGTGTCCGTACAAGTACAAATATTTGACCCCTATAAATACTTGATTATAAGATGACCTAGGGTTACGATATGCCATTTTGAGTGACTATATTTTGTTGCTCTTCGAACTCGTATTTGAATTAATTTAGGTATTGAAAAATCTTATTTGGGGACTTGACAACTAATCTTAACATGTGTTTGTTTTCTCTTATTCCCAATACTTAGGCCCAGAATTACACTACCTCGAAGGTCAACTAGATATCCAGTCAGACCAACTTATAAACTCATCCAAACGCCCTCTTAGTACTCAATTAGTTGTGTTTCATAAATCGTCTCAATTATAATCAATGAAGAAATAAATCTTGTTGTTTATGTGAAATACAAATAAATTAGCAAGTGAAATTATGATTTTTCCTAAAATGTGGATTAATTTCTGTCAAGCTGTGGCGCAGATATTGACAAAATCAAATTCCAACAGCTACTCCAAATAAGGTAATTATTCATTTTTCATTAATAACTTTCATATATAGTCCAAAATTGAATTAATCAAACTCTAATAACCCTACACAGATTATCTAACACCTGTTTTCCAAACGAAACTCCTTCCTATAAACACTTGCAGAAGTTGTAATGAAAAGAACTGCAGCACTCTCACTGACAACTGACAAAATGAAATCCCTCTTCTTCATCGTATGTTTGTTTTTCTGCTACTCTTACGTTGTCTGGACTCCTAAAGCTGAACAAAACTTCAAGAATTCAAGCAAAGCCTTCGTCAAAGGTGTAAGCATCCGAGGGCGGAAGCTGGGGACGACGGGAGGAGGCTGCATTAATATAGTTATCAGCAACACAAGAATAGTGATGCATCTGATCGGGTCAGAGCCGCCGGACTGCGACACAGAAAGGGAGAGATGCGCGCCATGCAAACCGGTTCTTGTGAAAGTGCCTCTAGACACGGCGGTTACCGTCGGTGATTACTACCCGGAAGTTTGGATGTGTGGATGTAGTTGTACGACGTGATGAATGTAGTTTTGCAGAACTTTAAATTTAAGTATTTATTAGTTTTTTACTGAAAATAAGTCGAGTTGAATGCAGGTTCTGTTCTTGAGCCATTTAATGAAATGTTTGATGATAATTATAGAAAAAATTGAAAGTCGTAGCTCAATCAAAAGTTGGGAACTTTTGTGACAAAAAGATTATTTTCCATTAATAAATCATATAGTAGTTTAGCTAATATTTTCCCTAATGAATAATATATAAAAGATTCTAAATATTAAATATTTAAAGCTGTAAACTTTAACAATGTTACATCATCATTCAAATTATTTAAAAGGGTAAATTACATCTACACCCCTTGAGGTTTGACATAATTATAAATACATTCATATTAGATAAAAAATTACATTTACCCTCCTTAAGGTTTGTTCCGTCTTAAATTTAATTCCACCGATAGGGTTTAGGTGAATTTATCACGTGTTATTCCTAAATTACCCCTGATAAAAAGTTTGACTATGATTTGACCAATTTTTCGGATGAAAATGGCTTTTGGACCAAATTGTAATATTTTAAAATATTGAGGGGGTTAAATATTATGATTTCACATACTTTATACTTATATGTAATTTTTTTTTTGCTAAACTAGTAAATTTTTAGTCATTTAAAGTCATAGTATAAAGATTAATATAGTAAATTCATTTTTTTTAAATTTAAATATAATAACGAATCAAAATTTATATTCGTTAAGACATTTAAATTTAAAAAATAAATTTACTATATTAATCTTTGTACCATAATTTTAATTAATATTTTAATTTAAACTATAAAACTTCAGGAGTTTTACATACATGGTGATGAATGTTTGATGTTATTTATATGGCCAATTGCTATATATTGCTAGATATGTAGTTTATGATTGAGAATGTTTTTTTATGTACAATTTACATTAAATGTTATTATGAATATATTATTATGAAATGTTGGTGCATATGGTTGTTTCTTGATGATGAATGATTAGGATAAATAATAAACAAGATAATTCCCGCAATATTTAATAGACAAAAACTGCTAGTTTAGCAATATATATATATATATATATTATATTTAAGTACAAAGTATGTGAGATCATAACATTTAAACCCCTCAATATTTTCAGAAATTACAATTTGGTTCAAAGGGCATTTTTGTCAGAAAAATTGGCCAAATCATGGTCAAATTTTTTGTCACGGGTATTTTGGTAATAACATGTGATAAATTCACTAAAACCCTACCAGTGGAGTTAAATGTAAGATGGAAAAAACCTCAGGGAGAGTAAATATAATTTTTTTTATTTAATGGTGATGTATTTATAATTATGTCAAACTTCAAGCGGTGTAGATGTAATTTATTCTATTTAAAAAGCCCAATATATACATGTGTAGATTTGAAGAATAATTTGAAAAAAATGATAAATTTGGATTAAAATTACTATATTGAGGGTAAATCACTAGTTTAAAATAGAGTTTAATTTATTTATAAGAAAAAAAAAAAAAAAAGAGTGACCCCTTAATGTGCTTCGAGATTTTGGTTATGTGTTTTTTTTTTTTAATTTTTAACTAGCAGCTAACGCACACGGTTTTTTACGTGCACAATTTTTTAAATATAAGTTAAGACAAATATAGAAATTCTTCTAATTGTAAATAAAATAGGCAAAATTTCACTTTTCATCCTATAAGTATAGGGGTGTTGTATTTTTCGTCCTTTAACTTTTGAAGAAACACATTTGGTCCTGTAATTTTGGTTAATTTAACACATTTACTCCTGTATGTAATGGCAAAACAAATTTAGCCATGTATCTATTTAACTAAAACACATTTAGTCATGTATGTTTTATGAATGTGATACATTTAGTCCTATTTTGTAGGAAAAAAAAGATGGTAGCCGGGAAAAAATGTGTGATTCTCACTCGTTGGAGCTGCAGGTGGTGTTGAAAAATAGAATAAAAACACACACACTTTCGGACAAAAACCCCCAAATCCTCAAAAACAGATACCACTTCCAGCTTCCTCTTCCACTTTGAGCCTTAATTTTCCACCCAAATCCACCAATTTTCGTCCCTTCATGAATTGAGAGTAAATGTCCGAGAATTCTTCAAATGCTCTCTGCAATTGCAACTGCGACAACCTGCTCGGTTGAGGACATCTTGCACAAATGATAATCCAGGAAGGAGGTTTTGCTCATGTGAAAGTTACGGGGTTAGCCGATGGTTTTTTGTTTTATAATTTATGTTGGTGTTGTGTGATATGTTTGTGTTTAATTTTTACTCTAAATTTTTCATGTAGAGAAACCACAAAGGATGTGGCTTCTTCTCATGGGAAGACCCCCCGATGTGTGCAAGGTCGAAGGCCATAATTCATGGATTGTTGGGAAAGAGCAATTTGAAAGACGTTGAAATTGTTGAATTGAAAAGGTTGAAGCATGATTTAGAAGCTAAAATTGTTCATTTAGAAGCCAAAAATATAGCTAAAGATGGTGTTATACATCATTTGGAGAGAAAGATCAACGTACTTTGGTGGTTGGTAATAGTTTCTTAGTTTATTTTGACATGGATTTTAGTGGGATGAAGGCATTCATTCTTTGAGTTTAACTCTCGTTTTTGTTTGGAATCAAAGAGGTTGCATTGTTAAGTACGTACATTATAATGTAACAATATTTTTTGCGTTTAAACTTGAGAATTGCATATATAACTGAACTTGTAAGTCAATGAAGATTTACATCAAAGTGTTCTACACTATCGACAAAAAGATGATCAACATTTTGTATGTTGTTTTCACAAATCCTTAAAACAAAAAACAGACAACATGTTGATCAACCCAAAATGGCCCGAAAAGTGACACATTACCCTTTACAGCCTTTTAAACAAAAAGTGACAAAATGATTTCAACGTCTAACCAATGAAGACTTCTTTTTGCTTTTCCCCTTTTTCTTTTGCAACACTCCCCGAAGGTTTGATAGAGTAACATATTGTTTTTCTCCTTTGATGAGCAATTTGGGTCCAATAGTTGTGCCGGATTCCTGACTTAGAGGTTGTTTCCCTTTCGTTTTTGAGTCAGGTGGTGCCCTTAATCCTGAAGGTCTTGGTAGTGGTGGTTTGGGTGCAACTGTCTGTACAACAAGAGAATTTCAAGTTCAAGCTTATTTTCACAAAACAAGAAAATACTACCAATATCACAAAAACAAGTAAACTGTGTGTGCTCATCTTCTTTATCAGATTTGTCCCCATCACTGCCTAAAACTGAATCCAAGTTATCTTTACTGTCCAATAAGTCATCTTCCCCCATATCACTGCTTTCATCCCCATTCCCTGTGTTAATATCAAGCCCTATTTCATTCTCAACTAAGTTGATGTCCTCATTCTCAGGCCTAACAATATTATTTTCAGTGTCATTTTCTGTCTATTCCTCAAAATCTTCAAAGTCACAATCAAACAATCCCTCTAAATCTTCAATTACCTCTTCCCCATCCACAGGTGCAGTTTCACTACGACTGTCAATCACCTTTACATATATATCAATCTCCCTGTTCATTTCATTTTGTAAACAAATGCTAACCAATTCATCTGCACATTCTATCTCTTTAAAACCTTTATCATCCAATGCGAAATACTTTTTCTTTCCCACTAATTCTGCTTCATCTGCTAACTCATCTAGATAACTAAGATACATATGATTTATATCAACATAATCAAAAACAGCCACATTTTCACCCACATATTTATCAGAAGAAATATTGCAGAATTTACCACCATGGTGAAATTTAATCGTAACAACAGTCAACACACCATCTGTCAAATGAAAAACAAAAAAAAAATAATAATAAAAGCAAAACACTCAGAACTTAGGCAACCATTTCATATTATGCAGCAAATCATTGGGATTACTAAACAACAATAAACTAAATAACAACTACTCGGCAAAAAATTATTAAAAATTCATCCATCTACTATATTCATAAAATAAGGGAAAAAAGTTATGTAAATAAACATTAAACAAAGCCTTTTATTTCTTTATTCAGAAATTCCTTGCAACCATATAAAGCTTAAAGCTTTTTATTAAACAATACTTACCGTATTTAGGTCTTGGCCATGTATTTTGGTCTCCTCTGCGCAATATTTCATCAACACTGCACTCCAAGATGTCCAAGAGGAAGAGGGTTTTTGGTATATGCTTAGAAATTAGGGGTTCGCAGACAGAGGGTTTGGGAGGGAAATTAGGGATTTGTCTGAGGATTTTTTGTTAAAGTGTTCTGTAATGTGTTTTTGTATAACGCGTGAACAAACACATTATAACTCCGGCTTCTCATTTCACTCGCCAATCAAAAAGGACTAAATGTGTCACAATCATAAAACATGCAGGACTAAATCTGTTTTACTTAAATAGATACAGGACTAAATTTATTTTGTCGTTACTTACAGGACTAAATGTGTTAAATTAACAAAAGTTACAGGACTAAATGTGTTTTTTCAAAAGTTAAAGGACGAAAAATGCAACACCCCTATACTTACAGGACGAAAAATGAAATTTTGCCAACAAAATAAGACTATATATAGTAACTTTTAAATATTTTGATGGAATTCATCCATTTGTAGATATAATTAGTTCACATAAAAGTATCGATTTACTATACATTATTTTGTGGGGTTGGTGAACAATCATTGATTTTTCTAATTTGATTTTTTCTTTGCAACTCTAGTTTTGTTTCTTGAATAAAAAACAAAGATAATTTTTTTTTTACTTTCTTTTTCTTAATCATTTTCTCAACTTCCTTCAGTTGATGGAGGAGACAGAGAAAATGGATTCAAAATAAAAATCAAAGAATTTGGATTTAAGCTGGCAGCAATAGAAATTGAGGGCAAAAACTTTCATTTTGTAAAATATTTAGTAGAAGTAAAGGATAATTGTAGAGAGAGTACTAATAGAAATTTTATAGATATAAAAATATAATTTTCGTTAGTTTCAATATGTGAAGGGTAGTAGTTTGAGAAATATTGTTCCCAAGTCCAACATTGGACATTATGGAGAGACTTTTTAAGTCAATATGGGGTCAACGATATTTGTGTAAAAGAGAAATTCAAAATATGAGTTACTTTTGGGTTAGTATTATATGATTGTAACGTGAAGTGAAACAATCTAAGTAGTTAGAAGTCATTATATGTTAATTAGTTCTTCTTTGTTTTAATGAGTTTTTTCTTTTGATGTTTTGTGAGAAATGTCTAATATATAAATATTTTGAATTTGTGTATTGTGACTAACTTCTTATAGGTTATGTGCAGAAGAACTTGAATTTTGATGTACTTACATTATAATGTCTATTTGGTTACAACTTTTAGTTTGTCACTGCAATAATTTTGATATGCCATGTAATTTGTTGCCTGAATTAGTTGAAATTGAAGGTTGTTTTAGTTGTAAAGATCTCATAAGTGCTTTAAAACTGATTCACAAACGGAAAATAGAAAAATATAAATCAAGTACATGCAATCATCATCTCAATTGTCTAAAAAGCTCTTTGCCATATTTATTACAATTCATGGTTAATTGTATATTTTTTGCGAGTAGTTTTTGAAAGAACCATAAGAGTGCTGATTATAAAGGAAAAAATATACGGGATTAAAAGATTTTATTCAATTTTATTTTGTTTACAATTACAATTATTTATATACTTGCCCTGATTTACACTTAAAAATTAGCTGCTAGTATCTACAATTTGATGAATTTCATCACAACATTTAGGCACAAAATGTCAAAATTGTGGAAAACTTCTACAAATGAACTATTATTACCAACAACAAACATAATCTACAAAATTATAAGAAAAAAAAGAATAAAGCAAAGAATTTCCCACTTTAATTTCAACTCCTTGAAATTTAAAGGTAGAAGAAACCAAATTTGAGAATGTCTCACTGCCATTCAAATCGCATAACTTCACTACAAAAAAAATTAATTATTTGTACCGGTTTTTTAGAACGGCTGAAAATAACGTTGGAACGGTATTTTTACTTTTGTAGCCATTTTTGTAACGGTCGTTAATCCAAGCCAAAAACATGAGTTACAAAATAATTGTAACGGCTACTGATAAAGCCATTACAAATTGAACCGGTTTTTTGTACCGGTCACCCGAGCCGTTTCACCCGTTGACCTAACACAGAATATGATTTTGTATATCCGTTTGTAATGGCTCGATGTAATTATAAATTTATAAATTGGAACGGCCTTTGTTGCCAAGATTATAATAATTGTGTATCACTATTGGAACGGTTTTTTCAACTGTTTTTGTAGCTCGCACTTTTTTATTTTGTAACGGTTTTGTAATTCGTATGGTAATACACATATAACATACATTGTAACGGTTATCGGTACACACACCTGCGCATGTGGTTCATGATTTGTAGCGGTTTTTTAATCAGTTTTTGTACCTCCCCGTGGAACGGTCGTTTATGTATTTTGGTTTCAATTTTTTGTAATTCCTTTACATCCGGTTTTTGTAACGGTTATTCTTTTAAATTTTGTACCGGTCTTTGTAACGGTCGTGTTTTTAATGTGGTACATTCCTATAGCTATTACTAAGGTCGTTCCATATTTTTTAAAATCTTTTATATATAATATTAATTTTAATTTAATTTAATTTATATATTATGTTTTTATAATTTACTGCTTAATCTGTTGAATATAAAAATATATCGGGTAGCAAGAAGAAATAACAATATTAATAATGAAATTAAAATTGTTCTTACAAAATTATATTAAAATATAAATACATATTATAGAAACATGAAATCCGACCCCAATCTAGATCCCCGTCTTCTGCTTGATCGTCCCCGAGCTCCTCGTATTCTGCCTTATCGTCGTGCTACGGGGGATCGGTTGGATCTTCGGACGACGGCGCCGGTGGAGGCTGGGACGCTCGTTCGCCAGATGGTGGACAATCTCCTCGAGCCTGGCGAGCCGATCATCGTAGTCCGGGCATTGCTCTTGTGGTGGCCGGGGCGGCGGAGCAGCTGACGAGCTCGGCTGCGAGGGTCCAGCAATCATGTGGTGGGCCTCTAAGCCGAGTCTGAATACCCGACCCCTCTTCCAGCCGCCTGCTGCCGTTATCTACATCTGGTTCTCGGTCATGGCCACCGAGCATTGAGAAAAGGATGGAGGATCTGATTGGGCATTTGGTGGCTGGTCGGCTTGTTGTTCCTCCACCAACCTCTCGAACGCCTCTTGCAATTGGAAAACTAGAGTTAGTATAAAAAAATGAAATTATAATATAAATACATAAGGAAATTGAAAAAAAACTTACCGCCACCTGCGCCGCCCTCGGGCCGCTCCATTGGCCGTACTCCTTCCTCTTGTAGACCTTGGAGAACAGCTCCTTCTACTTGACCGGGCGACCGAGTTGTGCCTCCTGTCAAAGATAAATTTAAATAATTAATTAAAGCATATAATATAATGAAATCACTTGAAATAAATTTTATACTTACCACCTTCTTCTTGTGGTGGCCAACAGACAAGGAGCCCCCTCTGTAGACGGTCGTTGCGGCGGCGGGGTTAGCTGCTTGATTGGCCTTATTCTTGGCCGACATCTCCTTGAACTCCTGGTTGTCCCAATACTCCAGCAGTTGTCGCCAAAATCTCCTCGGCCGACCAAAGCGGTAGGGACAGCTGGGCCCGAGCGTCGGAGAACCGCTTCCGGAGGAACCCTCCGGCCTGCCACCGGACGACCCACCAGTATTTAAGCTGCATATTGACATATTAAAAATAAAGAATTAGTAAAATATTAAAAACTCAATTAAAACATCATAAACTATGCAATTACCGTAACATTATCTTGCCAAAACAGGATGTGCTCCTGTGGAATCTTCTTGATGCATCCCAAGGGTGAGGGTAGTGGTTTTTGACCATCGCATTTATAAAACTATGAAAATCTCGGCCAGACCTGAAAAAATAATTTCAAATTAAAAAACATAAGAACAAATCAACTAAAATAATTAAATAAATTTGTATTAGATTACCTCGCATCACGGAGGCTGATATAGTGACGTGCAGATGGAGGTGGCAACTCAGGCGTGGGTGGTGGTAGTGGTGGTGGTAAATCCCATGGTCAAGGCCTCGGGGCCTGAGAACTCGAGGCCACCTGGGCCTGTCCACTGCCGACCTCCGCCGTCGATGACAGGGGCCGGGTCAACGGGCGGGGCTTGTGGCACTGGAGCTGGGGCCTGTGGCACTGGCAGTGCCATAGGCGGCTGTGCTTGTGCAGCTGGAGTTGTTTGGCCACGACCACATCCGGGAGGGGCCGGAGCACTGTCTATCATGATATCCTACAAAAATTACAAAAAGTAATACAATTGTTTCAGAAATTGGAGTAATTACACAAAAAAGCACAATAATTACACAAAAAGCACAATAATTACAAAAAAAGTACAGAAATTACACTATTTGCACACAAATTACACAAAATGCACACAAATTACACAAATTACACAAAATGCACAGAAATTTTCAATGTAATTTCTGAAAATTTTCAGAAATTTACACAAAATTTTAACTGTAATTTTTGAAAATTTCTGAAAATTTTCAGAAATTTTCTGAAAAATTTCTGTAAATATATTAACCAATAAATACCAATATTCACCAATAAATACCAATATTAATCAATAAATATCAATATTAACCAATAAATACCAAATTTCTGAAATACCAAAAAATGCCAATATTAACCAATAATTTCTAATAAATTCCAAATAATTTCATAAATTACTCAATATACCGAATAATCTAATAAATACCAAATAACTTCACAAATTACACAATAATTACACAAATTGCACAATAATTACACTAAATGCACACAAATTACACAAAATGCACAATAATTTCTAAAAATTACAGAAAGTGAAATCAATGTAATTTCTGTAAATTTTCAAAAATTTACACATAAATTTTCAAATTGACAATAATTTCAGAAATTACAATAATTTCCCTCAGCCTTGATATTCACCAAACTAGCAACCGCCCCCAATTGAGATTGGGTACAACTGATCCACAACAGCTGGTTGGCAGCGCGCAGTACATCGAAAAATGGTCTGACAGCCCTAACACATAATCATATCACCCACCCCTGTACCATGTAGGACATGACCTTAGACCATCGTCAGGCACACCCTCGTCATAAGAAGAAAAATAACCCGGCCCGATTGCATCATAAACCATCCTCTGCGCCCAATTCATCTGTTGTTGATCACCCAATGCAAACTACCCTCCTCCTGAGTAGATGGGTTTTCTCCTCCTGCGCTGGAGGGGCGGTCACAACATCAAAGTACTTCTGCACCCTCTCCTCACCGTGACAAGTTCAATTATAATATTGCGGAACAAACCCGCGCCTTTATAAGTCAAAATTTACCTCGTCAGGTGTTACACACGGGCACCTAATCTTATTTCCGTCCATATTTGATGCTGGAACTGAGCCCACTCTATGAAAGTTTTAACACCATCCTCAAACTGCGGTGTAAGACCTGCCCTATTTGGGAGGTTCTTCTCATACATCCATCTTCTCAATTGCCTTAACATGATCAGAACTACATATAAGCAAACATATATTTAGAATAAAAATAATTAAACGGCGTTTACTTAAAAAAAAAGGATTGAAGTTGTTACCTAGTCAGAGAAACTCAATAAATTAACGATAACCGAACAAGTGTATGTACACTAATTGTGGTCGAGAGAGATTGAGAGTGTGTGTGGTTAATCAAGAGTAGAACAAATGAAATAAATTGAAAACATCATGCAACATAATATATAGAACCATATGTACCGGCTTTTGTAACGGCTTTAGTGGCAACAACATAACCGTTGAAATATTGCCGTTGGAATATAGCCATTAGATACAATAATTTTTGGTACGGTTGAATTTAAAAAAAAAAAAAAAAAGCCGTTTCAATTGTAATTGTCTTTGCATCAGTCCCTCCTACTTACGTTTTGTATCGGTTTTGTGCTACAGTTCTTGTAACGGGGAATCACATTTAATACAAAACGACTACAAAATTGTGAAACCGTTTAAAGAGCCGTTACAATATTGTAACGGTTGTCTTTTTGTTACGGCTGTTGTAACAAAGTTCTTTGAAATGTCGGTTGGTCGTTACAAGTTCACGATTGAATTTCAAAGGCCGTTACAATTTGTAACGGCTTCACTTTTGTAACGGCTATACATACATCACGTTTTTGTAACGACTTCTTATCCGGTTTTTCTTACGGTCGCTATACAATTTCCTCTTATCCAAGATTAGTCCTCCATATTGGTTCCTCCGTTCCAAAAATATTATAATGGCCATTTAAATTGTAACGGCCGTGGCCGTTACAAAAGAACCGTTCCAAATCCCGATTTTTTTTGTAGTGCTTGAATAATGGAAAATACATTTATGAAGAAATAATTTATCATATGAAAGTGATAATGAACAGAATCTTGTTCAAAATATAAGTATATTAAAAATAATTATTTTAATGAATCATATTAACAATTACATCTATTAATTTTATCTATAACAAGTATAACTCAAAACATATAAAATTTTATCAAAATTAATTTAAAATTAACTTTAATAGATATAATTGTTAAATCTATTAATAGAGATAAATGTTAAAATTTATTATAATTAACAATTTTTAACGACTATTAATTAAAAAATTATACCATAATAATTATATTGTTAAAAGTCCCAATAGTATTTTATTAATTAATAGAGGAGATAAGTGGTTCATAACATAGATCACGAGTTTTTTTTTTCTTTTCTTTGTTTTTAAGAATGACGTTTAATGAAAATATGGAAGTTAATAAGGGCATATTATGTAGTTTGAAAATTTGGTATGAGAACTACCACTATCATGTTGAATTTTTATTTTTTGCCCTCATCAAATTATAGATTTCACTTTGTAGAAAGAAATATGAAAATGAATATGCAAAAACAAAGGGTAAATTTTATAAAATACCTAAAATAACTTTCATTTTAGACACAAAAGAGCCTTTTTTTTCTTATAATAGATAATTTCAGAAGTTGAAACCATGCTCTCAAACACCCCTAAAGTCCCCTTTTCAGGCTAAAAGGTAAAAACACTGCTTAAATTAAGTTCTCTTAATAAATATTCTCTAAATTAAATTTATTGAAGTCAAAAGTTACAAGTATCTAATTCCCACAAACTTTTGTAATTTATTGATAAAATATAAACAAATTTAGGTTAATTTGTTTTGACCAATTCATCCTCTAATTGTGGCAGATTTTTTTTCTTTTTAACTAATCGACACAATTAAGTAAAAAATATTGAAGCTTCTCTTTTTTCAAACTTTTTAACTTCATTTTTTTTTTTCACTTTCATTTTCAAATACTCCAATTTTCAATATTATTAAAATTACTACTTTTTTGACAACTTTTTTCTTACTGCAAAAACAGAAGTTTTTGTAAACACTCCTACCATAACAGGCTATGTAATTACTCTTTTTTCGTATTATATTATCAACAAATAACAGTCATATTTTTGTGACGAAATATTTAGTAAACGTATTTATGTTATCAAGTAATACTTGGAAAATAATACTGAATCGAACAAATATCTTATATAATACTCATTGAAAACCCTATATATATAAAGTTATTGTAAGTATTAATTTGAGATCATATAAATTTTAAAATATTAATAATTGTAAAAAACATTAATTTTGATTAAATTGTAGTTATCTCAAAAGTTTTGCCTAGCTATAGTCCTCTTTTCTTTCTTTCTTTTTATAATTGCCTAGCTATGGTCTTAGGATTAAGATATATATTGTAAGATCTCTTAATTATTCATTTTAAATAGTTAATTGCTATTAGTAAAATGATATGCAAAAATAACACAATATAACTTCTAGTTTATTACATATATATATCTAGGTAACTAATAAGCTCATACTATGTAAACGAATAACCGAAAAAAATGGATTTGGGTTATTTTTTTATAATTAAAATAGTGTGATCTATTATATCTTTTGATTTATAAAATCACTGGATGGAACAATAAAACTGTTCCCAGTAATATTTACTGAAATTAATGGAGCAACAAATGCCAAAAATAAAAATTAAGGACCGTAGTATAACAATGATGCAGGCAAGAATCACACATCCGAGCAATCTTTTGGACTTGGAGCTTTTGGCCTAGTTCTTTGCAAGTTTGAAAAGGGAACCTGCAAAAGAAATAGTAGCACTCTGAAGCTCAAATTGGTAATTAATTGTAGAATAAAAAACACTTAAGATAAACAATGTAACAATAATGGAGTGGGCTATGAAGCAATATGATAGTTGGAACGCTTTCTGTAATCGTAGTTGAATGTGTGCTTGAGTAAATTCTAGATTCGTTTACCCTCGGTTGGGGGGGGGGGGGGGCAGGCCTTGCTTTTATAGGTGCAGTTCCCCTAGCAGATAGAGAGGCGTGACTTTTGAGGACTGGGGTTGGTAAGTGCTGCGAATAGGCTCTCTCAAAATCTGAGAGGAGTCTTTAGAGAGCCTTACTTGGTGGAGAGTCTTGAGTTGGATAAGTCTTCCAACGACCATCACCCGAATTCCTTGAGGGTAATGAGGCCGTGGAGAACATGGCACTATCCAGCCTTGTTGCGATCCATGTGGCTGCCCACTCACGCCTTGGACGAATCTCCCACTTGGAGGGATGATCAATCTAGCAGCCAGGCGGCGCTGCGATTCTCTTCTCATGGGCCATTGGTCCTTGGCCTCAGCCCATTCTCCACTTGAGCTATTGGGCAGGCTAATGATTTAAGGGCTTTATGTCTTCTCGGGCTCTGTGCTTTTGAGTGGTTCCTCCTGATCCTTTGGGCCTGTTGGGTTTTTGGGTGTGATAGGCTTCTGTTTAGGCCGACACATTTCTTGTGTATCCTTTAGTCCCCTCCACTCTGGGAAAGATGAGGCTGCCTCACTCCTCCTTAGAGTAGTAAGCTTCTGGCAAGATGTACTCTCGTCTCCCTCTCGGAGAAAAGCCTTCTTGCTGGATGATCCTTCCTGCTAGAGGGAAAGGGAGGGGACACATCCCCCTCAGGGTCGTGCCTCTTTTGTCCAGGCGCATGTGCAGGGTAGATTCTCTTCACTTAATGGGCGGTTAGAGGTAATCGCCCCCGCAAGTCACCGTTGTTTTTGGTAACCGTCCCAGTAGGAGGTAATTATCTTGACCCAACGTGGGTAACTGCCTCTTACCCTTTCTTCTTCCTTCTTTACTACCGTCTCTTCCCTTTCCTCTTTCATCTCCCCCCACCCCACGACTTGGATTGACAAAAAACTTGGAACTTGTGCATTTCGTATATTTGTATCATTACTCCTGTAAGTAATTTTCCTTCTTCTTGATGATTTCTTCTGTTTGTACGCTTCTCTTTCTTTTTTTGTTGGGTTATTTTTATTTCTTAGTTTTTCTTGGTTTATTGATGGTGTCCTCGGACGAATCTCAACGATGATCCCTCTGAAGCTACCTCCGGCAGGACGGGCCTTCGCACGTCTGCATTCGGAGGGCTTGGAGGTGGAGCCTGAGAAAGGCAACCGACGTCCAACGTTGTTTGGTTGATGAACCTTCCAATGCTGAGGGGGAGGCCATCGGTGAGAATGAGGAGGAGGGCTTTTCTCCGGGAGAGGAAGAGAAGCCCTTGGCTGTCGACGGGGAGGGACAGAGGGCGACTAGCCCTATCTTGATAGATAAGGGTCCGCTCTTCCTTCAAGGATGCTGATGCTCGAGAATTGGTGGAGAAATATGGCATCCTTGAAAATTTTTCTATTGTTCCTGCTCCTGATAGTCAGCCTGATGCTCCACTTCCCAATTGTTTATGCTTCTTCACGGCCCAGTTCAGGGCAGGCCTCCGTTTCCCTATTCCTTGTTTTTATGAGGAGGTCGCTCAGAATTTTCAAGTGCCTTTGAACTAGTTGGAGCCCAGATCTTTTCCCCTCTTAGCTAGTTTTTGCCATGCTTTTCCATTTTAAAGGTGTCCCCGCTTTGGGCCAAAGTTTCGTTCCCAGTGTTTAGTTGGAAAAATCCGAGCCTAGCATATCCATTTCTCTCCCGTCGTGGGGCTCATTTTCTTCTTACCCCAAATGCTCCTGAAGACTGGAAAGGCAGTTTTTCTATGTTCTCCCTCCAACCCACTAGGCCTTCTTAGGATCTTCCTCCTATCATCTCCTTCTCGGTAAGGGAGGGGACTGCAGGGCTCACTGCTGTCCTCGAGGATTTGAATTCCAACCCATATGACTACAAATGGTTGGTGGATGAGAGGCTCCTATCTCACTTTGATCTAAGCCCCAAGGTGGTACCTTTGGAGGAGTCCATGGGTATTGTTAGTCTTTATTCTCTATTTTATCTTCTTTTGTTGAGCCTATAAACTGATTTTGCGTGCTTTTATTTTGCAGAGAGGATCATGATGAGCAAGTTTTGCGAGATGGTGTCCAGCACAGCCCTAGGGCATTACAAGTGGCAACTCCCTCGTCTTGGGCTCCTAGGGGAACCCCAGCATCTAGGGATTCCCGGGGGAAACATCCGGCCTCTGCTCCACAAGGATCCTCTAATAGGGCTAAGGGGAGCTCATCCAGCCAACCCTCCTCAGGCGTTCCCCTAGGTGGTCACCCAGTCTATGATTGCGCCCCTTCCGTCTCCTCCTTCTCAAGATGCAGGCGGTCCCTTCCCCTAACGTCAATGTTTCTCCCTTAATTGGGGCCTTTATGCACATCAATCGCTTGTGCATTGGCTCCAGGGGACTAACGCACCCTATCCTCCATCTCTGTAGAGGATCTTGCTGGCCTGTTGTCTTGCCATGTGACTAAGGCATTAGGGATTTTTCTTTTTTTAGAGCTTGAGTTGGTTATTTACTATGCGTATTTTGATTTTTCCTGTGCTTCTCAAGTGGTTGAGGTGCTGGGGAGATGTTGTCCCGACCTCAGGCTACACCTCCTCCCTCAATGGCAGACGGATAGAGGAAAAGGCTGGAGGAGAGGGTGGATCGCTTGGTGGCCAAGGTAGTGAAGCTGAAGGAAGCCAAGTAGGCCTAAGGGAAGTGCCAACTGTCCGAGAAAGAGAACAACTTGCTATAACAACAGCGATTGGATATGACCAAGATTTAATCCGAGGCTATAAATTGAAGGCAGCTGAGAAGGCTCGCTTGGACTTCCCCAATGCTGACGAGAGTCAGTGGTTTCTAGAGTCCTACTGATAGAGTCGTTTGTTGGAGTACCAGAGTCGGAGGTCTTTCAAAGGGAAGTGGGGCGCATAGCTAGGCCTTTCTTGAAGTAACTTTATGGAATGTTAAGATCAGTTTGTTGCACATGAGTACCTTTCCCGGGGGTGGAAGCGACGGTTTTAGATTTTGAGGCGGCCTTAGAGGGTGCCCCGAACCCTGGAAACTAGGTTGTATTGGCAAGGTATTTGCTCGAGCAAGGCTTGTTTGAGAGGACATTTGCCTGAAGGCAAGGATTATTTTGAGAAGATGCTTACTTGGGGGAAATGATTATTTTGAGAATGCGTTTGTCCTGAGGACATTGGTTAATTCTTCTATCCTATTTTCCCCAACCTATTCCAACCTTTTTTTCATCCCTTTGTACTAGTATGTGGTTAGTAACTTCTACTTGTCCATTCGCTTGAGGATCAACAACAGACATAAGAATTTGCTTGATACTAATCCTTGAACCAGTCTTGGATCTTGTGACCTTGGAATTGACGACCATTATTCGAGATGATTTCCCAAGGGAGTCCGAAGCTGCATATTATATTTTTCCATAAGAACTTCATGACTTCTCCATCATTGATTTGGGTGAGGGGCTTGGCCTCTACCTACTTTGTAAAATAATCAATTGCAACTAACAAGGCCTTGGAGTGCTCGCCCCACGACTATGTATCTTAGCCAACAGATCCTCGTGCACGGCTAGAACCCAATAGTTTATGTCACGAGTTAGCTCACAAGGCCTTGGAGTGCTTACCTCGATCGCTCATTCAACCTGGAGGTGTTGCCCCTGATTTCTCGCTACCTGTAGAGCAACTTTACGTTCATAGGGAACCTCTGGACTCGTTTCTTGCACAACATGGCCCATTCTGGCCTAATGCTGCCCGTCCGATTCCCTTCCTGTTTGGGGACTCTAGCACTCCCTTCGAGTTGCCTAAAGATGGCCCTTGAAGACCCCAACATGCCCCTAAGGGACGCTCATTTAGTGCTTTGCTGCATAGGGAGAGCTGGCTGGTGCTCACCCTTACATTCCCCACTTATAATAGGCTTAAAAAAAAATGTCTTGTTTCAGCAATAGACATTAAAGTGACCAAGGAGCGCACCTTTTTCATATCTCCCTCGTCTAATGTCCAAATCAAGTGCTGCTTGAACTGTTGCATAGCTTACAACTTCGACATCATAACTCTAGCATTTCAGCCCCATCAGATCATCAATCTTAAGGGAATTACCCTCATAATATTCTAAAATTGCTGTCTTGCCACTACACTGGCAAACTCTAAACATCATTGTTGGTTCCTACTCAATTAGAACCGTCTAACTCTGAAACTTGGTGGAGATGTTCCCAACACTCCATGGAACTCCCATTGAAACAGTTCAAGTAAACTCAAATGATAAAGCCATAGGATGGCGCCTGACAGTCACCTTTATATCTCCATGCCCAAACATCCATGGAATGGGTTCACACCTGGCGGATAACATTCTCACACATCAAGGAAGTTCCCATATGAACAGTATTGAAACCCCAATCGGTATAAGTCTCTACTTATTTGCTGTTTGTGCACCTGTATGCCGACCTACATCCCCTTATTGTCTGCACGTCCTTTGCAAGTCACTGCCGACACTCTTGGCTAAGACGCTACAGGTGACAATTAGCTAGGTGTTGCACAGTGATCTTTCTAGTCTTGCAACCTTCCAAGGAACTCGCCAACTTGGACTGTAATCGGCCTCGGTGTTTTCTATTCGAGGAATCTGGGTGAGTTGAAAACTTTCGAACCTTGACCTTAATTCTCCACCTTTATGAATATTTGATCATGCTTTCTGCTTTAGCTTCATATGCGCCCTCAATTTGTTTAACTATGAGTTGGAAATAAGCTATGAGGTGTCTTTCTCCTACCTCTTAGGGCATTTTCATGCCTAACACGAGGGCCTTATATTCCACCTCATTGTTTGAAGCTTTAAAATCAAACTTGACTGCAAGTTCTAGGCCCTCCCCCTCGGGGAAGGTGTAACTACCCCAACTTAGATTCCTTGGATGGTGGATGAACCATCCATCTGCAGTAGCCATACTTTTTTGCTGGGAGGGGGGATTGTCATTTCGGACATAAAATGGACCAAAGCTTGGGCTTTAATGGTATCCTGGTAGGTATGATATGTCATACTCCCTTAACTTAACGACCCATTTTATCAACCAACCTGACGTGTCAGGCTTGTCGAGGGTCTGCTTTAGGGGGTGGTTGGTGAGTACTCCTATCGGGTAGGAGAGAAAGTATGGTCGTAATCCCCAAGCTTTGACTACTTGGGCAAAAGTTATCCTTTCAATTGGACTATAACGCCTTTATGCTCCGTTGAGTATAACTAACATAATATATGGGCATTTGGCGTCCTTCCTCCTCCCCAAGGAGGAAAAATTGTACTGCCTGGGTAGTTGTAGATAAATACACATATACGGTGTCACCCAGAGAGCGCTTCACCAATAGAGAGAGCCCCATCCAATATATCTTGAGCTCCTCGAATGAATTTAGGCACTCGGCTCCCCAGTTAAAGCTTTTTGCTTATTGTAGTACCT
The DNA here is from genome assembly GCA_034509735.1 of Sesamum alatum. Classification (NCBI taxonomy): domain Eukaryota; kingdom Viridiplantae; phylum Streptophyta; class Magnoliopsida; order Lamiales; family Pedaliaceae; genus Sesamum; species Sesamum alatum. The sequence goes on from JACGWO010000002.1 coordinate 35,511,886, forward strand.
TAAAGAAAGGGAGGCTCTTCTCAGTGGCCTTGGCATAAATCATCTACATAGACTTGTACATCCCTCCCTAGCTAGGGTAGAAATATCTTATCAACTAGTCGTTGATAAGTAGCTATGACGTTCTTGAGCTCGAACGACATAGCCACGTAACTGAATATCCGTGAGAAGGTAATGAAACTAACCCTTTTATGATCCTCGGGGGCCAACATGATCTAATGGTATGCAAGAAGTTCATCATACACAAGAGTTCCCATTTGGAAGTGCAGTCTACCAGCTGATCATTTCCTGGGAGTAGGAAAAAATCATTAGACCAAGCTTTGTTGAGGTCCAAAAACTCCACACACATTCATCATTTGCCTCTGGGTTTGGGAACTAGCACTACATTAGAGAGCCAGTCTGGAAATTGTATCTCCTTAATGTGTCCTGCTGCTAAGAGTTTATCTACTTCTACCTGTATGATTTTGTCTTTGTCCGATTCAAAATGCCTTTCTTTTGTTTGACCAGCTTCATAGAAGGATCTATGTTGAGATGATGAGTTATTGCTTAAGGATTTATACCTTCCAAGTCTTGTAGGGTCCATGCATATATGTCAATATTCTGTGGGAGGCACTGAATTAGATCTTCTTTCATTTGCCCCTATAACTATGAGCCAACGAGAGTTATTTTAGCCGAATCTCCCGGGATTAGCTCGATGATGAGCAATTCTTCTTCACATTGAACTTTACTAAGATCGTCGTCCTTAGGACTCGCTTCCTCTGGTAGCGGGCAGTTTTTTCTCCCAGGCCCCATTTCTTCTAAGAGGTCTTTCCCCTATCACTTGCCAGCTTCCTTCGTGGGGAGGTCTCCAGCCCTGCGCTTTTACCCCTTTCGCACAACCTCTACATAACATTTTCGAGATTGCAATTGGTCTTCATTTACTTTGCCTATCCCTCATCGCACAGGAAACTCAATCTTCATATAAAAGGTGGAGAGTATTGCTAGAAGGTATTAAGAGTGGGCCTTCCTAAGATCATATTATAGGCCGAGAAGATATTTACCACAAAAAATCTTATCACGCAGGTCCTCCTCCAGGGTTCCTCTCTTTGGGAGAGAGGGAGAGTTGCCATGCTTCGGGGATGCACCATTCCTCCTACGAAATCATACATCGAGGTATCCACTACTTCCAAGGGGATGTCTCCTAGCTGCATTTGATTGTATGCCCCTGCAAAGAGGATATCCACCGAGCTCCTAGAATCAATGAATATTCGGCTTACTTCATAATTAGCTAAGGTGCCTGTCATTACCAAGGCATCATTATGGGGTAGCGCTAACCCCACTCTTTCAGTATGTTCAAATTGGATGATTGGGGTATTGGCGACCGCATCCACATCAAAGATTTCATTACGGATGTTGTTTTCCATCCCCTTATGAGGACCTTCCTGGATCTATGACAATCTTTTCCCATGGGTCCTCCTGTTATCATACGGATAACCCCTTTCCGTGGGGGATTAGCTTCCTCCTCCCGTCCTGAGGATGGGGTTCTATGGCCTTCTCCCTTGGGGGGTGGGGTGGGCGCCTTTCCCTTTTGAGCATCTTTCTTTTGGTAGGGGCCTATGCATTGGATCTTTTCTCCACGTATGAACTCTTGTAAGTATTCATTTTGAATAAGTTGCTCTATTTTGTTCTTCAAATGCCAACATTCTTATGTGGTATGTCCATAATAATTGTAGAACCTGCAATACTTGTTTGACTTTGGTCGGGAAGGTCCTTCTATAGCCGTCCTGGGCTAAGCTAGCGATCCCTTGCCCTCTACCGCCATGAGTGCCTGGGTGATGGGGGCGTTCAAAGAAGTGTAGGTAAGGGGGCGCCCTTTGGAAGGAGGCCTTTTATCCCTAATCCTTTTTTTCTTTGAGGATCCATCTTCTCGGGTATCATTTTTCTTCTCTCCTCGCCTTTCTTTCTTGGAGCCTTGGGCTTCCTCCATGTTAACATATTTAACCGCCCACGCTAGGATGCTATCGAATTCTGAGTCCGACTTCTTGGCTAGGGACTTGAAGAAACCCCCCCATCCAAGAGTCCTTATAAAAAGACAGTAGCTTTGACCTCCTAGGTAGCTGCAGGAACCTCCAAGGCAGCTGCATTGAAATGTGTAAATAATCTCTCAAGAACTCTTTATCTTTCTAGCAGACCGTAAAGAGGTTGAGGGCCGTCTGCCGGTGCTACTTGCTACCGAAGAATTGGTGCAAGAACAGGGAGCAAAATTATTGGAAACTTTTGATTGATCCTGTTGGCAATTGGTTGAACCATTGCTATGTTGCTCGAGTAAAAGTGGTAACAAACACCCGACATCTAATCCCGTCGGTGTACCGATGCAAGAGGGTCGCATTTTCAAACTGGGACAAGTGCTTCTAAGGATCTGTCGTGCTATGATATTCCGCTATAGCTAGGGTCCGACAGTTAGGAGGAAGCTCATCAGCCATGACCTCCTTGCTGAAGGGAATACCTTCTTGTTCTTTGAGTGGGACATGTAACTCTTTCTACAGGAATTCTAGTCTAGCCATCCAAGCGGGGGAACATCATCTTACGCCGGAGGGGGCTCACCTTGCTCCCTGAGGAGGAGTCCTAATAATCTTTGAGCAGGAAATGCTCCATCGTCATTGATGGGGGCCTCCATCGCCAGAGGAGCTCCTAAAGGTGTTGAGTTACGGCTGCCAGTTGGGCTTGTATAGCTGTAGTAATCATCTGTTGGATATTTCTAGCAGGCTCAGGGACAACCTCTCTTAGGAGGTGTTGTTGCATTGGGGATCCGACAATGGCTCAGTGGGGCCAGAAGGGCCTGCAGTGTTGTGTCCGACAAGGGCCAAGGGTGCTCCTACTACCATCTAAAGGGCCTTACTGTCGACCGAGGTGTTAACAGTCTTCTGTTTATCTAGACGGCTATTGGGTGGTTCCATTGTTCTCACATTTTACCTCTGTGTTCACACAGTCGGCCCCACTTGATCTGTGCAAGAATCGCACATCCGAGCAATCTTTTGGACTTGTAGCTTTTGGGCCCAGTTCTTTGCAAGCCTGAAAAGGGGACACAAATAATTATAAAATAAAAGAGACTTAAGAGAAACAACGTAGAACTAATAGAGTGGGCTATGAAGCAATATGATAGTAGGAACACTTCTTGTAATCATAGTTGAATGTGTGCTTGTGTAAATCCTAGATTCGTTACCCTCGGGGGAGGGGGGGGGGGAGCTGCTGGACTTGGTTTTATAGCTGCAGTTCCCCTAGTGGGTGGAGAGGTGTGACTCTTGAGAAGTCGGGTTGATAAATGCTGCGGATAAGCTCCGTCAAAATCCGAGAGTGGTTGAGAAGAGTTTTCAAAGAGTCTTACTTGGTGGAGAGGTCTTGAGTCTCCAACGATTATGTCCCGAATTCCCAGGGGGTGATGAGGCCGTGGAGGACATGGCACCATCTAGCCTTGTTGCATCCCACGTGGTTTCTTACTCACTCCTTGGACAAACGACCTTCCCCATATGAAGGGATGGTCAATCTGGCGGCCAGGGTGGCGCCGAGCTTTTCTTCTCATAGGCCACTGGTCCTTGGCCTTGGTCCATTCTCCATTTTGAGCGCTGGGCTGACTCATGATTTGGGTGCTTTATGTCTTCTCGAGCTTCATGCCCTTCAAGTCGTCATTGCCAATCAGGTCTTCAACTTGAAAATTAAAAAAAAATTAGCAAGTCGTCATTGGCATCCTTGCCAATGCCAATGACCACTTGGATTAAATTTGTATATGATTGTTATAGTTAATGGTAGTTGTTAGATATATATGTTTGGTACTGATGATTGTAATTGATTTATTCAAAAAATAATAATCCATCGCTTTCACTAAAAATAAATAAATAAATAAAAGAAAATGGAAAAAAAATAGGGAAGGCAAAAAATAACTAAAATAAAATAAATGGGCAATAAATAGAAATAAGCAGGAAAATTAAAAGGAAAAATAAATCTAAATGTAACAATAATCAGGTCCGTAATAGAGTTACTAAAAAATAATTAAAAGTATATAATATTGTAGAGGGTAAATTACTGTGAACGTTGCTATAGTTCAATATAATTATAAGTATCTCCATGTTGTTTGGAAGAAGGCTTGAAAATATTCACTTCGCCCTTGCTATTTTTCTTTTTAATGAAAATTTGTCAAAAAAAAAAATAAATTGATGAGGTTAAAATTCCTTCTTGCCCCGTCTAGTTCATAAAAATAAAATAGAATTTTTTAAAAATAATTAAAATTATTTTATAGTCTACAAGAGAATTTTAGTCAGTTCACCACAAGCAATGGATAGAAATCAGGGGTAGTAGTAATTTCTCAAAAAACGAGAGAATATTTGTAATCATATCAAATATTAGGAGATCTCGGTGTAATTTATAATTTTTTTTCTAAATTATGGGGCTAAATATACTTAAATCAAAGTTCAAATTATATATATATATATATATCTATACTATATTATCTATACTATCTATACTATATTATTATTGGGGAGGACCTCTTTGTTGTCCAAATTAATTTGATCTGCCATTTAAAAAAAATTAATTATTTTTAATTTTTTCATTATCTTTCATAACTACTTTTGATAGTTTTTTTTTTTCTCATATATTTTATCTTATTTTAAATAATTTTAAACTTTACAAAAAATAAATAATATCATTAATAAAAATATTTTATATTAAATATTTTTTAAAAATACATATATAAAATGTGCACACTTATTAGTATAAATTAACTTCTCCTGTTGTATAGGATCTAAAGTTCAATTTAAGTCTTAACAAGCAATGCTATCCCTATAAGAAACACCCTTCCTCTCTCGTTTTGAAAAATCAATCATCCTAATATATACATGTAATATCTGTCTTCATTTCACGTTTCATATTCTTAATTAGTGTGCCTAACTCTTATCCTCAACACACAAAAGTTCAACAAAGACATTACTACTATTACTTGACATTTATGATCATAGACTCTGTATTCTTGTCCTTTTACCTTCCGTGAAAATGACAGCATTCTTTCGTTCGAGCATGATATGACAGTAGAATTAAAACATCAATCAAATTAATCCATACTCAATTGAAATTACTCGATAAAAATTCGATTGAATTCGATTTGTTAAACTTAATAAATGAATCTTGAACAAATTTTTTTGCTCGATAATCTTTAAACTTGATTATATTAGTACAAAAATAATAAAAATGTATTTAAAAATATCAAATTATTCAAATTCGATTCATATTTGATCTTATTAAAGCTTGTTTGACCTCGATTAGACCAATAATCAAATCAAATTCAGACGCAATTTTTAAGTTCAATATTAATTTAAACGAACTTGAACATTGATGTTGTTGGACATTGAGTCGGGTTGTGGATCCATGAACCAATATCACCACAAGAAGATAGAAAATTAGGGACAAACGAATCAAGTGATAATTTTAATATTGTCACTAATTATATATATTTAGTGACAAGAATATTAATCTTGTCACAATAATGAATTTTATGATTTTAATAATTACTATTATTTTGTAAAAATTGTTATTAGTGACAAAATTATGTGCATAAAGTTGTCACTAAATACAATTAGTGACCCATGTATAATGATAACCAGGTGACAACAAAGTATCACTATATTGTGTTGTCACTATAGATGAGTTATATGTTGTCACTAATAATTATATGGTGCCAAGATAAAAACATGTTGTGACTTTTTTTTTTTTTTTTTTTTTTTGAGTTGGAAGCGATGAATTTGATTAGGCTAAACTCCCATTTACCCCCTGGGTTTTGCTAGAAAAGCTAAAAATCCCCCTGTGATATGGAAATAGGCAAAAAAAAACCCCACGTGTCTTGTTAAACGCAACAAAAAACACCCCTTCTGTTAATAATTGACGGAAGGTGCGCCAAATTCTCGTCTCATGCGATTTTGGGTGATTTGTAGCTGCTTTTGACCTCAATTTTGGGTGTTTTTTACTAAAATGCCCTCATTATGTGCATATATTTAACTTTAGGCGTTTTTTTTACTTTTTTTGAGTTATTTTTTTGCATTTTCATCTATATAAAAAATTAATTTTTAAAAAATATATTTACTTAAAACAATAAGAAAAAATATATAATTAATCTTTTTGGTAATTTTTAATTACTAAAATTAAAAAATATGTAATTTTTGTGTTTTATTATTTTTAAAATTTTACAACTATTTAAACACTCATTTTTTTAAATTTAATTTAGATTAAAACCCTAACTTTTTTAATTAGTAAGATTAAAAAATATGTAATTTTTGTGTTTAACTGTTTTAAAATTTTACAACTATTTAAATACTTAATTTTCTTAATTTAATTTAAATTAAAGCCCTAACTAAATTTTTCTCACTTTGAAATTAAAAATTTCAAAACTAAAACAATAAAAAAAATAAAAAAAAAGAGAAAAAACTGGGCGACGGTGGTCGCCGCCATCGCCCGAATTGAGGGCAACCGCCGTCGCCCCCTTCTGTGTTTTGCGTTGCCCAAATCTGGGCTGGGCAACGTCGTCGTCGCCCCCAATCGGGGCGACGGCAAGACAACACAGATCTGGGCGACGGCAAGTGGGTTGGCTGGCAGATAGTCGGCTGACTAAGGTGAGTCGCGGGAATCGTCATATGGAAGCCACAAGGGCTTGGTCAGTATAACTGGTATTCCCGGTTCCAATAGTATGGGATTAGTACTCGAACTTCAGAAATCACGGCAGTTGCTTGCATACAAAGTCTGTATCTTGGATCTGGCGAGCATTGACTGTATCGTGAGGTATGGTCATCATAAGCATTGTCCAGTACAGTCGGAGTATGTAGTGAGGACGGTGGATTCCATGATAGAATCTGTTCCCTATCAAATGATTTGATATCGAGGTTTCCTATGCGCTCCGAGTTGGTTTAGACTCTTAAAGTCTTTGTCCATAGCATTTGATTGAGTTGGAAAGGATTTCCTACGTCGATCATAGAGTTAAACCTAACTCGAGTTTGAAGCATAGATGCCTAGTCAACAATGGGAACCGATGTCGTATTCCATACCCTAGACATAGGCCGGGAGATAGGCGACAGTAGAACCGTACTTGTGTGTAAACTCGGAGCCTATATTGATCACTACATATTCACCTAGTCTCTAGTGTCATGCATCGTTGCTAAACGGCCACCCATGGTGACAAATCACTCTGTTTATGGGATAATATGAAGTAGGTCCAAATCTAGCTGAGGGTGAACCTAAAGAGTTACACACAATCCGCTGGATGTGAAAGGAATTAATTTGAAATTAATTCCGGGAGAAGGTTTAATTTAATGGATTAAATTAACTTCTTGGAGATTTAAGCCTTCATGGATTAATGGGGCTCGAATTCATAAATTGAATTTATAGATTTAATGAGTATGGACTTTCCTTTTAATTGGATTAAAAATACAAATTAATTAGTGAGCTTGAAATATTAAATAGGATTTAATATAGAGTCCATTGGACCTTTGAACTATTTAAATTGGATCTAAATAGGTCCGGTCCATAAAGTCCAACAAGATGAATGGACGAGATTCAATCTTTGTGAGATTGAAATGCGTGACCAAGATTCATCATAAGTGGGAGTTGACTCGGTCAAAGTTGGAAAGATTGTGGCTCTAGGAAGCTTCCTAGAGAGTTTTATGTGGGATAAATGACTAGGTCATTTAAATGCATAAAACACACACAATCACACACTAATCTCTATACAATAGCCACCTTTCTTATCTCTCTCTCTCATCCACCCTTGTTGCTTTCTCCAAGAATTATCTTTGTTCTTCTTGATTTGATCAAGGTAGAACATTAAAGACATCGGTAGAGTTATATGGATGTCCCTTCTCCCCTAACGACTTCTTGCTAGCACGAGAGCCTTGTTAATTTTCGGTGAAGCGTGCAGACGTTTTTAGAAGGTCTCTACATTGAGATCTTGGTGGCGAATCCGGGACAACGCGTGTAGTCGGACAAAGAAAACTACGAGGGTAATATTTTCTTTTTACGTTTATTATTCCTTTGAATTCTAAGGCCTTCGTGTATTTTTCTTATTTTTTTTACACGTAATACACCGAACGCTCGGGAGGAGTCAAGGAACACCCCTTGATCTGGATTTAACATTTCCATTAATTCTGTTATATCGCTTTTAATTTTATAGCTTCAAACGCTTCCGCCGCGTGTCGTCCGGGTTGATCCGCACTTTTACGAGCAAGATTCCTCCATGGAACACCGGCATGAATCTCTTGTTGCCCCAGTTGCTGCACTTCAACAACACATTTCTAATACTACCTCATCTTCAACAACCACCCATCTTTTCCAGATTACTCCTTCCCAGCCCCCTCCTCCACCTACTACATTTCAACCGCAATTTCCTCCTCCCAGCACTATCAAACCACCTAAAGTAAAAATGCAACAGTTTGATGGTAGCAAACCCCTTGGACTGGGCGTTCCAGGCTGACAAGTTCTTCTCTTAGTATCAAGTGTCGCCGAAACAACGACTTGATTTGATCTCTTTTTATATGACTGGAGATGCTCTGAGTTGATTTTAGTTGATGTATAATAATCGACAACTCTATTCTTAGGATGCCTTCGTCTAATCCTTTGAGATCAACTTTGGGCCTTCTTGTTACGACAATCATGATGCTACATTCTTTAAACGTCATCAGTGGGGTTCAGTGGCTGAACTCCAAGTCGAGTTTGAATGCCTATGCAACCACGTTATTGACTTTTCATTGGAGTCAATTCTCAATATTTTATCTCTGCTCTCTGGCCTAACATCCAGTGACCAGAAAGTCAATGTGGTTGGCTGTTATGAGAATCATTCGTCAATCTTTGAACAAGTAATACTATGTTGATGAAAGTAGTAAGGATTCATCATTGGCAACGATGAGTTTGTTGTGCTTACTGCTTGCATTGAACGTCGTTTCGACGTCACAACAAACGGCCACAGACCGGACGTATGAATCTAAGAAGTTGGACCGTGCATAGGATGGCGGTCATGGAACCAACTTCTATAGATAGGTCTGAAACACTCCAAGTCGAGGACCTCGAGATTGGGCATCGAGGGTCCTATAGAGACTTGCACTAAGGATTGCATTCGTTAGATGAGTATCGTGTTTCATCGGTCATAGAGTTTGGACGTCTATGTAATATTAGTGGGTTAGCTGACAAGGGTAGTGTCGGCCGACTGAGGTGACTCGCGAGAATCGTCATATGGAAGCCACATGGGCTTGGTTGGTATGACTGGTATTCCCGATTCCGATAGTATGGGATTAGTCCTCCGACTTGAGGAATCATGGCAGTCGCTCACATACGAAGGTTGTATCTTCGATCTGGAAAGAGGTGATCATGTCATCTGACATGGCCATCATAAGCTTTGTTCAATGCAGTCGGAGTATGTGGAGAAGACGATGGATTCCAAGATAGGATCTGTCCCCTGTCAAAGAATATGATAATGGGATCTCCTATGCGCTCTGAGATGGTTTAGACTCTCAAAATCTGTGGCCATAGCACTTGATTGAATGGGAAAGGATTTCCTACGTCAATCATAGAGTTAACCCTATCTCGAGTATTAAGCATAGACGCCTAAGTCAAGGATGGGAATCGATGCCCAATTTCATGCCCTAGACTAAGGCCGGGAGATAGGCGACAGTAGGACCATACCTGTATGCAACAAACGACTGTAGGACCGTACCTGTATGTAACTCGAGCGTAAATGTTCACACCACATATTCACCTAGTCTCTAATTTCATGGACCGTTGCTAGATGACCACCCTTGGTGACGGACTACTTTTGGTTATCAGATAACAAGAAGTAGGTCTAAGTCTAGATGAAAGTGAACCTAAAGAGTCACACCTGCTGCACCAGATGTGAAAGGAATTAATTTGGAATTAATTCCGGGAGTATGTTTAACTTAATAGGATTAAATTATACTTCTTGGATATTCAAGCCTCGATGGTATAATTGGATTAATCGAGCTTGAGTTCATAAATTAGATTTATGGATTTTATAAAGCATGGGCTTCCCTTTTAATTAGATTAAAAGGGTCAATTAATTAGTGGGCTTGGTATATTAAATAGGATTTAATATAGAGTCCATTGGACTTTGGGACTATTCAATTTAGAATTAGATAAGCCCATTCCATAAAGCCCATCAAAAATGGGTGGACGAGATTTGATCTAGAGATTGATGAGATCAAGGGCCATGATTAGTTTGACTTAATCACAGCCTAGTTTGACTAGATCAAAATCTTAGTCAAAGTGTGCCTCTTTAGAAGAGGTTGAGTAGGAATAGGAATGTTTGTAATCTATAAATACTCAAAAACTCACACACACACCCCCCTACTAATCTGTACACTTTTCATCTCACATCTCTCTATGTCAAATTCGTCCACCTCTCTTCTATTTTCTCCAAAATTTTACTTTTGTGCTTCTTGATTTATTCAAGGTAGAACATAAGAGATGTCGATAGTGTTAATCAATGGCGTGTATCGATCTCTCTTCTCCCCTAAATGATTTCTTGCTAGCATAGGACTTTGTTGCCTTCCCGTCTATCGTGTGGACGATTTGGAGGGTCTCTACTTTGAGATCTTGGTGCTAAACGGGGAACAATGCGTGTAGCCAAACGAAGATGACTACAAGAGGTAACGTCCTCTTTTACGTTTCTTGCTCTAAATTCTATGGCCTCCATGTTGTGTTTTATTGAACATGAGATACACCGAATACCGAGAGAATCCAGGACACACCCCTTGATCCGTTTATGTATGAACAATGCATGCTTTAAATTCCATTTAATTTACGCTTTGCAATTTTATTATGCTACCCATTGCACTTCCGCTATTCGCGATTCTCTCCCGAGACGATCGGCTCGCTTTCAGTGGTAGAGCCCGGTTCGGTGTATAGGCCTAAAATTCTATGTGCTATATGTGTTAAGCATGATTAACGTGTTTTTAGTTACGTTTGAAGCATGTTTAGTGTAGATGTTGATTGGCATTTAATTTTGCATGGGATTTTGGATCTCGGATTCTTGAATATGTATTTCCATGTTCTTGGTTGGATTTATCTTGTGGTTTAGAAAATTGAATGAAAAAGTCGAAAAAGGGTGTAAAACAACGAACCGGCAGCAGCAGCATGTTCACCGCACGCGTGCAGGCAGGGGCCTGCGCGTGCCCGGCCAGCGCACACGCTATTTGCGTAGGCAGAGGCGCCTACGCGCGCGCCTTGATGGACCGGCGGTGCCGTTTTATGTTTTCTCCCATTTTTTGGCTCGTTTTTCAAAACTATTTTCCTGAATTACTTTTATGATATTTTCTGCGTTTTTCTGAACCCGTTGACTTAGGATATTTATTTTTGAGATTTGAAATTTCCTAAAATAAAATATTGCTTTGTTGCTGAGGAAAGGGTTTTCCTAACAAGATTTAATTCTTGCAATGGTTGCACCAATCTCCTTAACAATAAACTAATCATATTCTTACATAAACTGATCATATTCCAGTCTCCTTAAGAACGAACCCAAATGTTGTAAGCAGGTATGATTGGTCGGGATAAGTTCGGTCAAAATTTTGGTAGTGATCCAAACGACTTGCGGAATGTGAATGTTGGACATCGTAGTCGAATTTATGGAGAGGAGCCATAGAATCCTCTAGGAAATTGAAACAAGGTTTGAACTCCACATAAATGGAATAATCGTTTGACGAGTTCATACGGGGTATGACTTGATCTTGAAACGACGCAGGTGACCACTGGAAGTAGAAATTGTGTTCCAAGTGTTTAAGTGTATAATGTCTTGTTCATCAATGGATGAATTCAAGATGTTAGGAATCACTAAAAAACACAACCGTAGCTGGCGAAATTCTCCATGACATTTTAGGGTTCCCACATACATATCGTGGATTTGAGCTGTTCAATGACTCAGTCATGATAGACTAATGAGAAAGCTCAGATATGTAGAGGGATAGCCGCAGGAAGTTTGTTCGAGACTCAGTCGTGGTTAGACTGATGAGAAAAGCTTAGATACCATGAAATAAAGCATTAAGTCATTCAAGAGTTAGTCACAGTAGACTAATGAGAAGGCTTGGATGTTGAGTATCCCTACGTCTTAACCGTAGATAAACATGCAATATGTTTACTCGGTGGCGCAGGAACTGATGTTGAGTGTGATTCTTGCATGACTCAACAGAAATCGGTAAATGCACTGAGGGGTTGAAGAAACAATCAAGAACAATCCTTAGTACCTGAATAAGGACTAAAGATTTGATCTCGATGCAAGAATCGTCTGTGGAGAATTAATCTGGGAAGACTAAAGCGATACTAGCTTCTAGAGCATAGTGAAAAATGGTTAGTCTCAAAGGTATGCACAATCAGGCCCAATGACGATTACATTGGATAGAGGTTATGGATGAAAATCAATGTCCATAGAATGGATGTGGCCTAGCACGGCCAAGCCGATGGTCCCTAGATGGTGGACAACTAGGCTATGAAAAAGTTTTGGCACGAGAATCTCATCACAGGGAAGAAAATCCACGAAAAATTCTTAGAGTCAACCATTCCATCTCTCAAGAAGGAGGCGATGGTGGAATTACAGGTTAACACGGTCAGACCGTATTGCTTCGGCAAGGAAATATAGCGGACTCACGAGACCTTAGTCGTTATCGTAGATTACTCATGCTCAGAGGGTTCTGAACAAAATTGGGTAATTGACTTGGTCAAGTGGGAGATTGTTAGAAATGGATGACCAGAAAGTTAATGTGGTTGGTTGTTCCTGTGAACCATTCGTCATCATTGAACAAGTAATACTATGTTGATAAATGTAGTAAGGATTCATCATTTGCAACGATGAGTTTGTTCTGCTTACTGCTTGCATTGAACATCGTTTCAACATCACAAGAAACACCCACAGACCAACGTATGATCCAAGACGTTGGACTGCACATAGGATGGCGGTCATAGGAACAACTTCTGTAGATAGGTCTGAAACACTCCAAGTCGAGACCTCGAGATTGGGCATCGAGGGTCCTATAGAGACTTGCACTAAGGATTGCATTCACTAGATGAGTATCGTGTTTCATCGGTGACAAACATTGGACGTCTATGCAATATTAATGGGTTAGCTGACAAGGGTACTGTCGGTTGACTGAGGTGACTCGCGGGAATCGTCATATGGAAGCCACATGGGCTTGGTCAGTATGATTTGTATTCTCGGTTCTAATAGTACAGGATTAGTCCTAACCGACTTGAGGAATCATGATAGTCGCGTCACATACGAGGCCGTATTTTGGATCTGGCAAGAGATGATCGTGTCATATGACATGCCCATCATAAGCCTTGTTTGGTGTAGTCAGAGTATGTGGAGAGGACGGTGGATTGCAAGATAGGATCTGTCCCCTGTCAAAGAATATGACATCGAGATCTCTTATGCGCTCTAAGATGGTTTAGATTCTCAAAGTGTAATGGCCATATAACTTTATTTAGTGGTAAAGGATTTTTCTACGTCAAATGATAGAGTTAAACCCTATCTCGAGTATTAAGCATAGACGCCTAAGTCAAGGATGGGAAACGACGCCCAATTCCATGCCCTAGACTATAGCTGGGGGACAGGCGATAGTAGAGACCGTACTGTATGCAACAAGCGACGGTAGGGGACCGTACTTGTATGTAACTCGGAGCCTAAATGTTCAAACAACATATTCACCTAGTCTCTAATGCCATAGACCGTTGCTAGACGACCACCATGGTGACAGACTATGGTTATGAGATAACAAGAAGTAGGTCCAAGTCTAGCTGAAAGTAAACCTAAAGAGTCACACCACTGCACTAGATGTGAAATGAATTAATTTGGAATTAATTCGCGGGAGAAGGTTTAATTTAATAGGATTAAATTATACTTCTTGAAGATTCAAGCCTCGATGGAATGATTGGATTAATTTTGGGGCTGAGTTCATAAATTAGATTTATGGATTTTTTAAAGCATGGGCTTCTCTTTTAATTAGATTACAAGGGTGAATTAATTAGTGGGCTTTGGTATAATTAAATAGGATTTAATATAAATTCCAATTGGACCTTGCGACTATTAAATTTTGAATAAATAGGCCATTCCATAAAGCCCATAAAAAAATGGATGGACGAGATTTGATTTAAAGATTGATGAAGATCAAGGGCCATGATTAATTGACTTAATCAAAAGCTAGTTTGACTATGATGTTGAACTAGGTCAAAATCTAGTCAAGTTTGCCTCTTTAGAAGAGGTTCAGTAGGAATAGGAATATTTATTTTCTATAAATACTCAAAAACACACATACACACCTACTTAATCTCTACACTTTTTTCATCTCACATCTCTCTCTCGCAAATTCGTCTACGCGCTTTTCTATTTTTCTCCAAATTTTACTTTTGTTGCTCTTGATTATTCAAGGTAGAACATAAGAGACGGTCGAAGCGTTAATTGATAGTGTGTATTCGATGTCTCTTCTCCCCTAAATGATTTGTTGCTAGCACTGGGACTTTGTTGCTTTCCGTGTAGCGTGTGGACGATTGGAGGGTTCTCTACTTTGAGATCTTGGTGCAAAACGGGGAACAATGCTTGTAGCCGAACGAAGATGACTACAAGAGGTAACGTCCCTATTTTTTTTTCTAATTCTATGGCCCTCCATATTGTGTTTATTAAAAAATGAGATACATCGAACACCCGGGAGAATCAAGGGCACACCCCTTGATCCGTTTATGTATGAACAATGCATGCTTAAATCCATTTTTAAATTTATTCTTTGCAATTTCATTATGCTACCCATCGCGCTTACCGCTATCAGCTTCTCTCCCAGGATGATCCGCTCGCTTTCACTAATCATCCCGATTAACGTTAGACCTTATAGATAGCCCCACTCCTAAAAGATAGTTATGACTAATCTTATTTCCGACATGCGTAATGATGGAGTCTCTGCCAAACACAAGCCCATTTCATTCCCATGTTTTACTTGTTCATAAAAAAGGCGACGCTTGGCATTTTTTGTGTTGATTACAGGACTTAATGCTATCATTGTTCATGATCGTTTTCCTATTCCGACCATTGATGAACTGCTTGATTGAACTTTGTGGCCTAATAGTGTTCACAAGCTTGACCTACGTGTTGGATACCACCAAATTCGGTTGCCCCTGCTGAAATCCCCAAATTGTGTTCCGCACAGTAGACTACCACTACGAATTCCTTAATGATTCCATTCGGCCTCACCAATGGGCCCTCCATTTCCAGGCAGTAATGAACAAGTTGTGTTCGTCCCTCTTACGCTCCCTTCGTTTTGGTGTTTTTGATGAATATTCTTGTGTAAATAGGCAAACTTGGGATTTACAACTTTCTCATCTCCACCAAGCCTTGCAGGTTCTCTCTACGCAACAGATTCTTTGCCAAGTTGTCCGAATGCCACTTCGGGGTGGCATCCATCGATTACTTAGGCTACATTATATAGCCCACTAGTGTTACCACGGTCCTTTGAAACTCCGAGCTATTGTTTATTAGCCTACTCCCATTCTATGACTGCTCTAACCAGGGTTTTCTGGTTTCACCGGTTTTTTATTAAAGGTTCGTTCGCCATTACGGCCCAACCGCAAACACCTTAACAGATTTATTGAAGCACAAAACCTTTCATTGGTCTCTCTACCGGATGCTACTTTTATGGAGCTCTAGGAAGCTATGTTGGACCTCCCTATTCTGTAGCTTCTTACGACTTCTCCATTCCTTTCGAGGTACATTGACACCCTCCCAAGTTGCTATTGTACATTTTTTTTGCAGTATCGTTATCCAATTGCTTTCTTTAGCAATAAAAAAGATGTGCCCCCCCGGATGCAAGCAGCTTCGCCTATGAGCGCGAGATGTATGCAATCACAGAATTTGTCCATCATTGGGTCACTATCTTTTGCACGAGAAGTTTTACATTTTTACCGATCAGAAAAGTCTCAAAGGTATCCTCATTACCAAACCATTCAGTACATTAGCACAAATATCGGTGGCTTTACGCAAACTGTTGGGCCACGATTATGAGATTTTGTATACCCCAGAAAGGCTAATGTGGTGGCCATTCACGTATCCCTGCCACTCTAGACTACCTCTGTCTGCATCTTCTCCGTTGTCTCCACAACTATGCCATCCATTATTGATGGTCTCGCCAATAGTTCTTTGCCTCCTATGTTGCGGGTCTTTCCCTTGGTCAATACTTGCAACGGACACCTAAAATATCACCTCTCTATTTCTCATAACAACAAGGTCCAGTTTTATCATAACGACTTTTTGTACCTGAACAAAACTGGGCTTCGCCAACCTTTGATTTTTGAGTTCCCACAGCTCCACTTTTGGGAAGGACATTCCGGGGTTGTGTTAGAATATGTGAACCAAGAAAGCCAATAGGTTGGCGTTTTGTAACCTATTTGACAACTTGATGTAATGTAATATTATTAATGAATAAAATGAGTATTCGTTACAATTGGTACCTTTTGTTGTCTCATTTCTAGCAAAATGCTATTATACGATAGGCAACAAAGCCAAACAGATAAGCAACTCTCATGCATGAGCTACCAGGAACAGGTCAAACAACAAAAATTAGCTAAAATTTCAAGTAGACCCGGACAGGCAATCAACCTAGAACTCCAAAGAACGTATTCAAGGATGAGTTCGTCACGGGACAGCGTGGGCATCTTATGCGCTTGTGTTGCGACTGGGATACGACCGACTGAATAGACTCGTCAGCGGATCATCATACTGGAAAGCGTTGGAAGGCTTGATTGGTAAATGTTAGGAAATGGTACTAGAGCCAATCTGCAGCAAAATGTACTTAATGCTAGACAATTTCAGGGTTAATAAATTAAATTAATGAATAAAGAAGGAAATTCATTGGCATCTAACTTTGTTTGTGTTACTTTATCTACTTACGATCGTGCCATCTGTTCAACTATGCAAATAACAAAGCTACGGACGAACAACTTGTTATGGTCGGGACTAGGATAGCGCTTTGGAGGGTAGTCCATGAATCAGTCCCATGAAAGCTGGAAATCCCAAGCAAGGAACTCGAAAATGAGAGCGCCCCCGAATCCCCTGAACTTGCACTAAGCTTGGCTGCGATCATCGACGCTGCATGGTTCGCTAAGCAGTGTTAGAGGCGTTAGCCTGCTGGGGGAGCAGCTCTGACTGAGTACTCGCGGATACCGTCTTACGAAGGACCTTGATGGGTCGTAGTATCACGGTTTCTCGTTCAAACGTACATGGTTCAAGTCCTGACTTGAGACGCTGCTGATATAAACCACAATAAGGTGATGTCTTAGATATGGTGAGAGATTGCGAAGAACAGCTGAGTAGTCATAACCATGTCAAGTGGCGCTCTGGTGGAAGAGGCAGTAGTCAGAAAGGATCTGCTCCTGTCAAAGGAATACATTGAGTCTCGGACATATCTCTGGTCTGTCCTAAAATCTTGCCACAGTAACATGAACAGAAGAGGGTAATCTGCGGACTTTAGTACGGACTCACACTAGGTCCATAAAGGGGTAACCCTGCATTTTTCGTGCCTAAACCCTAAAGGGAGATCTGAAGACAGGAGCGAGAGTGATCTGTTAGGCCTAAAATGTCATCCCGAATGTTCATCAAGATAACTCAAATACAATAGGAACCCCAGTTGTAAAATGGACCACCCATCGGTACGGACGGATTCTAGGAATCGAAAAGCCTACCTAAAGAGTGATCTAAAGAGTCACACACAATCCACACACATTAAGTATTAATTTGAATTAAATATGGCTGAATGAGGAACGATTAATTGGATTTAATCGGGTTCTTTATTTTCTTGGAGAGAACTAATTCCCTTTTATTAGATAAAAGGGATTAATCTAATAAATTAAGATTTATTAGAAAATTAATTTAATGTGGGCCTAGAAGAAATATTTATAATTTTATATTTATTATTTATTTATTTGCCCTTTGAATATTTAAATAGATTTTAATATTTCCATTAAATTCAATTAATGGTTGAGATTAAAAGGAGAGACGGATGGCTAGGATTTAATTTGACGGGTCAAATACTACTTGACTAGGACTTTGACTAGGTCAAATCCTAGTCAAATTAGTCTTCTAGAGTTGGAGTTTGAAGAGGATTAAACTCCTCCTCTATAAATAGTCTAGCCCCTCACCATAGAGGATGATGAAGCTCCCAACACACCAAACACACACACACACACACACAACCTCTCTCCTCTCTCTCGTCCACCCTTCTCATCTCTTTCTCTCAAGAATATTATTTTCTTGTTCTTTTATTCTTGAGAACAATTGAACATAGGAGATTAATCCCGTTACCTAATAACTAACGTGATTGATCCATCCTCTCAAAATACTTATTCGTTCGCTAGCTACGACGTGCAAGATACGTGGGTGGATTGCGTGTCACAATTTGGAGAAATCTCATATACGAGATTTGGTGCAAATCGGGGAACACGCGAGTATGGTAGAAGAAGAAAACAATCATCGGTAGGATGCCCGATTTATTTTTTCGTCCCTCTTTTATTTTAATCCTATGGCCTCCAAGATGTTTCTATATTTTCTAATTCATGAGATACACCGATGACACCCGAAACTTCAAAGGGTACACCCTTGAACGTGTTCTTTATTTTACGTAAAGCATGTTTAATTTTTGTTATTTAATTTATAAACCGCGCTTCCGCATTTCGTGCTATTTCCCGGGACGATCCACAATCTTTCATGGTATATTGGATTTTCCCGATTCCGATAGACGGGAGTAGTCCTCAGACTTGAGGAACCATGGCAGTCACGTACATAGGATGGCTTGTATCTTGGATCTAGCGAAAGGTGATCATGTTCATGTTAAGATGATTATTATAAGCCTTGTCCAATGCAGTCAGGATGTGTAGCGAGGATGGTGGGTTCCAAGAAGAGGATCCATCCCCTGTCAGTATGTGACAAAGGTATCTCCTATGCGCTCGAAGACACGTTCATTGCGCTAAACCTGTGGCAACAATTGATTGGTCGATACAGGAAACGATTTTCTATGTCGATGCAATGAGGTATGCGTAGTCTCGAGTATTAAGCATAGACTCCTAGCCAAGGATGGAAATCGATGCCCAATTCCATACCCCAAACTAAGGTCGGGAGACGGTAGACGAAAGGACCGTACCTGTACGGAATCGGCACATAAATGTTCATGCCAACATTCACCTAGTCTCTAGTGCTATGGACTGTTTCTAGACGGCCACCCATGGTAATGGGCCCCTGTTGGACACGGGCCCAAGTCTAGCTAAGGGTAAACCTCAGGGGTCACACACAAATCATCGAGAAGGTGGAGAAATTGACTTGGAGTCAATTTCGAAGGATAATTAAGTAATTGGATTACTTAAGGGATTGTCTGTTGATGGACTGGGCCGATATTCGCATTGGGGTCCTTGTTTATCGGTAAATGAGATTATCGGTTAATGTAGAGAGTCGAAAGATGGGATCTTTAATAGATTAAAAAACAATGGGATTATTTTAAGTGGACCTTGAATTAAATGGGATTTAATGTCCTGTAATTGGATTACAGTGAAACCCGATCCATAAATTTTGACCAAGAGGGTATTATTCCACTTTTGGAATAGGAAGAAATTGGTCTTCTTCCCTAATGTGGTATTGCTGAAAATTACCACTTTTGAAGGGGTAAAAACTCGGTCATATATGGTCTGATGTGTTGACTTTGTCTCTTTTGGTAAGTGAGAAATCAATTCCAATTAAGCCTCCTCTTTTGGTATGATTAAATCATACCTTAAGAGATGGTAGCTTGATTGATGAATTATGGGATTGATTGGGATGTATGTAGACATCCTTGGATGAATCTAGACACATTCCAATAATACATTAATTCAGTATAATATATATTATATATATATATATATGAGTATATACATTCATCAAAGGAAGATAATTTATTATTCATTTTTTTTAGAAAAAAAAAAGAAAAAATACACTACACCTCTCCTCTCAATTTTGGCCCCCTCTCTCTCTCACATATCGCCCTTTGTTTTTTCATTGATCTTGGATCCGTCATTTGGAAGAAACAAAGCAAGTTTAAGAAAAACACTAATCAATAGTGTTCTATTTTCTTGAACCCGAATCTCCAAGATCCGTTTTCTTCTAGCATATATTGGATTTGGAATCCCGGGGATCAGTTACCTAGAAAAATGAGGAAATGTCTTCCAAAACGAGAAAATATTATTACCAACGGTTGCACATATTTTCATACATTACGCATTATTTTTTATCTTGGATAATTGTGATTGGTTAATCATGTTTGTTAGCATGTATTCTTATGTAATTGATCATATGATTATGTGCGTTGGATGGAATGAATGATCAACGACCCTAGACCGGATGTATGATTTAATTTTATGTGGAGCCTGTGTGCCTCTTTTACTGCTTTTCCTTCTCCCTTTCTAGTGCCTTTGGAATAATAAGGCATTCTCTCTCCCTCCTTATGTACTCCCACGAGTTTTCGCTGGGGTTTCTATTTTTTAATATTTAATGAGAGTAAATAGGAGTGAGGTTTTAATTTATGTAAGTTGATGGAGAAGGAAGGAAGGTCCATATGAAGAGCCCAGATGGAGGATCCAAGGCGTTTCCATGAACAGAAAGAAAGAGAAAAGAGACCAAGGCCCATCAGAATGATGATTGGGTACTATTAATGTAATAGTGTAGGACAACCCTAGATTGACCATAGATCCACGTGGGCTCAGTGGATCGCATAGGATTTGGGCTCGTGATCCATCCAACAGGCGTGCTAGCTTTAATTTTGCATGTGGTTATTATGATGGATGAAAGGCGTTTTATTTATCATATAACTTGTTGTGGATGCAATTTATTTATTACGCATTGTGGATGAATGTGTTGATATATTTATTATGAGATCTCGGTCATTTATTATCTCACATGGACCAATGTCCAAAATTAGACCCTAGACAAAATGGACATGGATCTAGAGTATGTCCATGCCTTCCAATCCATGGCAATGTGAGGAAGCTGATTTTAGGTCGATAGCGTGGTCTCACGATCGTAGGCACGTTTATCGACTTAAAAGAAGTTGCACTATGTCATGAACGAAAATAGACTACTGTACCTGTCTCACAGTCTGGAGGTAGTAGTGGTCTATGGCTCGGTTGATTGGGTTGGTCTAACGCCGGTTAGCAATGATTCGCTTGGAGTCCTTCGGGATCATGTGAAAGGGTAAGGCAATAATCTGAAAACTCGTGGAACGAGAATGGTATGGTATACCTCCCACAGGATTTTTCCCATCGAATCGAAAAGCGGGTAATGGAAAGTTTGCTGTGGATCCCGAGCCCACTAGGAAAGGGTTTCTGAAAACAACGTTTGAGAGTACCGTGTTTTCGTATAAATAATGAGAAAAGCATTAAATGACTAAAGACCAAGCATTTAATTATTTATCAAACACCGTCTTTAAATTCTTGCTGATCGCTGCGTTCTATTTATAAAATGTCTAAGAAACCCACTATCAACCATACTTGAGACAAAACAATTCAATGGAACCAATTACAACGACTGGTTGCCCAATCTCAGGATAATCCTAGATTACGAGAACCAAGGCTACGTCATGGACGAGCCTCTCCCTAGGACCTTACTGGAAGGGTCCACGCCAGAAGAACGTGAGACGTTGAGACTTGGCATAAAGATAATCGAAAGGTCGTAGCATCATACTTGCTTCGATGACGAATGAGATTCAGAAGCAATATGAAAGGCTAGACGATGTCCCTTCCATTATGGCTCGCCTTAAGGATTGCTATGCAGTCCCGAACCAGCATACTAGGTATGTCGCGACTAAGGCGTTCTTTTGGAACCAAAATGACAGAAGGATCCTCTGTACAAGAGCACGGTTAAAATGCCTTACCCTGGTGGAAAAGCTCGAGGACCTATAGGCAAGCCGATAATGAGACGTACATAGATGTGATCCTTCAATCACTCCCACCCTCCTTTGACCAATTTATTGTCAACTACAACATGAACGCACTTGAGAAGGGCATTCATGAGTTGATAAATGTTGGTGCAATACGAGGCAACGACCACGAAATCCACGCCTTCGGTATTGTTTGGAGGTGCTTCAACTTCTAAAATGAAAGGCAAGGGTGCCGGACGTTGGAAAATGAAGAAGGGGATGAAAAAGCCGTCAAAGCAGCTATGAACACTAAGAGTGTTCCCATTGCCAAAGAGGGAAAAGGCAAAAGCAAGGGGAAGGTTGTCTCCAAGCAACAGTCGAGGGCATACGACATATGTGTTAATTGCCGTGAGAAAGGGCATTGGAAGAAGGAGTTCCCCAAACTCCTCTCCAACACAAACGTAAAATAAATAATAACGGAAACGTACGACTGTGGCACGCTAGGCTAGTCACATATCCAAGATAGGATGAAAAGATTGGTAGACTCAAAGAACCTAGAGGTAGGGGACTTGAGTGAGCTACCAACTTGTGAATCCTGTCTAAGAGGGAAAATGACCAAGAAGCCCTTTGTAGGACAAAGCAGGCTTGCTACAGGTTTGTTGGACTTGGTCCATACAAACGTATGTGGACCACTAAGGACGCAGGCCCGAGGTGGGTTCTCCTACTTCATAACCTTTACCGATGATCATTCACGGTATGGTTATGTTTACCTGATGAGGTACAAGTCTGAAGCTCTTGAGAAGTTTAAAAAATTCAGACTTGAAGTGGAGAACCAAACCAATTGCAAAATTAAAGTCCTGGTCAGACCGAGGCGGAGAATACCTTAGTACCGAGTTCCTTAATTATCTAAAAGAAAATGGTATAATATCTAAATGGACACCTCCCGGTACAACCACACTTAAATGGTGTCTCTGAAAGGAGGAATCGAACACCTGTTGGACATAGTTCGATCCATGATGAGTTTTACCAAATTGCCCTTGTCCTTTTGGGGCTACGCATTGGAAACGGCGGCCAAGTGCTAAATTTGGCGCCAACCAGTGTATGACCCAAACGCTATATGAGATAATGCACGGCAAGCCTGCATCCCACAACTACTTGAAAGTGTGGGGTAGCCCCGCATACGTCAAGAGGTTAGTGGGAGATAAGCTAGAATCAAGGTCTAGCTTATGCAGGTTCGTTGGATACCCTAAAGAAACTGCGGGTTATTACTTTTATGACCCCTTGGAACAAAAGGTATTTGTTTCAAGGAATGCAGTGTTCTTGGAGCAAGGCTTTCCAGAGGATATCCAACCTGATGAACTGATTCTTGAGGAATCAAGTGATGGAAACTAGTCATCATAAGTAGCTGCGGATTCCTCACTTAGAGGATTCAGGATAGATACCCGAAGGGCTGACCGACCTCGAGAAGTCCAGCATGCTAGGCATGAAGGACAGCCTCGGGAATAGCCAGCCCCGGCACCTGAACCGCCAGCTCCTATATAGTCAGTGCCCACAGTCACCACTGACGTTCCCGTTCTCTGTAGGTCTACTAGAGAGTCCAGACCTCCAGTGAGTTATGGCTTTCTAAATACGACCGGTCTGCTGGATAACGGTCCTAAAGACATACGGAGAAGCGATGTCTGACATCGATTCCGAGAAATGGCTTGAGGCCATGAAAAATCGAAATGGACTACATGAGCGAGAACCAAGTCTGGAGACTTGTAGATCCACCGAAAGGTGTTAAGCCAGTTGGTTGTAAGTGGGTCTACAAGCGCAAACTTGGCGTTGATGGAGAAGTCACAACTTTTAAGGCTGGGGTAGTAGCAAAAGGGTACACTCAACGACCCGGGGTCGATTTTGAGGACACCTAAGAGAAATGCTAGGAAGAGGTAACGTTCGGATAGACCGAGTCAACTCAGCAGACAACACAACGGATCCGCTGACAAAGCCTATGTCACAGAGCGCTCATACGCAACATCTTGAGAAGATGGGAATTAGACATATGGGCGATTGGCTTTAAGGTCAAGTGGGAGATTGTTAGAATAGGTGACCATGTAGCCAATCTTGGTAGGCAAAATGTAACCTATGTCTAGACAATTTCAGGGTTTTGATAAATTATTAATGAATAAAGAAGTGAAATTCATTTGGCATTACTTTGTTTGTGTTCAGTTTATCTCATTACATATCTGTTCACTACGCAAACAAAGCCCACAGACTGAAAATGTATTTCGGGGACTGGGACTACGCTTGGAGGTAGGTCCATGAAATCAGTCCCGCCGAATCAGTCCAGAAATCTCCAAGTCAAGGAATCTCGAAAATGGGTACTGAGATTCCCCTTGAGACTTGCACTAAGCATCTGCTGTCGTATTTCATCAACGGGTGAGGAAGGGCCGTCTAAGCAGTGTTAGTGGGTTAGCCTGCTGGGGAGCAGCTGACTGAGGTGACTCGCGGAACCGTCTTACGGAGGACCTTGAGTAGGGTCGGCTAGTATGACGTGTGTTCCCGGTTCCAACGGTACAGGTCAAGTCCTTTGACTTGAGGAACTGCTGAGTTTACCTGTATATCAGGTCTGTATCTTAGATATGGTGAGAGATTGCCAAGAAGTACTTGAGTAGTCATAAGCCATGTCTAGTGCTGCTCTGGTGTACAGAGTGACAGTAGTTTCCAAGAAAGGATCTGTCTCCTGTCAAAAGGCATTGACAGTTGAGTCTCACATATGCTCTGTGTCTTGTCCCAAAAATCTGTGCCCACAGTAACTGAACAGAAGGGAATGTTTTCTTGCGACGTTTAGTAAGGACAGACCGACACTTAGGTCCAAAATGGGTACCTGCATTTTCCATGCCCTATACCCTAAGTGGTGAGACTGAAGACAAAAGGACGAGTGTACTGTTAGAGCCTAAATGTTCATCCCCGAATATTCACCTAGTCTCTAGTGCCATGGACTGTTGCTAGATAGCCACCCATGGTGACGGGCGAATTCTAGGAATCCGACCAAGTCTAGCTGAAAGGTGAACCTAAAGAGTCACACACAATCCACACACATTAAGTATTTAATTTGGAATTAAATATTGGAGAAATGGAATGATTAAATTGGATTTAATCGGGTCCTTAATTTCTTGGAGAGAATTAATTCCTTTTATTAGATAAAAGGGATTAATCCAATAAATTAGATTTATTAGAAAATTAATTTAATGGGCCTAGAATAAATATTTATATTTATTTATTTATTTATTGCCTTTTGGAATATTTAAATAGGTTTTTAAATATTCCATTAAATTAAATTAATGGTTGAGATTAAAATGAGAGATGGATGGCTAGGATTAATTTGACTAGGTCAAATACTATGACTAGGTCAAAATCCTAGTTAAATTAGTCTTATAGAGTTGGAGTTTGAACAAGATTAAACTCCTCCTCTATAAATAGTCCTAGCCCCTCACCATTAGAGGGATGATGAAACTCCAGCACACACACACACACACACACACTCTCGTCCTCTCTCCTCTCATCCGCCCTCTCTCTCTCTCTCTCAAGAATATTAGTTTCTTGTTCTTTTGTTCTTGGAACAATTGAACATAGGAGGATTAATCCCGTTAACCTAATAACGTGTGATTGATCCATCGTCTCCAAAATACTTGTTCGTTCGCTAGCACGACGTGCAATATATGTGGGTGGATTGCGTGTCACAATTTTGAGAATCTCATATACGAGATTTGGTTCAAATTGGGAACAATGCGAGTACCGGTTAGAAGACGAAAACGACAATCGGTAGGTCCCGATTTATTTTTTGTCCCTCTTTTATTTTAATCCTATGGCCTCCATGATTGTTTCTATGTTTCTAATTCAGAGATGCACCAAACACCCGGGAACTTCAAGGGTACACCCCTTGAACGTGTTCTTTATTTTACGTAAAGCATGTTTAAATTTTTGTTATTTAATTTTATACCGCGCTTCCGCATTTGCGCTATTTCCCAGGACAATCCACAATCTTTCAAGGGATGATTGGATTTCTCAATTCCGATAGTACGGGAGTAGTCCTCAGACTTGAGGAACCATGGCAGTCACGTACATAGGATGGTTGTATCTTGGATCTAGCGAGAGGTGATCATTCTGTAAGATGATCATTATAAGCCTTGTCTAGTGCAGTCAAGATGTGTAGCGAGGACGGTGGGTTCCAAGAAGAGGATCCATCCCCTGTCAGTATGTGACAGAGGTATCTCCTATGCATTCGAAGACACGTTCATGCTGCTTAAACCTGTGGCAACAGTGGTTGGTCGAACAGGAAACAGTTTCCTGTGTCGATGCAATGAGGTATGCGTAGTCTCGAGTATTAAGCATAGATGCCTAGTCAAGGATGGGAATCGACGCCCAATTCCATACCCCAAACTAAGGTCGGGAGACGGTAGACGAAAGGACCGTACCTGTACGGAATCCGCACATAAATGTTCATGCCAACATTCACCTAGTCTCTAGTACCATGGACTGTTTCTAGATGACCACCCAAAGTAACGGGCCCCTGTTGGACACAGGCCCAAGTCTAGCTGAGGGTAAACCTAAGGGGTCACACACAAATCACCGAGAAGGTGGAGAAATTGACTTGGAGTCAATTTCGGAGGATAATTAAGTAATTGGATTACTTAAGGGATTGTCTATTGGATGGACGGGCCGATATTGCATTGGGCCCTTGTTTAATCGGTAAATGGGATTTATCGGTTAATGTAGAGAGTCGAAAGATAGGATCTTTTAATTGGATTACAAAACAATGGGAATTATTTAAGTGGACCTTGAATTAAATGGGATTTAATTTTGAGTTCCTTGTAATTGGATTACAGTGAAACCCGATCCGTTAAATTTTGACCAAGAGGTGTATTAATTCCACTTTTGGAATAGGAAGAAATTGGTCTTCTTCCCTAATGTGGTATGGCTGAAAATTACCTGTTTTGAAGGGGTAAAAATCGGTCATACATGGCCTTGATGTGTTGACTTGTCTCTTTTGGTAAGTGACAAATCAATTCCAATCAAGCCTCCCTCTTTTGGTATGATTAAATCATACCTTAAGAGATGGTAGGCTTGATTGATGAATTAATGGGATTGATTGGGATGTATCTAGACATCCTTGGATGAACCTAGACACATTCCAATAATCACATTAATTTAGTATATATATGAGTATATACATTCATCAAAGGAAGAGAATTTATTATTCATCTTTTTTTAGGAAAAAAAAAAAAGAAAAATACACTACACCTCTCCTCTCAATTTTCGGCCCCCCTCTCTCTCTCACATATCCCCTTTGTTTTTCATTTGATCTTGGATAATTTGGAAGAACAAAGCAAGTTCAAGAAAAACACTAATCAATAGTGTTCTATTTTCTTGAACCGAATCCTCCAAGATCTGTTTTCTTCTAGCAAGACAAACATGCATCTCTTCCGGTGTGGTGTGGATCACCTCTAGAGAGTTCATATATTTGAACTTGGTGACCATTTCTGGAACGGAACAATGCTAGTAGCCATGCAACAATTTAAACTACAAAGGTAATCTTGATTTTACGTTACTGTAGTTTATCTTTTATTTCTATGCCCTATGTACAATATATGCGTTTTAATATTGATACATCCTACATGGAACACTCAGTTGAGCGCCCAAGGAAACACCCCTTCGGATTTTATGATTATGTGATAATTTATGCGATTTTAAATTATTGCCTTTTCGTCTCTCGGTTTCGCTCGCGGTCCCGGGTGGATCCCTTGTCCTTCAAGTGGTATCAGAGCCCAGTTCGATGTAAGGGGCATAGATCTATGTGCTTAGCATGTACAACTTGCTTTTATGGCTTTATGAGCAT
Source organism: Sesamum alatum (assembly GCA_034509735.1). Lineage (NCBI taxonomy): Eukaryota > Viridiplantae > Streptophyta > Magnoliopsida > Lamiales > Pedaliaceae > Sesamum > Sesamum alatum. The sequence continues at coordinate 35,539,687 of JACGWO010000002.1, forward strand.
GTATAATTGTATGAATATATGAATGAATATGCTTGTTCATTTGTTTAAATTTGATGGACATTGTACATGAGATTTTATAGATTTGATTTTAAAAATTGCATGTTTATTTTTAGTTTATATTATATATTAATTTGCTGAAATGAGAAATCAAAAAATATTTAAAACCGGACAGCAGTTGGCTGCCGCCCCTGCTGGCCGGCCACTGGCTGGCGGGCGCACAAGTGCTGTGCACAGGCGCGCGCATGCACTGTGCGCAGACGCGCAGCTGCTGGCCGCCGGGCCAGTGCTGCACAGGGGGCACGTGCGCGTGTACAACCCTGTGCGATCGGCGGCCAGCAGGCACAACGGCTGGGCATTTTGTGCTGGTTTTCGACGTTTTCTGAAAAATTGGATTTTCTGCAGATTTTTTTGAAAATGAATTAATTTTGCATATTTGATTTTGGAATTATTAGATTTTTCCTTAGATCAAATTTTCTTAATATATTTGGGTTTAGTACATGCAATGGCTGCATTGTATATAATGTCTATTAAATTTGAAATTTGAACTTTGCATATTATTTATATATTTATACCTTGTGATGTTGGACATCACTTGGATATTTTGAATATCCATGATTAAACATGATTATTTGGAATAATTGTGTTATGTGTGCTGATAGGATCAACATGGGATGATCACAAGAGCCCTAAACCTTATGTATGGATGAATGTTGTTTATTTACATTTCTGTCAGGTGAGGCCTATGTTCCTCTTATTTTGGGACTATTATCTCTCAGTTTTTAGCCTCATGATGTTAAGGCTTGCTCATTTCCATTCCATGTATTACTTTCATTTGTAATGATAGTAGGTAGCTTTGGTGAGGTTTTATTTTGACAAGCCCATGGAGTTGGGGCCCAAGGTGTACATCAGAGCGTGAAACAAGAAGAGCCACAAGGCCTATTGGAATGACAATGGGTTTATTACTTATGTACTAATGTAGGACCACTCTAGACGGACCATAGACTCACTGCGGGCTCAGTGGGTTGCATAGGTTGGGCTTGTGATCATCCTAACAGGGGTGTGCTCTGTTTTACTGCATGCGGCATATTTATTTAAATGCTTTATGGATATTGAATATTTATGCATGCTAAAACACTTAATGTGATGAGGTCTCGGTCATTATCAAACTCTCATTTGATCAGGCCAAATTAAATATTAGGCCCAAAACGGACTTGGATAAAAATGGTATTTTGATATGTCCGAGCCTTCCATCCACGGCAATGTGGTGAGGAAGTTACCACTACCCAAGTGTGGCCTCACGAGTCGTGGCATACTTGGACTAGGAGAAAGTTGCACCATTGTTGTGAACGAACAATTGCATCGTTGTTTTCCTGTCTCACGAGTCGTGGGGGGCGATAGTGAGGCATGATTTGGTTGATGGGTCGGGCCCAACACTGAGTAACATGGTTCGCTTGGAGTCCTCGGAACCATGCGAATAGGTGAGGCAAAATATCTTGAGAATCTCATTGGATGAGAATGATATTGGATATCTCCCATGAGGTTTTCTTCATGTGAATCGTAAAAGCGGGGCATGGAGATCACGCTTATGGATCCCAAGCCCACTAGGAAATTGTTTTCCAAAACTCCACTTGAGAGTGGTGGAGTTTCGTATAAATAGTGGGAGGGTTAAAGACTAAAAAACCATGTCTTCAACTTGAATAATAATATTATCATCATTTGCTAAATTCTGCTTTACATCGTATAAATATAGATATGTCTAAGAATCCTTTGACCATGGTACTTGAGACTAATAAGTTTAACGAAATGAACTACTCAAACTGGCTAAGAAGCCTGAGGATTGTCCTCGGTTTCGAGAACCAAGACTACGTCTTGGACGAGCCGCCGCCGAGCGACTTGCCTGAGGAGTCCACGCCAAAAGAACGTTTAAAGTTCGAGAAATGGCAAAAGGACAATCGGAAAGTACGCAATATCATATTGGCTTTGATGTCTAATGACATCCAAAAGCAATATGAGAGGCTGGACAACGTCTCCGCCATAATGCTTTGCAAGAACGAGGTTTATGTGGTTTCGGACATGCATATTAGATATGCCGCCACAAAAGCATTTTTTCGTACCAAGCTGGCTGAAGGATCGTCTGTACAAAGTCATGGGGTCAAGATGCTTTCCCTAGTGGAGAAGCTCGAGGACCTTAAAGATGGGCTTAAAAATGACACGTACGTTGACGTGCTCCTCCAGTCGTTTCCTCCGTCCTATGACCCGTTTGTTGTAAACTACAACATGAACGGACTTGACAAGTCTATTTATGAGTTGATCAAAATGCTGGTGCAATACGAGGCAACGACCCACAAGTCGGCGCCGCAATATTGATAGGAGAGGCTTCGACCTCCAAGGAAAATGGCAAGAGCATCGGACGCTGGAAGAGAAAGAAGGGAAAGGGAAAGACGGTTGCGGCCTCTGCTCGCGCTCCTAGTGCCCTTGCTGGCCCGATGGGAATGGGCAAAGGGAAAGGGAAAACCCGTGGTTCTCAACGGTCCAAGGCAAATGATGTCTGCATGCATTACCAAGGAAAGGGGCATTGGAAGAGGGAGTGCCCACAACTCCTCTCCAATCCAGGTATGTTTGTGGTTGAAGTAAACATGATAACTAATTCTGCTTCATGGGTATTGGATACCGGGTGTGGTGCTCACATTTACAATAATTTGTAGGCACTGCTAAGAAACAGAAGGCTAACCAAGGATGAGATGATCCTGAGGCTAGGCGATGGCAAGGCCAATGCTGCAGAAGCCGTAGGATCAATGGAGTTAGCCATTAGTAGTCATGTTAGGATTGTACTGAACGACTGTTTCTATGTACCTAGCTTGATTAAGAATATTGTATCCATACCTGTCCTTCATAAAGAGGGTTATTCTTTCACCATCAATAAAAATGGATTTTAAATTATCTATGATGGTGTATCTCATCTGCTTGGTACATTGGTGAACGGTCTGTACATACTTCAACAGTCTAATTGGATTATGACTGCAGAACATAAATGGAAACATGATAATCAAGATAATGTGTAGATTTGGCATGCGAGGTTAGGTCGTATTTCTAAGGATAGGATAAGAAGGTTGGTGGACTCAAAGAGTCTAGAAATAAATGATTTGGATAACCTACCGACCTGCGAATCCTGTCTAAAGGGAAATATGGCCAAGAAACCTTTTGCCGGACAAAGCACGCTAGCCAACGGTCTGTTGGATTTGATCCATACAGACATTTGTGGTCCATTAAATACTCAGGCTAGGGGTGGGTACTCATACTTCATAACCTTTACCGATGATCACTCACGGTATGGTTATATTTATCTGATGAGGTACAAGTCTGAAGCCTTTGGAAGACTTAAGGAATACAGACTTGAAGTAGAAAACCAAACCGGCCGTAAGATCAAAGCCCTTCGGCCGGATCGAGATGGAGAGTATTTAAGTGGCGAATTCATTGATTATCTAAAAGAGAATGGAATTCTCTCTCAGTGGACTCCTCCTAGAACACCACAGTTGAATGGTGTGTCTGAAAGGAGGAATCGGGCCTTGTTGGACATGGTCCAATACATGATGAGTTTTACCGAAATCCCCTTATCCTTATAGGGATATGCTCTTGAGACGGCAGGCAAACTTTTGAACTTGGCCCCATCTAAGAAGATATCACATACGCCATATGAGATAGGGCATGGCAAGCTTACCTCCTACAAATACTTGAAAGTGTGTGGTTGCCCTGCATATGTCAAGAGATTAGTAGGAGATAAACTGGACTCCAGGTCTAGTTATACAAGTTCATCGGATATCAGAAAGAAACTGCAGGGTATTATTTCTATGATCCCTCCGAGTGGAAAAGGGTTTTCCATCGGATAGTCGACGCGATGAGGTACTCCTTGAGGAATCAAATGAGGTACCCCATGAGGCGGCAGTGACATCTGAGCCAATAGCTCCCACTAATGATGTTCCAGTCCTTCATAGATCGGCCAGAGTATCCCAACCACCTGATAGGTATGGATTTTTGGGCCTGACCGGTCAATTAGATAATGATCCAAAGACGTATGGAGAAGCAATGTTGGACATCGACTCGGATAAGTGGCTTGAGGCCATGAAATTTGAATGGACTCGATAGGTGCAAACTAGGTTTGGACCCTAGTGAACCCACCCAAAGGGGTAAAACCCGTAGGGTATAAATGGGTCTATAAACGTAAGTTTGGAGCTGACGGGGAGGTTACAACCTTTAGAGCCAGGCTTGTGGCGAAAGGTTACACTCAATGGCCCGAGGTCGATTATGAGGAAATCTACTCGCTGGTAGCAATGACTATATCCATTTGGATACTGCTTGCCATAGCAGCATGTTATGACTATGAAATATGGCAGATGGACGTGAAAAACCACCTTCCTCAACGGTTTCGTAGAGGAAGAGATTTACATGGATCAACCAGAAGGTTTCATATCTATTGGGGAAGAGCATAAGGTCTGCCGCCTCGAAAGGTCCATCTATGGCCTCAAACAAGTTTCCCAAAACTGGAACATACATTTTGACGAAGTCATACGGGGATATGATTTCATCAAGAACGAGTCCAATCCTTATGTATACAAAAAGATCAGTGGGAGCTCTGTTGCGTTCCTAGCGCTTTACGTTGATGACATCTTGCTCATCGGGAATGATGCTAAGATGTTGGGAACCACAAAAGCTTGGTTGTCAACACAATTTTCCCTGAAGGATATGGGCGAGGCATCCTACATCCTTGGTATCAAGATCTATAGGGATAGATCTATAAGGATGTTAGGAATGGCCCAGTCCTCGTACATTGAGAAAGTCTTGAAGAGATTCAAGATGGAGAACTCAAAATGAGGATTCCTTCCTATGAGGCATGGAATTAAGGTGTCTAAGAAGCAGTGTCCTAAGAATGATGCGGAGTTTAAACAGATGTTGGACATCCCCTATGCTTCAGCAGTAGGCAGCATTCAGTATGTTGTCCAGTGCACTAGACTTGGTGTGGCTTTCGCTTTGAACGTGACTAGGCAATATCAGTCGTGTGCCGGGGAGGCACGCTGGAGTGTGGTCAAGACTATCCTGAAGTACCTGAAAATGACTAAGGACATGTTCTTGATCTACGGTGGTGGAAAATTGATACTGGAAGGCTATACCGACGCTAGCTTCCATTCGGATGACGATGATGCTAAGTCTTAGTCTGATTTTGTATTCAGACTAAATGGTGGTGTGGTTGCTTGAAAGAGTTCCAAGAAGGCTACCACGGCGGACTCCACCATAGAGTTAGAATACATAGCAGCTTCGAAAGTTGCTAAGGAGGCGGTTTGGATGAAAGCTACATCTAAGAGTTGGGTGTAGTGCCTAACATCGCTGAGCCAGTGGTTATCTTATGCGATAACAACGGGACCATAGCGCAAGCAAAGGAACCGAGATCTCATCACCAATCCAAGCATATTCTTAGACGCTACCATCTTCTAAGAGAGATGGTTAGCCGAGTCAGCTCCGCAGAAAACATAGCAGATCCAGTTACTAAGCCCGTGTCGCATGTTGCCCATATTCAGCATTTGGATAAGATGGGTTTGAGGTCAATAGGTGATTGGCTTTAGGTCAAGTGGGAAATTGTTAGAATAGGTGGCCAGAAAGCCAAGAGGATTGGCGTTTTGTAACCTATTTGAAAACTTGATGTAATGTAATATTATGTAATGAATAAAATGAGTATTCGTTACCATTGGTACCTTCTTTGTTGTGCTCATTTTTCATATGCTAAAATGGTATTTTATATATATCGCAACAAAGCTCACAGACCACGATTAACAACTCATGCAGTTGGGCCACGCATTGGATGGTGGTCATGAAACCAACTGATAATGAGTTGGGTCTAAAACGTTGCAAGTCGAGGACATCGAGACAAGCCATCGAGAGTCCTATAGAGACTTGCACCAAGAGTCGTATTCATTGGATGCCTGACGTGTTTCATCGGCGACAGGCGTGGGACGCCTATACGATCTTGGCCAGTCGACCCGACTGAACTGACTCGCCGGGATCATCATATGGAAGCGTTGGAGGCTTGGTCGGTATGATTGGATTTCCCCGGTTTCAATAGTACGGGTGTAGTCCTTAGACTTGAGGAACCATGGCAGTCACATACACAATATGGCTGTATCTTGGATTTGGCGAGAGGTGATCATTCTGTAAGATGATCATTGTAAGCCTTGTCCAGTGCAGTCAGAATGTGTAGCGAGGATGGTGGGTTCCAGGAAGAGCGAACGTCCCCTGTCAGTATGTGACAGAGGTATCTCCTATGCGTTCGAAGACACATTCATGCTGCTTAAACCTGTGGCCACAATGGTTGGTCGAACAGGAAATGGAATTAGGCGTCGGTTTCCTGTGTTGATACAATAAGGCATGCGTAGTCTCGAGTATTAAGCATAGACGCCTAGTCAAGGATGGAAACCGACGCCTAATTCCATAACCTAGACTAAAACCGAGAAACGATAGATGGAAGGATCGTATCCATACGGAATCGGCGCCTAAGTATTCAGACCAACATTCACCTAGTCTCTAGTGTCATGGATTGTTTTTAGACGGCCACCCATGATAACGGGCCCCTATTGGACACGAGCCCAAGTCTAACTGAGGGTGAACCAAAGGGTTAGACACAAATCACCGAGAAGGTGGAGAAATTGACTTGGAGTCAATTTCGGAGGATAATTAAGTAATTTGATTACATAAGGGATTGTTCATTGGATGGACAGGCCGATATTGTATCGGGCCCTCGTTTAATCGGTAAATGGGATTTATCGGTTAATATAGAGAGTCGAAAGATTGAATTAATTGGATTAAAAGATCAATGGGAATTAGTTAAGTGGACCTTGAATTAAATGGGATTTAATTTTTGGTTCTTTGTAATTGGATTACAGTGAAACCCGGTCCGTTAAATCTTGGCCCAAGAGGTGTATTAATTCTACTTTTGGAATAGGAAGAAGTTGGACTTCTTCCCTAATGTGGTATGGCCAAAAATTACCATTTTTGAAGGGGTAAAAATTGGCCATACATGGCCTTGATGTGTTGACTTGTCTCTTTTGGTGAGGGACAAATCAATTCTAATCAAGTCTCTTTCTTTTGGTATGATTAAATCATACCTTAAGCGATGCTAGGCTTGATTGATGAATTAATGGGATTAATTGGGATGTACTTGGACATCCTTGGATGAACCTAGACACATTCCACTAATCACATTAATTTTGTATATGTATGATTATATATCTTCATCAAAGGAAGAGAATTCATTATTCATCTTTTTCTAGGAAAAAGAAGAAAAATACACTACACCTCTCCTCTCAATTTTCGCCCCCCTCTGTCTCTCTCACATATCCCCTTTGTTCTTCATTTGATCTTGGATCATTTGCAAGAACAAAGCAAGTTTAAGAAAAACACTAATCAATAATGTTCTATTTTCTTGAATCGAATCCTCCAAGATCCATTTTCTTCTGCAAGAAAAACGTACATCTCTTCCGGTGTGGTGTGGATGGCCTCTAGAGAGTTCATATATTTGAACTTGGTGAGCATTTCCATAAAGGAACAACACTAGTAGCCGTGCAAGAATTTAAACTACAAAGGTAATCTCGATTTTACGGTATTGTAGTTAATCTTTTATTTCTATGCCCTATGTACAATATATGTGTTTTCCGTCTCTCATTTCCGCTCGCGCTCCCAGGCGGATCCGCTTCTCCTTCAGTTTGCGCCACCATGGCTTGACTCGCAGCTTTCTTTTACTGGCCCAAGATGCTCCCTGAAATTAAGCTCTTTATCCGTTATTGTTCTACCTTTCAATACAAAAGGTACTCTACTTAGAAACCGATCGACACCTTACAACAACTATCCCCCATCCTCAACAGGTTTGGGAAGCCGCACCATGGATTTCATTACTCACCTGCCACCTTCAGGAGGTAAGACAGCCATTTGGTTTATTGTGGACCGCCTCACCAAATACGACCATTTCATCACGTTTCCCAACACATTTTCTATACCAACTCTTGCATCCATTTTCGTAGTGGAAGTTTGTTGACTCCATAGGATGCTTCAATCCATCATCAGTGACCGAGATCCCTGTTTCATAAGAACCTTTTGGCATGAATTGTTTCATCATAGTGGAACAACCTTAGCCTACAACAGTGCTTATCACCCTGAGACGATAGCCACACTGAGGTCCTCAACCGTGTCCTTGATACTTACTTACGCTGCTTCGTGAATGAAGAGCCTCGTATGTGGTATCCATACTTGCATTGGCCGAGTTTTGGTATAATTCGTTGCACAATTCTTCTATTGGAATGACTCCTCACCAAGCTCTTTATGGCCGACTCTCTCCAGCGCCTTTCTCCTATGCCTCAGGAAATGCTTTAGTGGCATCCCTAGATGAGATCTTCGCCAGCGCTAGTCTACTCTTTCCATGCTTCGATATCATTTTGCACGCAATTGTCTTCAAATGAAGTAGTAGACGGATTGCCACCGACGACTGGGTGCTTCTCTATCTGCAATCTTATCTAACGGAGCCCCTCATAGAAGTTGGGCGACCGATACTTCGGCCCCTTCCGCGTTGTGTCAATTGGGCCTCATTGCCTACGAACTCGCTCTTCCCGCCGTGATCTCACATCCATCTAGTTTTGCACACTTCCTTGCTAAAGCCCTTTCATGGTGACCCATGTTCAGCCGTCGTTGTTCTGCCACCTGGACTAACAAAAACTCTGTCGAAGTTACAACCCTGATATGTACTTGCCCTGTGAGCTATTCACATATTTTCTAGCCCGGAATCTCAAGTGCTTGTTCATTAGAAAGGTCAAACAATAACAGAGTTCACTTGGGTTCCCACGCATGACTTTCAAACTTCTTTTTTCGTATTTCGACCTCGAGGTCAAGGTCTTCCTAGATAGGTCGGGTATTGTTACAGTCAAAATCAATATTGGCCCCCCAGACCAATTGACAGAGATGGCCTTGGGAGCAAACCCCACTTCAACTAAGGTCCCAAACTCTAAACCAAATGGACACAAGTTATAAATGGGTCACTTGGCCCAAACCAAAAGAAATCGAACCGAGTTATTAGCAGGCCCGACTGACTTAAGGACTTCCATTAATTAATAAAACAAGGATTGAATCTGTTAGGGTGAAAGAAATGATGTAGACACTTGTCATCATATCCAATCCATTACTATGTTTTGTATTTTGTATGTTAGTGGAGTAATGAAAAAGGACATAAAATATTTTGGCCCTTCTATAGATCTGATCTGAATTTACAATCCAATTTTAACTAGTATATCAACGGTATAAATTTTGTTTAATTTCAATCAACAGTTAAAATTTAAACAAATATACAAATTTAAATTGTATATATGTAATCTATATAACTAAAATATAAATTTTATATTTATAATTAAAAGTTAACTATATATATATATATATAGAGAGAGAGAGAGAGAGAAAGAGAGAGGAGGTGGCGACGGGAGAGAGAGGCCAGGGAAGTGGGGCGACATGGGAAACGGAAGTGGAAGAAGAAAGAGGAGGGTCGCGGAGGGGAGAGTGGAGGCGGTGATCGGGAGGGGAGACGGGAGGTGACGACAATAGGGGAGGGGATGAAGAGGGGGAGGCGCACGGAAAGGAGGCGGAGGGAGGGGGAGGAGGGCGGCGGGAACTAGAGGGAGTGGGAGGAGGGCAGAGGTGGAGGCTACGCCGACGGTGTGGTGAGGGTAGGGGGGAGAGACTTGGGAGGGGGGAGGGGGCGCCTGGCAGGGATGAAATTTTCTATAAGTATATATATAAATAAGAATATCTTATTCTTAAGAATTAACCAAAAACTGCAATCAGGGCGCGTGCATTACTCCCACCATTGTAAGGGGATAATTTGGTATTTGTTCCTTCACGAGGGTGTGTTTTGCACATATGTCGCATCACAGGGGGCTGCAAATATGATTTTTTTTTATTTGTTATAGTTAATTACTATGGTTAAAAATAAAATATTATGATGAATACGTACGAATTAACCGCAACTGCATAATGGTTAGTAGTCATTTTTTTTCAAGCAAGATCAAATTATTAGTAATAAATAAAAATCATGAAAATTATTTTGGTTATAATTAAAATCATAGAAAATATTGATTAATCGTAGTCAACACTTTTAAGTTTTCACATTAGTTTTATTTGAACATGATAAATATTATTCATTTGTCATGAGTTTTTAGCCATTGCCATTTATAGTACAACGAATAATCATTTTTTGATGTAGTGACGCTATAATATTGTTCATTTGAATTTTTTTTTTCAAAATCAAACAAATTCATATCAAACAACAGTGAGAATTATGTCATGTCAGTAATAGTAGACACTTATATTTTTTAAATGGATCTATAACTAAAAGAAAGATTTTGTAGACATTCTCGTTAGGGTTAAATACAGTTACCACCCCTAAAGTATATACCCCACATCATTTACCCCCCTAAAGTATCAAAACCTTAAAAAAAACCCTGACCTAAAAAGTCAACTGTTAAATTTTTAACTCCGTTAAGTTTTAAGCTGGAAAAGTCTTTTTCATCCTTAGAACAATTGTTTTCTGGAAAAGACAAAAGAAAAACTAAAGAGAGCTTATAAAATTCCAAAATTAATCATCTGCCATTAGGAACCTACCAAAGCTGAAGGAATTCAAAAGTGAAACCCTTCAGAAGTGAAACACCCACTTCGAGCCCTAGTTTTGCACTCTTCAAAATTTAGGGAAAAATTCACCTGATGCCAAGTGATATGCAACTAAAACAATTTCAATCTTCATGCACTCATTTGAAGTTGGAATTTGTTGGCTTAATTTTATGAGTTTTTCAAAATTTTTTTTTGTATTTGCTTAATAGCTCAAGAACAAAAAATACTGCGAAATTCCTTTCTTGCTTTATTGGTTAAGAATGTGTACAATGTAGATTATAATGGTGTTTGTAGTAGACATGATGAAGAAATAATGGGTGTATTATTTATTTTTTGTGTACAACAAGTTTGTTGTTATATTCAAAAATTAATTTTTTTTGACTTTATTCTTGATATTCTAGGGTCCACTTAGTGTAATTTCTCATGCTCCCCTGATTCAGCGATCCCCTTTGTGTAAAGTTTATTTATTTATTTATTTATTTTCTCATCTTTGTATTGTGCTTATATAGCAATGTAATGTTTGGTTTTTTTATTGATATATAACAGGCAATATGGAGGGTTTTATGTTCTCTTCGAAATTTAATAATGGTGGAGACTTTGTTAACCAAGTTTATGTTGGGTGAAGCTTTGCCTTTAGGTACAATGTGGATGGGGAAGATTATTCTTACCGTGATGTTTTCAATGTTGCTAAAGATCTTGATCATCCATTTACTTCAGTGATTTGGTTCAAGATACCTAGTTCTAATCATGGAGGAGAATATAAGATCATTGATGGTAATCAAGCTATAAAAGAGATGTTTGATATGTACAAGTGTCGTGGTGTATATTGTGTGGAGTTGTATATTGTGGATGTAGACATTGACACAGACAACAACATCCCTCCACATGTTCACACAGATGGTATAGGGGAGGATGAAAATACTGCTGACAGAGACTTGACCTTAGGCTCCATGCAGGATAGTAACACAAAGATTGAAACAGAAACAAATAATGAGGGTGATTCTAGTAATATTGCTGACATCGAAAGTTGTAGTGAGGATGATTCATTAGGTGATTTTGATTATTTTGCTGAGGGTGATAGTTTAAGTGACCTTGATGTTCTTGTAGCTAATAACGAGCCTGCCTTTGATGCTGAAGAAGATGATGAACAAAGTGACCCAAATGTTCTTAGTAGTCCAATTACTTCTAATAAGGAGTGGAATGTTCTTAAATTTCCTGAATTTGATGGGCAGAGGGATCTGAAAAAATCAAATTTGGAGGTTGCCTTGTATTTGCTGATGCAAATATGTTTAGAAAAGCTTTAAGACAACATTGTGTAAGAAGAGGATTCGAATTAACTTTTGAAAAAAATGAGAGCAAGAGGGTCACAGCTTGTTGCGAAAATAAATGTGGATGGTAGAGGTAGAGGAACAGCTGCAGCTACAAGTGGAGGTACAACAACGGCTGCAGGTAGAGGCACAACAACAACAACAACAATTGCTGGTAGTGTTGCAATAGGAAGACGGAGAGGCAGAGGCAGAGGGTCTCTTTTTTGGCATTGGAAACTGGGCATTGGCATGTCTACAATGCAACACTTTATCCCTGCCAATGAGGTATTTTATCTTACTTTATAATATTTTATAGTCTTTGTCTAGAAACTTCGCACTGATGTGCATTTTTTTATGCTTACAGTTGTCAACAAGACAAAGTGGCATCAACAACGAAAGACATGCTACAGAAATGGTCAAACCTCATATTATTGTTCATTTATTTCATTAATTGTTGCATACAACTAGTATTATTTACTTGATGTTAAAAGGTACGAAAGTCATGTTTACTACAATTTATGAAATGGACACCTTACCGTGGACCTGTTTAACTATAGAAACACGTAGTGGTTCATCCCAAACCTCCAGAACAAACATACAAGTAAAAAAATTAGACTCCATTTAGTTTATATGTTTTGGCTTAATTCTAAATGCATACTTATTCAAACTTTATGATTCAGATTAGAAGACGAAGCACTAGACTTGGTGATGCTATATTTTCGAGCCAAGCATCATTCAACAACTTCTTTGTAGTTACTGGTCATGGTGAGCCATGATTTGCTAGTTGAAGGCACTAGCTATAGTGGTTGCTAGTTGATGTGTTAAATATATAGTCTCTTTTGGTGGTGACAGATATTGATACTTGAGCATGATGCCTTCAACTTTTGTTATTTTGATGAGATAGATATTGATACTTGGGCATGATAACTTTTGTTATTTTGATGATGATAGATTGATACTTGGGGCATGATGTCTTCACTTTTGGTATTTTCTTGTACTAGACTCATGGTCTTGGCCAAATACAATTGAGTATATTACATTACATTAGGCCATATACAATTGCGTACTACTCTTGGTTTTTTCTTGGCCCAGGCATTTATAACATACAATAGACACAAAAGAATACGCATAAAACTTATTAAAATATTATAATAAATTGAAGACAAAAGAAATTGACAAAAAAAAGGGTGCGAAACTAAGGGCTCGAAGTGGGTGCGACCAGAGTGAAGGTTTCACTTCAATTCTTTCAGCGTTAGTGGGTTCCTAATGGCAGAGGGGTAGTTTTGGAATTTTAAAGTTTTATTTAATTTCCCTTTTTTTCTTTTCCGAAAAGCAATTGTTCTAAGGATAAAATAGACTTCTCCGGCTTAAAACTTAACAGAGTTCAAATTTTAACAGTTGACTTTTAAGGTCAGGGGTTTTTCTTTTTTTAAGGTTTCATACTTCAAGGGGGTAATTGATGTAGGGTGTATACTTTGGGGTGGTAACTGTATTTAACCCTTCTCTTTAATATAACCTCATATTTGGAGGCACTGACACTAGTGCAACAGTAGTCGAGTTAGCAATTGTTGAGCTTATGAATAATCCTGAGGTCATGGACAAGGTGAATTATGTGACATAGTCAGGACGAATACCCTAGTCGAAGAGTTCCACTTTCTTAAATTATGTAATCTGGAAGCAGTTCTTAAAGAAACGATGCGCACATACCCTTTCTAGTTCCAAGGTCTCCGAACCAGTCTTCAACAGTTGGGGGATACGCGGTCCAAAGAACACCAGGGTCTTTATCAATGTATGGGAAATACAAAGAGATCCGTCCAGCTAGAACAATCCAGAGGAATTAAGGCCTAACAGGTTTTTGAACGACCCTGGAAAGTGGTATTTTAGTGGCAACAATTTTCATTATCTCCTGTTTGGATCCGGGAGAAGGGTGTGCCCTGGCCTGCCTTTGGTAGAAAGAATGGTAACCTATCTACTGGCGTTGTTTCTGCATTCATTTCACTGGAAACTATGATAAGGTGAAAAATATGACATGTCGGAGAGATTCGGGATTGTATTGAGGAAAAACAACCCGTTGGTTGCTATACCCAATCCTTGGATTGTCTAATAAAAACTTGTACGTTTAGTGTAAGTTAAAGTAGTAAATTGTCAGCTTGTTAAGCAGAAAACTACAATAATAATCCACTTAGTTTTGTTATACATGTAGTTTCATGTTCAACACCATTGTAATAAGTTCACAAATGGATACTTGATCCTGGATAAACATGAATAAAATTAAGATGTTCCTGTTATGAAACTTGTCATTTTTTCCTCTTCATCTGTTATTATGTGACGGAAAATGCAATTTTGGTTATATAACTATAGAGGTGACACTTTTAATTATCTATTATTTTGTATTTGCAGTTGAGAATTATAATTAAAATAATCACTAGAAAAAAAATAACTATTGGCTACATTCTTAATGACGATAGCTAAAAATCGTGGTAAATAACTATTATTAGCTATGGTTAAATAAAAATTGATGCAAAAATCAGTTTTTCCACCATGAAAAACGTATTTTCCACTGCTAGAAGTCGTGGTAAAAACATTCGCCATGGTTTTTAGCCATGGCAAATGTTTCAACCACCCTCGTAAAAACCACGGCCGACATTCGTTGCCTGGCTGTGGTCAATAACTATTTGCTACGACTATTTAGTATTAACCATGGCAATTGGCCATGGCTAAATGTTATATTTCTTGTAGTGAATTAGTGCATTTAGTCCAAAATGTTGTCCAGGCATGGCCAGCTATGTTGTCTTATTTTTTTCTCTTTTGCCACATAATATTCTGGAATTTTTTATTTTTGAATTCATAGGTGAAAGCCACATCATCAATTTGGCGGAGTCCCCAATTTTATAGGGTCATGTGAATGCCACATGACAATTTCCAGCAAAATTAGAAAAGTTTGGTTAATTTTATCTTCGATCAATATGAGAATTTTTTTTGTTATGGGGCAAAATTGCAAAAGTTGATTCAAAGGGCATGAAAAGTATCACCCCATAATTACAAGATTAAAATTATAATTTTGATATTGTTATGAATTATCGAGATCTTATAAATTCAATTTTTTTTTTATGTGAATTGTGATATTGTCATTATCAACATTTTATAAATTTCATAATCATATTCCTATCTTATAAAAACACTTCAAGAATTTACTTCCAAAATAATATAAAATATTTTATAATTTTTTTTTTATGGACAGAAGTATTGGAAAAAGTTATAGAACAATCGTAGTATCGTTTTGAAATTCAATCAGATTTTATACAACAATTTTTGAAACTAAAAACACAAGAAGAATGTTGGAACAAACACATTGGAACATAAAAGAGAAACAATTTAGATATGTTGTTTTACAAAAAATAAACAAGAAAGTTGTTTCGTAACAACTCTCGATCTAAACAAGTAAACATAACCGAATTGCAGAGAAAACTGCTTGCCTTAAAGAAATTCTACACTCCGTCCTATGTGCATCGGGTATTACACAACTTCTTCCAGGATAAGACGACTCAAATCTAACGGTATTGCACTATACCGAAAAACACCTCGAAAAACACTCAAAAAGCCTCAAAACTTGAGTTGAATAAACTCAGATGTGGAGAAGAATTAGAACTTGAAATTTTTGGAGCTAAAAAACCGAGAGATGAAGCTAGAGAATTGTGTATTGGTGGTGTTGTAAAGCTTGAAGTGACCGTCCTTTTATAGGCTCCAAAATCAGAAGCCATAAAACTGCAAATAATTGCATCTTTTAACCAAATAATTAGGCATTAAAACAAAGTAAAACAAGTTCAAATTCTGCCATAAGAACTGAATTAAAAAACCTTGAGTTAGTAAAAAAATGGGCAAAAACAGCAAATTCAGGTTTAAAAATCTGACATTTAATTTTCATATTTAAAAACCTGTTTTAAAAGCAATTAAAAATCAATTTTGACTAAGTAATTACAAAATCAATTTCTATTTAATCAAGATAAAACCCCAAATATTTTTGCAACAAAAAGATATATACTGAGACAGTCGCCCTAACGCCCGAGCCCATGGTCAGGCCGGGCCGGGATGGGCGGACAGCGACTGTGCGCATGTGGGGCAACCCCATGTTCTCTAGTCTCCATAACACTTCAAACATCACTTCAACATTGAACTTAATATAAGAAATTCATGAAATTCATAAACTTTCAATGTGAGACAAGAATGAGCGTAAAAATACTCACCCCCATATACACCTTATATACACATCAAATGCTCGTCATTTTTTCACCATATTTCTATGTGGGACAACTGAATTTCTCTATTTCTCTCTCAATCTAATTTATGGATTTAATCTTGTAATTATCTCCATATTTTAGAATACATTGTTGTTACATATTATCAACTAAAATGCCAATTACAATAATCCCCAGAAATCCATAGATTTGAACTCAAGCTTCTGTGTCTTGCTTTCAGCAATGGTACCTTCGAGATTGAACCACTGCCTATGTTATCTAACTTCAGCTATCAACGAGTGAAATGGAACTATGCTTTGAATTTGAGCCCATGATTATGTCAGTGTCTGTCAATAACAACAGGTCACCGACTTTATGTTGATATTTAGGTTTGACACGTTAAGCTATATGCCCCTATCCTATTCATGAATGCTTTAGGGAATAACCCAATTCCTTAAGTGCGGCCAAATAACTGCAGTCACTTAGTTGGGCATCTCCAAGGATGCACTACTAATATCTCGTCTAAAAGACTCGACCCCTTTTAAAGTTAAACTTTTACAATACTTGCAGTATCAGCACCTTCCAGAATTACAGACTCCAGATACAAAGTATCAGTCTACATTGGAGTTATGACATATCCTACGACTTGTTAATACCACATTGAACCTTCTTTGTGGGATCTCCACTTGGAAGGTTGGGTTACTATCGTAGATATGTCACTGATTAGGTTTCAGTCTCATTCCTAATCTGGATTTCTATACTTGTGACAAATCTAATCCTTTCGTCAAAGGATTAACCACATTGTTCTTTGGTCCCACAAAGTCAATGCCTATAACTCTGTCCGACATTAATGTCTTTTGGTTGTATTTACGACACCGAACCTTTGCAATTATGGTTTGACTATGATAATATACAGCAATAGGTGGAAGAGGCTGGCTTACAATGGGAAGTTGTAATAACAAACCATACAACCATTTTGCCTTGGTATCAGTCGTATCTAACGGACATAACTCAGCTTCAAAAGTAGCCCGCGTTATCAAAGTCTGTTTTGCATACTTCCAGGAGACTGCGCCCCCACCAAAGGTAAACACATATCCTGAAGACCCATTAATACCAGAGTTTTTGGCTATCCAACTAGCATTAGTATATCCCTCCAAAACAGCAGGAAATCTGCCATAATGAATGGCCAGTGACACTGTGCCCTTAAGGTATCTTAGTACCCTATCCAAAGCTCCCCAATGGGTTCCTCCGGACAACTAGTGTATTTAGCCAACTTTGAGACACAAAAGGAAATATCTAGTCTCGTGCTATTTCCAGATACTGCAAACTTCCAATAATTTGGGAATACCTTAGTTGTGCAACCAGAACACCACTTTCATTTTTGAATAAAGCCGCAGAATCAGCATATGGCGTCTTTCAATTCTACAGTTCTGATAGCCAAATTTCTCAATTATCTTCTCAATATAATGAGATTAGAAATAGCTATCCCATCAGTTGACCGAAGCAACTTAATGCCAAGAATTACATTAGCCTCACCCATATCCTTCATTTCAAACTTATTATATCTAAACGTGATCCTATTAAAAGAATGTCATCTACATATAGGAACAGAATGATAATCTTATCCCCTTTAACCTTACAGTAAATGCATTTGTCATTATCATTCATCGTCCCAAACGCAAGAATAGTTTTATCAAACTTTTCATGTCACTGTTTGGGGGCTTGTTTAAGTCCATGGAGAGACTTAACAAGTTTACAAACTTTCTGCTTGTCAGCATGAGCTACAAATCCCTCGGGCTGATCCATGTATATTTCTTCCTCAAGTTAACCATACAAGAAGGTTGTTTTCACATCTATCTGGTGAACCAGAAGACTATACACCAAAGCTAGTGCTATAAGCACCCAGATTGTAGTCAATCAAGCAACTGGAGAATAGGTAACGAAATATTTTATTCCCTCCTTTTGTTTAAAACCCTTAGCCACCAATCTAGCCTTAAGCTTATCAATGGTCCTATCAGGTTTCAGTTTCTTCCTAAAGATCCACTTACACAATTGTAGTACACCCCAGAGGGATATCGACTAGCACCCATGTCCCATTAGAGACAATGGAGTCCATCTCACTTTTGACAGCTTCCTTCCAATGCTTGACTTCGGAAGAAGCCATAGCATCTTTGAAGGTTACTGGATCGTCCTCAATATTGTAAGTGACAAAGTCACTTCCAAAATCCTTGAAAATCCTAACTCTCTTACTCCGTCTAGGTCCATCTGACTCCTCATGAGTCGAACTAGTATTACTAGGATTATCCCCCACATTTGTCATCTTTTCCACATGTTCAGGAATAGAAGTGGAGGTAAGTGAATCGTCAAGTGAAACTCTTTAAGGTATTACCGTTTTCATAGGAAATACATCTTCCAGGAACCTAGCATCAAAAATTCGACTATTGTGTTGACCTTAATGCCAGGAATTTTTTATTTAATAATTAGAAACCTCGAGGCATAACTTGTCTCCACATAGCCCAAGAACACAACATTAACAGTCTTAGGGTCCGATTTCTTTCACTTGTGTTCAGGGACCAGTACCTTTGCCAGGCACCCGCACACTCAAAAGTATTTGAGGCTCGGTTTTCTACCTTTCAGTAATTCGAAAAGAATACTCGTATTGTGTTTCAGAGGAACTTAGTTCAGAATATGGCAAGGCGTATTCAAAGGCTCTATGAACATTCTATTCTTTCGTTCAGCTATTCCATTAGGCAAAGGAAAATGTGGAGGAGTTTCTTCATGAATTATGCCACAACTCTGGCAATATTCACGAAATGCACTCAACTCATATTCCCCTCCTCTATCAGACCTTAATCGTTTAAGTTTCTTACCAGTTTGGGTTTCTCTTCATTTTTAAACAATATAAATTTATCTAAGGCTTCATCCTTATTACAAATAAGAAACACATAACAATATCTATTTCAGTCATCTATATAGGTAATAAAATATCGCTTATGGTCCCTAGTCAAAATCCCACTAAACTCACAAATATCAGTGTAAACTAAATCAAGTATTTCTGAATCCATTTCAACTGATTGATAGGGTTTCCTAACTTGTTTAGCTTCTACACAAATTTAGCATTTGTGACCTCGTTCCATTTCATGCTTAGGTATTAAATCAAGATTCATCATATGTTTGATTGAACCTAAATTTAAATGATTGTATCTAGTATGCCACAAAGAAGAAGATTCGACATTCATAACAATAGAATTAGAAATAGCAATTTTATTGCATTCAACTCGAACTTTAAACAAGCCATCAGATAAATAACCATTGTCAACAAAAATACCAAATTGAAAAATTAAAACTTTATTAAATTTGAAAAATAGTTCACAACCCTCACTAACTATTACTGAACCACTTATTATGTTTCTCCTAAAAGTAGGTACATGGTGAACTCTTTCCAAAGACAGAATGCACCCTGAAGGAAACTTCAAGTCCTCGCTTCCTATCCCAAGTACTTCAGTTGTACTAGGGTTCCCCATACTTACTGCCCTTCCATTAATGGCTTGATAAGACACAAAACGCGATTTATTAGCACAAACGTGCACATTTGCTCATGTGTCAATCAACCAATCAAAAGGTTCATAAACAGTGAGGAGTTCGGGTTGTACAGAAACATACCCTTCAGTTGCTCCTGAGGTGCTAGCAACATTACAACCCCCCACAACCATATTGACAATTGTCTGCCCAGTCTTGGCCTTTTTCTTAAGACAATCCTTGGCCCAGTGTCCCACCTGCTCACATTTCCAGGAAGGTTTCTTTGCTTTTGGTGTCTTGTTTTTAACGGCCTTGCTTTTATTGATGGTTTTTTAGTTTCGGTTCACATTATTCACTTTCTTTTTCCCAATTATTAAATTGGTCATTGGTTGATGCTCAACAGGCATCTTATGGGTCTGATTCCTATGCTCTTCCTCAATGTTGATCGCAACCATGAGATCATCTAGAGACAATCTCCCTTTCCGATGCTTAAGTGTCAGGCCAAAATTTTCCCAAGATTTGGGAAATTTGTCCTGTATGGACATGACCAGAAACTTTTCAGGAAGTTTCATATCAGCATCAGATAGAGCATGCTCAAGATTGATATTCTCATGCATCATTTCTGCTACAGACCTTCCCTCGACCATCAGATACCTCATGAACTTGAAAACAGAATACTTTTCGAGCCCTTGCTCTTCAGTATTATATTTCTTGTCTAACTCATCCCACAACAATTTTGTAGTGTAAGAGTCGGAACAATAAACATCAAAGAGCGTTTTTGACATTGCTGACAAAATAACTCCTCGACCTATTTGATCCCACTCTGTCCACTACTCAATCTCAACAGTTTTGGGATCGGTTTCAGTTGGTTCAGGGCATGTCACCTGAATCACCAATAAAAGTCCTTTCATTGTAAGCCATATTTTCATCCGTTGTTGGCAACATTTGAAAAACTGGCCCAAGAACTTTTTCGGCATTAGTAAACTTTTGGGCGATAGGAAAAGCGATTGAAACTTGTTCGGCCATTTTAACAATTAGGAGCAGAAAGTAAAATCATAGATTTTTCAAAAGGTAA
This sequence comes from Sesamum alatum, assembly GCA_034509735.1. Classification (NCBI taxonomy): domain Eukaryota; kingdom Viridiplantae; phylum Streptophyta; class Magnoliopsida; order Lamiales; family Pedaliaceae; genus Sesamum; species Sesamum alatum. The sequence continues at coordinate 35,560,512 of JACGWO010000002.1, forward strand.
AAATTCGAATTTTTAAAACTCAAAAACAACAACTAAAACCGTTTTTGTTCCAACAAAAATCCAATTTCTCAAAAGCTATAATTTGTTCAAGATTCTTGGAAAAGGTTATAGAACAGTTTTAGTATCATTTTGAAATTCAATCAGATTTTATATAATAGTTTTTTAAACCAAAAGCACAACAAGTATGTTGGAACACAAAAGAGAAACCGCTTAGATATGCTATTTTCATGAAAAATAAATAGAGAACTTACAAAGAGAGTTATTTCGTAACAACTCTCAATCCAAACAAGTAAAAGTAGCCGAATCGCAGAGAAAACTGCTTGCCTTGAAGAAATTATACGACCGATCCTACGTGCACCGGTTACTATGCAACTTCTTCGAGGATAAGATGGCTCAATTCTAACAGTATTGCACTATACCAAAGAACACCTTGAAAAACACTCGAAAGCCTCAAAACTTGAGCTGATTAAACTCGGATGTGGAAAAGAAATAGAACTCGAAATTTATGGAGCTGAAAAACCAAGAGAGGAAGCTAGAGAATTGTGTGTTGGTGTTGTTGTAATGCTTGAAGTGTGTGGCCTTTTATAGGCTCCAAAATCTGCAGCCATAAAGCAGCAAATAATTGCAGCATTTAACCAAATAATTGAGCTGGACCCTGGACGGGCTAGGCGGACGGCGGCGGCACGCTTGTGGGGCAACCCATGTTCACTATAGTCTCCACAATATTTCAAACATCACTTGAACATTAAACTTAATACAAGGAGTTCATGAAATTCATAAACTTTCAATGTGGGACAAGAATGAGTGTAAAAGTACTCACCCCCACATACACCTTATATACACATCATATACTCACCACTTTCCCACCATATTCCTATGTGGGACAAGTGGATTTCTCTATTTCTCTCTCAATCTAATCTATGGATTTACCCTTGTAATTATCTCCATATTTTAGACTACATTGTTGTTATAAATTTGCAACTAAAATGCCAATTACAACAATAAGAAGATCAATCAAAGGGCGATTTGGAAGGAAGGTCAATTCTTTCCATAAAACGTAATGAGAGATGAAGACCGTAAAATGTGAATCATCATGTAATTAATAGATTACTCCTAGATAGTAAACTATACCCACAAATTATTGGTTGGTGAGGAGGTAAAATTAATTTTACACATCCCCACATTTATGACTAGCTTAGTACAAACACCCCTTAATTATATTGTAAAATGGACTTTTTGGAAGATCAATTGAAAGGACAACATTTAATAGAAGAGCTAAAGGTTTCTAACCTGTGAAGTGTGTAACGTGCTCTAATCACGAGCTTTCTGTTCATTCCCCATCAATTTTAAAAATAGTATCTTATAAGTTTAAATATTTTAAATAAATTTAGCCAAACACCCTTACCTCCCATGTGAAGACATGTTTCAAATTATTAAAGACATATACTTCCCATTATTTTCTTTTTTCCTTTTGGTAATTATGTACAGTTTCCATTAAGAAACAAAAAAACACACGCACAATTTTTCTATTAACTTTATATTCTGAAGTGTACACTAATTAATGTCAAGGCAAAACAAATCAATATGCTATTTTAATAGTTAGAGCATATTAACAGTTGTTACAATATTGTTTTATTTTTCAGTATTAATCGATTCGATAAATAAATTCACTTTACAAATAGATTCAAATTACAGTAAACTCCATTAAGTTAAACAAATATCCATTAGAAACAAATACCCACACTTTTAATGGAATTTGAACCCATAACCTCGAACTTATTCATGGGATCTTAATTTTAACCACTAACTATGCTAAGACTTCATTGGTAAATTAATTTGATATTGACGTACTTTGATAAGGCACACCCATGTGGAATGTCAATTCCTTTCTCTGTTTTTTTTTTTTTATTCTTAAACCTGTTTACAACATGTTTTTCTTTATTTGACATTTTTTCTCCTACTTTGTATATTAATTTTACCCTTCGGATTGATTAGTTTTTCTAAATTTCATCACACCTCTTATTTTATATAAATCAAAAGAGCGAATTGCATTTTTGACATCATACTTAGGCCACTTTGCAGCCGTGGTACCATACTTTGTCAGCTTGACAAAAGCAGTACTACATAAACAAAAAACTATGCAAGTGAGGTATCACCGTTAAATTTTGGATGAAAATAGGCATGTGAATTGTATGTGGCCATTAAGTCAATCGAAAATCCCGCCCAAACAATGCGTAAGGTAAAACCAGAGGTTAGGTAAAAGTGAATTTTTTTGACAACAGCCAAAAAAAAAAAAAAAAGAATCTTCTCCAATTTCTCTTACAAACCGATTTCCCCCTTTTCATCCCAAACACCGATTATCTTGCCTGATTTTGGTTAAAGAAGAACCCCAAGTGCAATTCGACCTAGTAGGAGGTTTGGGTTGTTGAATAGCCTTTTGTTTAATCGTGCATTATGGCTTTTGCTGCCCAAGAATGGGTTCGTTTACCTTTTTTTTTTTTAATACTGAGTGAATAGTTTATTATGAGTATTTTGGTTGTTAGGTTTTGTTGTTGAAGTGAACAGTTTATTCTGAAGTTTTTTTCATTTTATTTTTTTTGAGGAAAATAACCAATTTCATTAAGAAACGAATTCTAAATCAACGAAAGTAGCAATTGTTGGTGGAGGAACAAACTTTCCCTCAACCGAGCCAATAGCAGATTTGGCTAAACAATGAGCCACAAAGTTGCGATTTTTTAACAAAGCTAAAAAGGCAAGAAAAAAACTTAGCTGTTAAACTGCGGATGTCTGAAAATATGAGTCCAACAGGGGAGAGGTCCCGCTCGTGTGCTCGGAACTTGTTTATCAGCACAACACAATCCCCTTTGATGATGATAGAAGGCCACCTTGTTATTCTGAAGTTTTTCTGTATTGTTGCTAAATATTTTAAATAATTTTTAAATATGATTTTGTCTATTCTTGTGTTGTTGAACTTATTTTTATTTCTGATCATTCTCCAAGTGAACACAAAAATTTAGCCACTTTTAGAATTTATCATAATGGTGAATTTGTCCACAATCCCATTGCACTGTATTGTTTGGGAAGGGGGGTTGCACATTTGGACTTGCCATATAGGCCTTGGCTTGGGGCACCGCTGTCTATAAGGGGGCGTCCGGTGACAAAGAAAGCGGGAGCCTGTGCGGGGGATAGTGCGGCATGGGGTTCGCAGCGGAACAACCATTGGGTGGAGCACACCGAATCTGTAAGTCAGGATCGGCGGGGCGAGGCGGCGCCATAACCGACATTCGGCAGCATTGGCTGAAAGTTTCAATTGCGAGCCCCCCTCCCCGCGCAAGGGGCCGGGGACGGGAGACGAGCAGCACCAGCCCATGGAGAATTCGAAGGGATTAGGGGCTGCAGAACCCGGCTATGGACCAGGATGCGCCTGCAGCGGTGACTAATACACAGTAGGTGGTCGGGACCTGGGGCGGAGACAGTCTAAGGGAGTATAAGGCAAATTCAACAGAGTTGTTCTGTCTATATTCGAAGGGATTGTGGGGGAAGACGCGCCGAGGAGATAGCTTTTGGACGGGGATAGAACCCGACATATTTGGTCACAGTCCCTCTGTGTTTCACAGCTCGAGGATCAGAAGGACATGGAGGGGCAGGTAGGTGTGGCCGACCATGGGGATAGGCAGAGATCGGGAACCGAAAGCGTACTTGGGGGTTCACCTTAATAGAGTCAAAAGGGGAAGGACACCGGGAGAACAAGCGACGGTTGCACTTGGTGGATGAAAAGTCTTATACCTTATCGGCGGAGGCTACCTCACAGCCCCATCGCTCGCTAAGAAACTCTTATCCTGGAACTGTCAGGGGTTGTTGTCCCTTTGGATAGTTCACAAGCTCTAGGAGCTTATTCAGCAGCATAATCCAGGCTTACTCTTCATCTCTGAGGCCAAGTTTACTGAGAGTAGATAAGAGTGGTTGAAACAGAAGATGAACTACTGCTGTGTGGGGATAGAGATGAGAGGAAAGGAGGTGGATTAGTGCTCTTGTGGCAAAAGGATATCGAGGTCTGGGTTTAATCGTATTCAATACACCACATTGACGCCACAGTAGAGGAAGAGGGCGGCACTTCCCAATGGCGGTTCACATGATTCTATGGTCACTTGGATGTGTTTAAGCTATGGGGACATGGGAGTTACTCCGACGGCTCAGAATGACATCAATTCGGCCATGGACGTGCATGAGAGACTTCAATGAAATTCTGAGTCCACACGAAAAGGAGGGTCGTCTACGGCGGGCTCAATGGCAGATGGATGCTTTCCGAAACTGCCTTACGGATTGTGACCTCTAAGATTTTAGTTTAAGCGGGGTACTCTTTACATGGTGTAATCAACGTGTTCGAACACCCAGCCACGATCTGAGCTCGCTTGGACAGAGTGTGTAGCCATCCACAATGGTCGACGTTGTTCCTGGAGGCTCGGGTATTCCACATCCCTGTTGCCTGCTCGGATCACACAATTCTCATACTAAACCTGAAGGCAGGGGACGCGGCGCTCGAGATGTGCCCGAGACGGCGTTTCTGTTTTGAGACAGATGGGTGCGGTCGGAGCATTATGGACGAACGGTGGAAGAGGGTTGGCAAGAAGCGAGGGATACGCTATCAGAGGTACTGGTGAATAAGATCACAAACTGTGTTGCTACACTAACCGCATGGGATGCTAGGCAGTTTGGGAATATCCTGCGTTGGGTTAAGGAGTTAAAGGAGGAGATCAACCGGTTAAGAAAGGGCTTGCCAATGTTTTCAAAACCAGACCGGATTGGCCGGTTCGACTGGTTCAACTAGGAACCGGAGATGTGTCTTGTCCGGTCCAGTTCATAGGTATAAAACTGTTGTCGAAAGAACCGATCAAAACAAGTGAAAATCGGCCCAACTGGTAATCGGTTAAAATCGGGTTTTGACTTTTAAAAAAAAAGGAAAAAAGGTGAAATCTGAACAACGAACAGAGAACACACACCGATCCGAATGAGGCGTCGCACAATCTCAGCAAAGTAGAAGGTATGGCAGAGCTTATCTTCGTTTCCATTGTAAGACCAACAACAAAATAAAGAAAAGCAATGACAATTAGAACAATATTTCCTCATAGGCCGAATGTAAAAGTGGGGTTCTCAGTGATGAGATTTTAGTGTTGTAGACTGATTTGGGCAGTGATGAGAATGAGGAAGATGAAGCAATCTATAGTTAGAGGAGAAAATGTAAAACGGGGGGTGATTGTAGGTTTGATTTTAATTTTGATAGTTAGTGATTTGGGTTATCATTTCAAAAGATGGTGGACTGTTGTGTAAGGAAGGTAATATGTTGCCAATTTAAAGAACTAGATTTATTAGGTAATTAAGGAAGGTAATATGTTGTCAATTTAAACAAGTAGATTTATTAGGAAATTTTTGTTAAGGAAGGTACTATGCTGCCAATTTAAAGAAGTAGATTTATTAGGGAATTTTTGAACAGGCTATAATGTGGTAATGAGAATGAACATGACTTTAATGCGGTAATGGAATGAACATTTATTAGGAGATTCATTAGTTGATTATTAATTTATAAAACTGTAGTGTATTTGACTAATTTTATTTAATTTTTTATTTATTTGGCAAACATTTATGTTGAAATTATGTACTTGTTATGTTGATTGAATTGTATATTTATTTTATGTTTACTGATATTTTTCTATCAATTAAATATAATGTATTGATATATTATGTGAATATATATATACACACATATATATATAAGAGGAGCCGGGTTAACCAGTTTTCTTAATCCGGTCAGACCAATGACCTAGTGACTCAATAACTCGATCGGTTCGATATCCGGTCCAGTTTTCAAAATATGGGGCTTGGTGACCACGGAGGTCAAACAGCGGGTGCACAACCTTCGTTGTGAGCTTGAGTAGTTGTTGTCAGGAGAGGAGGTTCTTTGGCGACAACGGGGGAAGGCTTTGTGGTTGAGGAGGGGTATAGAAACACTGCATTCTTCCATGGTCAGGCCACTGAGCGAAAACGATGGAAAATTATAAAATTTCTCAAGGACGAGCAGGGGAACGGCTTCTGAAAACAACCTGAGATCCGAGTTGTTATAGTAGACTACTTCTCCCGTGTATTCCGTTCACCAACCTGAGTCCTAGTATGATGGACGATTGCCTCAATTACCTCCAATCGAAGGTCTCTGACAATGCAAACATGGATCTCCTTCGCCCGTTCAGCGCAGACGAGGTCAAATGTGCGCTCTCTCATATGCACCCGTTGAAGTCTCTGGGTCCGGTGGTATGTCTCGTATCTTTTTTTAGCAGCACTAGCAGACGAGGATAATGTGCTTGCTTCTCTTAATGGGGGTCCCCTCGAACCCTACCCTCAATTCCACACACATCGTTCTCCTTCCCAAGACCCCGAACTCAGAGATGGTTACCGCCTTTTGACCCATTAGTTTTTGTAATGTTATATATAAAATTGCATCCAAAAACCTTGCTAACTGGCCGAGCCATATCTCGATAAAATCATCTCACTGCACCAGTCAGCTTTCGTACCCGGTCGTCTCATTACAGATAGCATCCTCGTAGGCCATGAACTTAATCACGTCCTAGCTCACAAGTATAGGGGTCTAACCTGCCAAATATCGTTAAAGCTCGATATCAGTAAGGCATATGACCGCTTGGAGTGGACTTTTCTTGAACCAGTGATACTTAGACTAGGTTTTCATGCTAAATTCGTGGCACTAATTATGCAATGTGTTTCAACTGTGTCCTATTCCTTTCTACTTAACTGTGAGTGTTTTGGCTCGGTGAAACAGAAAAGGGGCCTCCGTCAGGGTGATCCCCTTTCCCCTTATCTGTTTCTTTGTTGTGCAGAGGAACTTAGCAGCCTTATTCAGGAGAAGGAACAAAGAGGAGTCCTCAAGGGCGTGCGGGCTAGCAGGAAGGGGCCTCAAGTCACACACCTCCTGTTTGTATATGATACCCTAATATTCTGTCAAGCAACAAGGGAGGCATTCAGTTGCGTCCAAGTGGTACTACGAAGATTCAAGGAGGTCTCGGGCTTGGCTATTAATTTGAGCAAATCGGTGGTTGTCTTTAACAAGAACACCCTGCCTCATCTTTAGGAGGAATTAGCACAGCTCTTGGGCATCCCAGTAGATGATAAGCATGAGAAATACCTCGGCCTGCCAACGGTGGTAGGAAAATTGAAAACGACAGTGTTTGATACCATCAAGGACCACATTTGGTGTAAGTTTAACAGGTGGTCGGCAAAAAAGCTTTCGCAAGCTGGCCGGGTGCTTATTATTAAATTTGTGATATAAGCTATCCCCACCTACGCGATGAGTTGCTTCAGGCTCCCGGACTCACTTCTCGACGAGCTTGACAGCATGACGGTAGCCTTCTTCTGGCATCAGGATGGCGACAAAAAGATCCATTTGAAGGCATGGAGTAAATTGTGTCAGAGCAAAACGGCGGGCAGCCTGAGCTTTCGATCGCTAAAGGACTTTAATAATGCGTTCATTTGCAAGCAAGCGTGGCGTATGCTCACACAGCCGGATAGCTTACTCCACCACGTGTTGCAGCCGAAGTATTTCATAGACACTACTCTGTTACATGTGGCCATGAACTGCGGGAGTCCATCTTTTGCTTGGCGCTCAATCATCGACAAGTGACCTTTGCTCCAAGTGGGCGTCCACTGAATCGCTAACACGCATCCTCCTTGATTCGTGGATTCCCCACCCCATCAACTTCCAGCCGGCCTTTCCCCTTATAATAATGGGGCAATGAGATGTAGCCAAGATTCGGGTGAAATTTGAGGCGAAGGACACCGAATGGATTTTACTCACACGTACCTGGGAAGAAGCAGACGATAGATGGGGATGGCGTTTCGGCACTAAGGGTCGTTTCTTGATTCGAAGCGCCTACCACCTAGCCTTGCAGATTAGAGATCCAATGGAAGCTAGCACTAATATTGTTTCGGTATGGGACTTCATCTGGCGCACCAAGGCATGCCCGAAGGTCCTCCTCTTCGCTTGGCATTGCTACCAAACAGCTCTGCCGACATTGAAAGCCTAGGGTAGGCGTGTGGATCGTCCCGGGAGTAGCGCGAATGTGGAAGCACGGTATAATTTAAATTTCAAGAATTTAAACATGCATAAACATATATTAAAATAAAAGCGTTCAAGGGGTGTACCCTTGAAACTCCCGGGCGTTTTGTGTATCTCATGAATAATAAAACATACATATAACAATCATGGAAGGCCATAGGATTCGAAAATAAAAGGGACAAAAACATAAACCAGAAACCTATCGATTGTCGTTTTCGTCTTCTAACCGGTACTCGCGTTGTTCCCCGATTTGCTCCAAGATCTCGTATAGGAGACCCTCTAATTCGTACACGCAATCCGCCCACGTATCTTGATCTTTGTGCTAGCAAAAGAACAAGTGTATTTTGGAGAAGACGGATCGATCAAACGTTATTGATTAATGAGATCAATCCTCCTTAATGTTCAATTGTTAAAACAAAAGAACAAGAAAAGGGCTTTCTTGGAACGAGAGAGAGGCGTGGCCCAGAGAGAGAGAGGGAGGAGACGAGTGTGTGTGTGTGTGTGTGTGTGTGTGTGTTTCAAGAATCATCATCTTCTTCAAAGTGTGTGCTAAGGAGTATTTATAGTGGAGGAATCCTATTCCTCTTCTAGTTTCCTACACTTTGAAGATTCCACCATCACTAGGATTTGACCTAGTGAAATCCTAGTCAAAATCTAGCTTCTTTGGTCAAACCAATATTAGCCATTGATTCCTCCATTTTAATCTCAACCATTAATTTAATTTAATGGAATATTAAAATCCTATTTAAATATTCTAAGGGCAATAATTAAATATAAATATTTATTCCAAGCCCATTAAATTAATTTCTAATAAATCTAATTTATTAGATAAATCCCTTTTATCTAATAAAAAGAATTAATTCTTCCCAAGAAAATAAAGACCCGATTAAATCCAATTTAATCGCTCCACTTCTCCAAATATTTAATTCTAAATTAAATACGTTTATGTGTGCGGATTGTGTGTGACTCTTTAGGTTCACCTTCAGCTAGACTTGGTTGGATTCGTAGAATCCGCCCTTACCATCGGTGGCCATCTAGCAACGGTCCATGGCACTAGAGACTAGGTGAATATACAGGGATGAACATTTAGGCTCTACAGTACATCTATCCTTCCGTCTACGGTCTCACCACTTAGGGTCTAGGGCACGGAAAATGTAGGTACCCATTTTAGACCTAAGTATCGGTTCAGTTCAGTTACTGTGGCCACAGATTTTAGGGACAAGACACAGAGTATTTGTGAGACACAACTGTCAACACCTTTTGACAGGAGACAGATCCTTTCTTGGAAACTACTGTCTCTCTGCACACCGGAGCTGCACTAGATATGGCTTATGACTACTCAAGTGCACCTTGGCAATCTCTCATCATATTTAAGATACAGCCCTGATGTACAGGTAAACTCAGCAGTTCCTCAAGTTAAAGGACTTGACATGTACCGTTGGAACCGGGAACTCACGTCATACCTAACCGACCCTACTCAAGGTCCTCCGTAAAACGGTTCCCGCGAGTCACCTCAGTCAGCTGCTCCCTAGTAGGCCAACCCACTTACACTGCTTAGACGACCCTCGTCATCCGTCGATGAAATACGACAGCAGATGCTTAATGCAAATCTCAAAGAGAATCTCGGTACCCACTTTCGAGATTCCTTGACTTGGAGATTTCCAGACTGATTCAGCGGGATTGATTTCATGGACCTACCTCCAAGCGTAGTCCCAGTCCCCGAAATGCGTTTTCAGTCTGTGGGCTATGTTTGCGTAGTGAACAGTTATAAAGCAGATAAAGTGAACACAAAAAAAGTAAATGCCAAATGAATTTCACTTCTTATTCATTAACGATTTATTAAAACCTCAAAATTGTTGAGTCATAGGTTACAATTCGGCTACCAAGATTGGCTACATGGTCACCTATTCTTACAACCTCCCACTTGACCTTAAAGCCAATCGCCCATATGCCTAATCCCCATCTTCTCAAGATGTTGCGTATGAGCGCTCTGCGACATAGGCTTTGTCAGCGGATCTGCTGTGCTGTCTGCTGAGTTGACTCGGTCCATCCGAACGTCACCTCTTCCCACCATTTCTTTTAGAAGGTGGTAGCGTCTAAGAATGTGTTTGGAACGGTGATGAGATCTTGGTTCCTTTGCTTGCGCTATTGCTTCGTTGTTATCACAAAAGATGACAAGGGGCTCGGCGATGCTCGGCACCACACCCAACTCTTGGATGTAGTTTCTCATCCAAACCGCTTCTTTGGCAGCTTCTGAAGCTGCTATGTATTCGGCCTCAGTAGTGGAATCAGCAGTGGTTGCTTGCTTGGAACTTTTCCAAGCCACTACTCCTCCATTGAGTCTGAATACATAACCCGATTGAGACTTGGCATCATCTTCATCAGCCTGGAAGCTAGCATCGCTAAAGCCTTCCAGGATCAGTTCTCCATTGCCATAGACCAAGAACATTTCCTTAGTCCTCCTTAGGTACTTCAGGATGCCCTTAACTGCATTCCAATGTGCCTCTCCTGCACAAGACTGATGTCTGCTTGTTACACTCAAAGCGTAAGCAATATCAGGTTTGGTGCAGTGGACCACATATTGGATGTTTCCTACGGCAGAAGCATAGGGGATGATTTTCATCCTTTCAAGTTCCTCATCAGTCTGCGGGGACTGTTTCTTGGATAACTTGATCCCATGCCTTATGGGAAGAAATCCTCGTTTGGAGTTGTCCATCCGAAACCTTTTCAGGACTTTCTCCATATACGAGTTTTGGGTGAGTCCTAACATTCTCTTAGATCTGTCCCTGATAATCTGGATGCCTAGAATGTAGAAGGCTTCACCCAAATCCTTCATAGAAAACTAAGTTGATAACCATGCTTTTGTGTCACCCAACATTCTAACTCATTACCTTTGAGTAGAATGTCATCCACATAAAGCACTAGGAACACTATAGAGCTCCCACTGACCTTCTTGTATACACAAGGGTCGGATTCATTTTTGATGAAAATCATAACCCCGTATTACTTCATCAAAGCGAATGTTCCAGCTTCGGGATGCTTGTTTGAGGCCATAAATGGACTTCTGGAGACGACAGACCTTCTGTTCTTCTCCAGAGATCGTGAAACCCTCCAGCTGATCCATGTAGATCTCTTCCTCAACGAGACCATTGAGGAAAGCCGTTTTCACGTCCATCTGCCATATCTCATAGTCATACCATGCTGCTATGGCAAGCAGGATCCGAATGGACTTAGCCATGCCTACTGGCGAGTAGGTGTCCTCAAAATCGACCCCGGGTCGTTGAGTGTACCCTTTAGCAACTAGCCTAGCCTTAAAGTTTGTGACTTCTCCATCAATGCCAAGTTTGCGCTTATAAACCCACTTACAGCCAACTGGCTTAACCCCTTTCGGTGGATCTACAAGTGTCCAAACTTGGTTCTCGCTCATGGAGTCCATTTCGGTTTTCATGGCCTCAAGCCATTTCCCGGAGTCGATGTCAGACATCGCTTCCCCGTACGTCTTAGGATCCTTATCCAGCAGACTGGTCGAATTTAGAAAGCCACATCTCACGGGAGGTCGAGACTCTCTAATTGACTTACGGAGAATGGGAACGTCAGTGGTGACTGTGGACGCTGACTGTATAGGAGTTGGCGGTTCAGGTACTGAGGCTGGCCCCTCCTGAGGCCGTCCTTCATGCCTAGCATGCTGGACTTCTCGAGGTTGGTCAGCCCATCGAGTATCTATCCTGAATCCTCTAAGTGAGGAATCCGCGGCTTCCTCTGATGACTGGTTCCTATCACTTGATTCTTCAAGGATCAGTTCATCAGGTTGGATATCCTCTGGAAAACCTTGTTCCAAGAACACCGCATTCCTTGAAATAAATACTTTTTGTTCTAAGGGGTCATAGAAGTAATAACTTAAAGTTTCTTTAGGGTATCTAACGAACCTGCACAAGCTAGACCTGGATTCTAGCTTGTCTCCCACTAGCCTCTTGATGTATGCGGGGCTACCCCATACTTTCAAGTAGTTGTAGGACGCAGGCTTGCCGTGTCATATTTCATATGGCGTTTGGGTCAATACACTGGTTAGCGCCAAATTTAATAACTTGGTTGCAGTCTCCAATGCGTAGCCCCAAAAGGACAAGGGCAATTTGGTAAAACTCATCATGGATCGAACCATGTCTAACAGGGTTCGATTGCTCCTTTCAGAGACGCCATTCAATTGTGGTGTCCCGGGAGGTATCCATTCAGATATTATACCATTTTATTTAAGATAATCAAGGAACTCAGTACTAAGGTACTCTCCGCCTCGGTCTGACCGTAGGACTTTAATTTTGCAGCTGGTTTGGTTCTCAACTTCAAGTCTGAATTCTTTAAACCTCTCAAGAGCTTCAGACTTGTACCTCTTCAGGTATACATAACCATACCGTGAATGATCATCGGTGAAGGTTATGAAGTAGGAGAACCCACCTCGGGCCTGCATCCTTAGTGGTCCACATACGTCTGTATAGACCAAGTCCAACAGACCTGTGGCAAGCCTACTTTGTCCTACAAAGGACTTCTTGGTCATTTTCCCTCTCAGACAGGATTCACAAGTTGGTAGCTTACTCAAGTCCCCTACCTCTAGGTTCTTTGAGTCTACCAATCTTTTCATCATGTCTTGGGATATGTGACCTAGCCTAGCGTGCCACAGTCATGCGTTCCCGTTGTTATCTCTTTTACGTTTATGTTGAGCGTTTAGAACAAAGTTCGTTTGTTGTAAGATATAGAGCCCATTATTAAGTGTACCAAGTAGATGAGTAATTCCAAACCTCATCAAATAAAAGCAATTTTTATTGATCATAAACTCATATCCACTATTGTCTAACAACGGAATGGAAATGATGTTTTTAATCATACTAGGTACATAATAAACTTGCTCTAACTCTATACTAATACGATCACTAACTATTAGAATGGCGGATCCTACTATTTCTGCCGAGATGGCCTTGCCATTCTCAAGCTTCAAGATCATATCCCCGCTACCTAGTTTTCTGCTTCTTTTCAGCACATACAAATCATTGCAAATGTGAGCTCCACAGCCGGTATCTAATACCCAAGAGGCAGAGTTAGTAACCATATTAACCTCAATCACAAAGATACCTTGTTTTGAGAGGAGTTTGGGGCACTCCCTCTTCCAATGCCCTTTCTCATGGCAATTGATACATATGTCATATGCCCTCGACTGTTGCTTGGAGACAACCTTCCCTTTTCCTCTGCCTTTCCCCTCTTTTGCAATGGGAACACTCTTAGTGTTTGTAGCTGCTTTGACGGTTTTTCCCTTTTCCTTCTTCCTTTTCCAACGTCCGGCACCCTTGCCTTTCGTCTTGGAAGTCGAAGCATCTCCAAACAATACCGACGGCGTGGACTTTTTGGTCATTGCCTCGTATTGCACCAACATATTGATTAACTCATGAATACCCTTCTCAAGTGTGTTCATGTTATAATTAACAATAAATTGGTCGAAGGAGGGTGGGAGAGACTGAAGGATCACATCTATGTACGTCTCATTATCGAGGCCTGCCTTGAGGTCCTCGAGCTTTTCCACCAGGGTAAGCATTTTAACCCCGTGCTCTTGTACAGAGGATCCTTTGGTCATTTTAGTTCCAAAGAACGCCTTCGTCGCGACATACCTAGTATGCCGGTCCGGGACTACATAGCAATCCTTCAGGCGAGCCATAATGGAAGGGATATTGTCTAGCCTTTCATGCTGCTTCTGAATCTCATTCGTCATAGAGGCAAGTATGATGCTACGGACTTTCCGGTTATTGTTATGCCAAGTCTCGAACGTCTCACGTTCTTCTGGCGTGGATCCTTCCGGCAAGGTCCTAGGGAGCGGCTCGTCCATGACGTAGCCTTGGTTCTCGTAATCTAGGACTATCCTCAGATTGCGCAACCAGTCGTTGTAATTTGTTCCATTAAACTTATTGGTCTCAAGTATGGTTGATAATGGGTTCTTAGACATTTTTAAATCTACATTTAAAACAGAACTACGATCAGCAGAATTTAAAATACAGAAGTTTTGATAAATAATTAAACACTTGGTCTTTAGTCATTTAATGCTCCCACTATTTATACGAAAACACGATACTCTTAAACGTTGTTTTCGGGAAATCTTTTCCTAGTGGGCTTGGGATCCACAGCGAATTTTCCCATACCCCGCTTTTACGATTCGCATGGGAAGAATCCTGTGGGAGGTATGCCATACCATTCTCGTTCCACGAGATTCCCAAGATAACTGCCTCACCCTTTCATATGATTCCGAGGACTCCAAGCGAATCATGCTAATTGAGCGTTAGACCTAACCCAATCGACCGAATCATAGACCCGTTGCTACCTCCACGACTCGTGAGACAGGTAACAATGGTCTACTTTTCGTTCATGACATAGTGCAATTTTTTTTAAGTACGATAGTCGTGCCCCGACTCGTGAGACCATGCTATCGACCTAAATTAGCTTCCTCACTATGCCATGGATTGGAAGGCATGGACAAACTCCTAGAGTCCATGTCCACTTTGTCTAGGGTCTAATATTTGAACATTGGTCCAACCAAGTGAGAGTTGTAAATGACCGAGATCTCAAATATAAATACATTCATCCATAATGCGTAAATAAATAAATTGCATCCCATAGCAGTTATACGATAAATAAATCCATTCATTCACCATAACAGCCACATGCAAAATTAAAGCCTAGCACGCCCCTGTTGGATGATCACGAGCCCGAATCCTATGCGACCTACTGAGCCCGCAGTGGATCTATGGTCAATCTAGGGTTGGTCCTACACTATTACATTAATAGCAACCCGATCATCATTCTGATGGGCCTTGGTCTCTTTTCTCTTTCAGATCTCCGTGGAAACGCCTTGTAACCTCCATTCTGGGCTCTCCATGTGGGCCTTCCTTCTTCTCCACCAAGTGCATAAAAAAATAAAATCCTCACTCCTATTCTACTCTCATTACATATGTAAAAAGAAACCCCAGCGAAAACCCGGGGGGAGTACATTAGGAGGGAGAAAGAATGCCTTATTATTCCAAGGCAACTAGAAGAGGAGAAAGAGAAAGCAAAAGAGGCACACAGGCCCAACATTTAAATTAAACCATACATTCGGTCTAGGGCTCGCGATCATCCATATCCATTAAACGCACATAATCACATGATCCAATCACATAAACACATGCTTATAATCCATGATTACCAATCATATCAATCCATGATAAATAAATGAGCTACGTACGAAAAATATGGTACAACTGTTGGCAACAACCTTTCTCGTTCAGGAAGACCCTTCCTCATTATTTGAAGGTAAGTAATTTCCGGGATTCCAAATCCAATACAATTAACCTCCCAAATAATGTTATTTGAGAAAATATGCAAAATTAAATAAAACAAATTTTTCAAAATTATTCAAAAAAATTAAAACAACAAGAAAACGATGACATTAGCCGGCCGCCGCCACCGGCAGCATTCTGCCGGCGCACACAGGTCAGCAGGCCCAACCTGCTGTCCTTGCGTGCGCGCAGGGCCTACCTGACCCCGCGCACGCTTGGTCGGCAGCACTGCGCACGTTTGCGCGCGCTGGTAGGTTGCCGTACGCGCCAACCTGCCGCGCCGCCTGCGTGCGCCTGCTCTGCGCAGGCCGCGCACGCGCATCGTGCTCACCTGCCGAGCGCGTGTGCGTAGACTCCATCGTCTGCGTGCGCGCGCGGCCTCCCTACACGAGAGTCGCACGCGCGCACGCGCATCGGGCGCGCCTACCGAGCGCGCGCGCAGACTCCGTTGTCTGCGTGCACGCACGCCTTCCCTACCTGCATGCGCGCGCCCGGCCATCCGTCTGCGCGTATCGCCCGGCCGTGCGCCTGGTGGCCTGATCCGCGCGCTCTTCGCCTGAGCGCACAGCGTGCGCAGTCAGCCACCGGCTGGCCGCGTGTGGTGTTTTCTCCCATTTTATTCGTTTTGCCCCCCGTTTCCCAAGAAAAATAGAAAAACCAACAGTACCAAAAAATCATACATAATTAAATGCAAGAAAACGACATGCTTTACGATAAAAAAACACCAAGAATTAATTAAAACATGCCATACACGTTTTCATGCTTAAAACGCACACAAAACCCTAGGCCTATATACCGAACCGGGCTCTGATACCACTGAAAGCCTAGGTAGGCGTGTGGATCGTTCCGGGAGTAGCACGAATGCGGAAGTGCGGTATAATTTAAATTTCAATAATTTAAACATGCATAAACATATATTAAAATAAAAGCGTTCAAGGGGTGTACCCTTGAAACTCACGAGCAATTGGTGTATCTCATGAATAATAAAACATACATATAACAATCATGGAAGGCCATAGGATTCGAAAATAAAGGGGACAAAAACATAAACCGGAAACCTATCGATTATCGTTTTCATCTTCTAACCGGTACTCGCGTTGTTCCCCGATTTGCTCCAGGATCTCGTATAGGAGACCCTTTAATTCGTACACGAAATCCGCCCACGTATCTTGATCTTCGTGCTAGCAAAAGAACAAGTGTATTTTGGAGAGGACGGATCGATCAAACGTTATTGATGAATGAGATCAATCCTCCATAATGTTCAATTGTTAAAACAAAAAAACAAGAAAAGGGCTTTCCTGGAACGAGAGAGAGGCGCGGCCGAGAGAGGGAGAGGGAGGAGACAAGTGTGTGTGTGTGTGTGTGTGTGTGTGTGTTTCAAGAATCATCATCTTATTCAAAGTGTGTGCTAAGGAGTATTTATAGAGGAGGAATCCTATTCCTCTTCTAGTTTCCAACACTTTGAAGACTCCACCATCACTAGGATTTGACTAGGTCAAATCCTAGTCAAAATCTAGCTTCTTTGGTCAAACCAATATTAGCCATTGATTCCTCCCTTTTAATCTCAACCATTAATTTAATTTAATGGAATATTAAAATCCTATTTAAATATTCCAAGGGCAATAATTAAATATAAATATTTATTCCAAGCCCATTAAATTAATTTTTAATAAATTTAATTTATTAGATAAATCCCTTTTATCTAATAAAAGGAATTAATTCTTCCCAAGAAAATAAGGACCCGATTAAATCTAATTTAATCGCTCCACTTCTCCAAATATTTAATTCTAAATTAAATACATTTATGTGTGCTGATTGTGTGTGACTCTTTAGGTCCACCTTCAACTAGACTTGGTTGGATTCCTAGAATCCGCCTATTACCATCGGTGGCCTCTAGCAACGGTCCATGGCACTAGAGACTAGGTGAATATACGGGGATGAACATTTAGGCTCTAAAATACATCCTTCCGTCTACGGTCTCACCACTTAGGGTCTAGGGCACGGAAAATGCAGGTACTCATTTTGGACCTAAGTGTCGGTCTATCCTCTACTAAACGCCGCAAGGGAAACCTTCCCTTCTGTTCAGTTACTGTGGCCACAGATTTTAGGGACAAGACACAGAGCATTTGTGAGACACAACTGTCAAAATCTTTTGACCGGAGACAGATCCTTTCTTGGAAACTACTGTCACTCTGCACACCGGAGCTGCACTAGATATGGCTTATTACTACTCAAGTGCATTTTGGCAATCTCTCACCATATCTAAGATACAGCCCTGATGTACAGGTAAACTCAACAGTTCCTCAAGTCAAAGGACTTGACCTGTACCGTTGGAACCGGGAACGCACGTCATACCAAACCGACCCTACTCAAGGTCCTCCGTAAGACAGTTCCCGCGAGTCACCTCAGTCAGCTGCTCCCTAGCAGGCCAACCCACTAACACTGCTTAGACGACTCTCGTCACCCGTGGATGAAATACGACAGCAAATGCTTAGAGCAAGTCTCAAGGGAATCTCAGTACCCACTTTCGAGATTCCTTAACTTGGAGATTTCCAAACTGATTTGGCGGGACTAATTTCATGGACCTACCTCCAAGCGTAGTCCCAGTCCCCGAAATGCGTTTTCAGTCTGTGGGCTTTGTTTGCGTAGTGAACAGTTATAAAGCAGATAAAGTGAACACAAACAAAGTAAATTGCAAACGAATTTCACTTCTTATTCATTAACAATTTATTAAAACCTCAAAATTGTTCAGACATAGGTTACAATTCGCCTACCAAGATTGGCTACATGGTCACCTATTTTAACAGACATAGCACAATTTGCGGCCTTTCGGTGTCTCGAGGAGAGCTGCAGGTTGAGGCCTAGCTGCGCTGCGACCACGAAAGGTTGGACCGAGATGCTTTCACCATCGTTCTCACCGTGTGCTGGGCAATTTGGACTTACCGAAACAAATGCATCTTTGAGGGTTGCAAAGGCGACGCGCAGGCTCTGACTGCCCATGCCCTTAGCATCATTGCAACAGACCGCGTAGGCATCGTTTTTTTTAACTTAGAAGGAAGCTCAAGCATTATTTTCTTACTAGTCACATGTGGTTGGACTAACGCGTCTACACATGTCAACCTTTCTTTGCCTATGTTTTAATACCATATCGTGTGGTTTTTTCCTAAAAAAAAAAAAAAAAGATATAGATGCAAAGAGAAAAAGTATTGGCAAGAAAAAAATAGAACAAGCGCAAAAATGCTCAAAAAAAGCTTAACAACTATCAGTTTCCCTCCATATCTCATTGTCAGTGTTTTTAACTTCCCAAGAGTCCTTACTTAATGACCACGTGCAATTCCTGTGCCTTTTTCTATCCAAAAGTTAATTGTGGTACAGTTATATTGTATTATTTTGGTCAAGTTGACAAAGCATGGTACCAAGACTATAAAGTGGCCTAAAGTATGGTATCAGAAATATAATTCGCACTCATTTAATATATACATGTCATATGTATAATTATTTTATCATCTATTTTTATTTTAAAAAGTTAAAATAGTTGAATACTATCCCCCTGTGTTTTCAAAAGTTAGCAACCCCCCTCCCCCCATCGTGTTTTAAAAATAAGAAAAAAACAAAAAAAAAAGACCCTGTTTTGTAAAACCCAACCCCCCCCCCCCCCCGCCCCCAATTCCATTAGAAATTAATGAAAGGTATTTATTACGCTTGGGAGTGCGAAATTGCCTTGTTTTTGGCTGCTTTTCATCCTCTTTTGGACTCAAATGGACTATAATGCCCCTGTTGGTTATATAAATTGACCCCTTTGGTTTCTTTTGCATTTGAAGGTTGGTTTTGTTGGGTTTTTTTTTCGTATTCTTGCTCTCAGTTGCAAGTATTCCTTTCCTTCTTCTTTTTAAATTTTTTTTTATGTTTTAGTATAGTTATATTAATTTTTTCAAATTGTCTTATATGAATTAATTGCACATATTATTTTTATTTGTATGTAGAATGTCATCCTATTCTAGAAAATCAAATTCCAAAAAGGATGAAATTATGGATTTGAGGTACAAGAAACCAAAGTGCTATTGTGAAAAGAATGCAGCCATTAGAGTTGTGGGTCCGACAAATGAAATAGAAGGAACATTATTTTGCAATTGCAGATCCGGACGGTGCAATTATTTTAGTTGATTAGAGCCTATTAGTTATTGTGGAAACAGTCCACAAAATACACATTCAAGCACATTCCAAATGCTAGATATGGAAGAAGAAATTGAATCAAATGTGAGGGGACAAGAAGAAAGATTTATTGAACTATTGTGCAAAGACATAACAGCCAGAGTAAAGCACCTTGAGGCAAATCATAGAATGCTAAAGGCGTTGTGATTGTCCTTATTGTAATTGTTATTCTAGTTTATAAGTGATACTTGGATTTATTAGTATGTCAAAATTGTAACAAAGTTCAAGGCATTACTACATGCATTCAAGAATATAAATTGAGTGAAACAAATACTTGTAGAACTTCCATTAAGCTTAAAAGGCAGCTTTCAACGTATGTTTTGTATAAAAAAATCCCTGTTTTCAGCAGGTGGGCAAAAAATGATAGCCAAAGAGCCAGTATGCTTTGCACCTATTCTATCCAACATTCAAATCTAGAGAACAATCATTCATATTATTTTGCCTGAAACTAGCCCCATGTACATTAAACAAGACCTCATTTCCCTTTCCCTTTTGATGATGTATGTGAACTTTCACGCGTTGATGAACCTTGAGTGGATGGTCGGCCTATAGATGCTGGATAGATTCTTCATCAAAGAAAATATGGATGAGTTAATCCATGAACAGGATTGCCTCTTGAATCCACCTGTTGTTGGTACCGCCTCAACTGGTTTTTTTCTCATATCCAATTTCCTAAATAAGGAAACTAGATTCTATTGTTTCCTTGGAGCTTTAGGGGGTCGTTGGATGAAGTCAAATACATAAAATCCAGTCAAAAAGAAGAAATAATTTTTTTTTCAAATGGTAAATGTTACTTACCTGACTGGTGGTAAACTGAGAACCAGAATGAATTGGGATTAGAGTTGGAGGAGCTTGAGTTGTTGGAACTGTGGTTGGAGCTGGAGGGATTGGAATTGGGGCAATAGGTACTGGAACTGGAGATGGCCTTCTGACTCCGAGGGACAGTTGAACGAGCGACTCATGAATGCTGCCGGGTTGGACGAGCACGTTCTAAAAAAGAAAAAGAAAGAGTATGGGGCTTCTATAACATTACAGTAACATGAAATTAGTATACATTTATTCGAAGAAAATTACCTTGAAGGCCTTCTTGTTGGGTTGGTTGTGGCACATTAGCTTGGCTAGATCTTTTAGTATGGAACATTTAAAACAAAAAATATTATTAAGAACTAAATGACATTGATGTATGGTTAAAAAAGTCAAAAACTACACAAAAGAAATATATTTACTTAATGGTACTGTAGCATTTTCATTACTTGGATTCTGTGCATTACTAGCATTTTGTCTTTGGAGGTTTAGATTCTACAAAGTTGATACATCATGAAATAGTAAAAAACAGTAAAAGTAGTCAAAACAAAGTAAATACAATATCCGTAAAGGTAGTTAAAACATTGTTATATTACCTCTGTGTACTTAGAATTTGGGTGAGGTGGATCCCTACAACTTCTTTTGTTGTGACATTGGCCAAGCAGATTGTACATGTATGAGTGAGGCCTTTCCTTGATACAACACCTGTATCCCTCACATCATTTGCATCCCTTCTCCTTGCCATCTTGGGCCTCTTCACTTTGATTATGATATTTTAGGAATCCACCTTCCCTTGTTTGCATCTTGAAAATCATGCATTTCAGGAGCGTAGTGCACCATATGACTGTATACCCTCATATAGACATCCTTCTTCAAACAGTCTTCAACAAAATCATCTACATTATTTTTGTGATAATCTATTGAAGCTATGGCATGACAACAAGAAAAACCAACAAGTTGAAACATGCCACAACTACAAAATTTGTCTTTGAGGTATACTACATAGTTTTGCATGAAATGCATTACCTCAAACTTATCTCCCAACCAAAGAAGGGAAACAATTTCTGCTTTACCTTTTTTATTTCTACTTCCTTAATGATGTTAGGCACACAACCCTATCATATTTTCCCATTCCTCCCTTTTTTTTATTTGGATTCTTATCATAAATTTTTTTCTAATCCATTCAACTATATCTATGATTGGCAATTTATTGCTTCTAGGATGATATGCTTGAATGACTCATTCATATTGTTCACCTGCGTGTCACTTTTGTTGTGTAGAGAAAAAACATATTGTCCAATGGTTTGGTGTAATTTCTTTCATCTATCCTAAGTGTTGATTAACAACATAAGTTGAGGCAAGCTTCCAGAATAATTTTTTGAGTTTTTAGCCTTTGAATTTGCCCTTAAAATTATTGTACATATATCTCAAACAAAATTCAGGCCTCGGTGCAAGTTTAGAAACTGCCTCTAACAACCCTTTTGCCTATCAGATATAAAGGCCCATCCCCTTTCATCTTGTGACCCAATATCCCTCAACAATAGTCTGAAAAATCACTTCCAACTGTCATATTTTTCAACTTCAACATAAGCAAATGCAATTGGGGTAAATGTTATCATATGGATCCTCGCCTATGGATGTCGATAATTACCCCCTATACAACCCCTTCAGAAACCACTCATCTAAATCAATTATTGGTCTACACCCATCAGTAAAGGCATCTCCCTTCCCCCACCCCCACCCCCACCCCACCCCCAACCCCAAATAGAAATTCATTCTCTGCAACACTGGTGGGTCTAATTCTCTATTCAACTTCATGAACAATCAGCCCCGAGGATTATGCTTTACAGTAGCATGACAATAATCATGCAATCTAGCATATTTTTCTTTCACATCTCCCTTATCAGTTGAAGAGCATATTTTTTTGCGCTATACACTTTAAAGGTGCTTATATCAATTTGAAGCTCTCTTTTGATCTTGTTTTTGTCAATGACTGCAGCCCCTCATTTGGATTATCTCTTACAATTACTTCTATTTTCTTGCCTATATACTTAAAATTGGTTTGTTTGTTCTCCGCTCTGTGTGAACAAGTATGTCTTCCTTCGATTGATTTGATTTGGAAGGTTGTTGAATCCTTTTTTTTTTTTTATATACGGAAGGGTTGTTGATTTCATAATTGAAGAAGCATTCAACCTCTATTCACAACCATTGTTGCAAGTTGCAGTTATTTTATGATTTTCATTCTTCAAAAACTTTTGATCCCACCCTCTTCTCATTGTCCAATCCTTCAATACCTCTCTAAATTTGGCCCTAATCTCAAATTCCATCCCTACAGCCAACTCAACATCATTCATGTCCATCCTATCATCCTAAACTGCATACGTATCACCCTCATCATCTGAACCTTTTACAGTTTTCAACGCTTCTTCCTCATAGTCACTAACTCATGGTTCACTATCCCTTATACTACCTCCTACCCCTGCATTTTGTTTAGGCATCTTTCTGGGTTTTTTCCCCTCAACAATGCCCTCATTGATTTTAACATTGTTCTTGTGTAACCTTCAGGCCTACTATAGAAAATATCATCCTCCCAAGGGCCCTCTAGGTCCTCCAACATCCATGAACGACAATCAGAGACTGATGATGAATCTGAATTTGATGATTCATCCTCATCACTACTTGCCTCATCATACCACCTACAGTTTCTGTATTAACCCTTGCCTCATCTCCCCCACCTCCAATTTATGTATTTACCCCTCCCTCAGCCCACTCAGTATCCCCCTCATCCCCTGCACCCTCACCCCCTTCTTCCCCTGCATCTTTATCCCCCTCATTTCCTGCACCCTCACCCTTCTCATCAATATATCTAAGTTGTGGAATAGATTTAGCAATTTTTAATAAATTTCCATGTTTATCAACAACTAAAATGAGACCTGAAAGTTTCTCTATGTATATAGAAATTACATTTAATTCCTTGTAGTCCCTCAATAACTCCCTAATACCCTCATCCCCCTACACAGTCTTAAACTGTATATAAAGTTTGACCAGGTAAAGCATAATACATTGTTATGTTACGACCCTTACACTCTGCTTGTATGTACATATCAATAAGATTATCATAAAATAATCTTGCTCTATCTACCTCTGGGAACTACCTCTTCCAACCTCCAATATATCTAATACTAGGCACCTATTCAAGAGAACCCCCTACCCACACATAAAACTCATCATAATCACCCAATGTCATATCTGCAAATAAGTAAATACAGTCTTACTTAGGCATCTAAAATGGTAAACATTGAATAAAAAATCTCAAAAACAATAATTTACAATAAACAGTCACCTGACAGTAATGTGCATACCATTAAAAGAACATTGACATATTAGGGGTGGGACAATTCATCAATAGACAACACATGTTGCACATTAGTAAACAAAAAAATAGTAAAAGAAAAAAAAAAAGCAAAGTAAAACAGTATAGTAAACCATAGATTTATTAGGGGAAGTGGGGACCATGTTGGTTTTGCCCTCCCATGGTAGAATCAACATCACAATAATAGAAATGTCCAAAAAAGCGCGATAAAACAGTATAAAATCATGCACAAACTCAAAGCCCGAAAAAAACAGACAGTAAACCCTAGATCTATAGAATTTTTCTTTAACAAATCCATACAACAATCCAAAAAGTCGGCTTATAATATTATCATAAACAAAATATGTAAAAATATGATTAACACTTACCCGTTTAAATTCCTTGTTCGCCTCGATTAAAAATGAAGAATGGTGAACTCACTACAAAAAAACAACCTATAGCAACGGATTTTTGCAACGAATTTCATGAAAAATTCGTTGCAAAATAGATTTGCCACGGACTTTTGCAACGAAAAATTTTCCGTTGATATAGGTACCATTGTTATATAGCAACAGAATTTTTGGTCGTTGCAAAATATTGCCACGGATTTTTATCCGTTGTAAAATTTCATTGCAAAATTCGTTATTTAAAAAGTTGACTTTTTATATTTTTCAACGACTTTATGATGGTATATTCGTGGCAAAGTTGATGGCAATTCGTTGCAAAATCGGATTTTATTTGCAACGAAATGTCGTTGCAATATTGCAACGGAATATTTGTAATGTCATTCCGTTGCAAATTTTGCAACAAAATATTTAGCTATAATTTGTTGCAAAATCATTTTATTTCCAACGACATTTGCAATGGAAGTCATTGCTATATTGCAATAATTTTTTTGCAACGAAATTCCATTGAAAAATTTGCAACGAAATAATTTACTACAATTCGTTGCAAAATAATTTTCGTTTACAACGACAGTGCAACGACAATCAATTACAAAATTATAATAAAATTATATTTAATTTAACTCTAACAATTTATAAATTCGAATATGACAATATATCTAAGCAAAAATACTTATAATAAATATAATTCTACATTCCAATCTACAAAATAAAAGTATTCAGTTTTAAAATATACATATTTAAAAAAGGGGATCATATTATTTTCACAATCTTTTTGCAACCCGACCCAAACTTCATCGAACATCCAACAAGCTCTCCTCCTTGCTCCAAACCCAAAGAACACCTTACTCAAAAGATTAAACCCTTCTTCGCCTCAGATCTTTAATTTTTCTTCAAGTTTTTTTTTTTTTTTTTTTGATTTTGCATGATAATTTGTGCTTCCAGAACAATCCTAACTCTGTAAATTTTTTTCCTCTCTCACTGTCAGTTTGCTCTCTCTTCGTTTGTGAAATTGGTTGATTGATGGGTGAATTTGTAACGTTAGGAACAAAACGGGCAGATTGCCTTAATTTCTAACGCCATTAGTACATGTTAAGAAAAAGAGCAAGTGAGCAGAGTTTTACAAAATAGGGGGTTGCTTATTTTTAAAACACAGGAGTTTTTTAGCTGATTTTTGAAAATAAAATGGGTAATATGCACTTTGACCTAAAAAGTTATACACATCATATATATTTATATATATTTTTTAAATCAAATAAATAAATAATAGAGATTTGAAAACAAACAATATGCCTCATAATTGCATTTCTGCCAACAATCCCACGTTTCTGATAATACTTGTGTGCAGTATTAAAAAATAATATTTCACCATAGATAATTGATATGATTAAAAATAAATAATATAGTATATAGTTATTGAACATGACTCCCAATATTTTTTTATAATGATTTTTGCGAACGTAGTTAAAACATTTTTCATATTGAACAGATATGACAAATGTTTTTACTATGACAAAAAGAGTCATAATAAATATTTTTGTCATTGGTGGACAAAATAAGGGTTTTGTACCGGTTTCATTTAACCATCATTAATAATAGTCATGAATTATGCCCCCGTTTACTTTGATGTATTAGCCTGAATAAAAAAATTAGTATAGAATAATATATTGTTTACTTTCATGTATGGGGGCCCTGTACAATTACAGAGCCTTGTATTATTATTTACTGTTATACTTGCATAACTTATATCACCAAAGGTGGTGGTATAAGTTATCATGTAAATAATACAACAATAAATATTTTTGGCAAATGTCTTTTTTCCCCTCCGTAATAGTGGTAGATGGCATTGAGAGAGCTCACCTACCAATCTTATCTCGATATTTTTTTGAGTGAAGGACTAATGGGTAACTTTTTTCATCTAATACAAGTAAATACAATAAAGTAAATACTTCACAGATTTGATTAGAATTTAATGGTACATGTAAGTAAACACCTTATAATTTATACAGGACTTTTTAATCATTCATTTAATTCGAAAAAATCCTATCAATCGTTTAATTTCGTCCTCAAAGTAAATGGGGCCTATAGATTTTAGTCCATAGCCATTAACATATAGACGATAATAAATTTTCTTCTAACGATTTGGTCTCTTTCCCACATATATAAAAGTTACGTGATCTATTTTTATGTAAAAAACAAATTGTACACATAATGTGTGGATATTAAATAAAATACAAGATACAACAGAATTTCAAATAAATGATTCAGTAGGTCAGATCGGGGTCTATTTGTTTGTGTTTTCATTTCTAATTTCAGTTTTTGAAACAATAATTAAAGTAAAAATATATTTATTCACATGTATTTTTATTAAAAATATATTGATTTGACACCACTGTTCAATATAAATCACAATTTCACTTACGGATCCAATTGTCATTTGGTAAGAAACCCTATACAAAATTAGAAATACCTATTTTTTCATAAAAACTGAAAATTGAATATGAGAACACAAACAAACAGGTAAATCCACACCGACAGAAGCGAAAATAGCATCTGCGTCAAAAAATTGGCAAACTACTGCTGAAACAAACGTTTATTTCATGTCATGAAGATGACCCATCTGGGCAAAAGTATCTATCGTTTTTCTTCCTTAGGTGCTCTGTCAATATCTATATATTGTATCCACATACATTCTGATAAGCCTGTATCGATGTCATCCACTTCCTTGCTACACTACTCCGGCAACATTTTCTCTTCATTATTTGTTGTAACATAAAAGAAAAGGAAAATGGATCTGCTTCCTCTTGCGGTTTTCAGTGTCATATTTCTTCTAGTGTCAGCGTTCTGGTATTCCCGGATACTAAATAATTTAAGAAAAGAATTGCCTCCACTCCCACCAGGTCCCCGAGGCCTCCCAATCCTCGGGTACTTGCCCTTTCTAGATAGAAACTTGCACCATCAGTTCGCCATCTTGGCTCGTAAATACGGCCCAATCTACAAGCTCTGGCTCGGCAGCAAACTATGTATCGTGGTCACCTCACCGTCCCTGATAAAACAGGTGGTTCGCGATCAGGACACGGTTTTCGCCAACCGTGATCCTACTATTGCAGCATTATTAGGCACTGGTGGAGTCGACATTATCAACTCGCCCTACGGGCCCTATTGGCGTAACCTGAGAAAGCTATTTGCACGTGAGATGCTGAGTAACGCAAACCTGGACGCCTCGTACGTCCTTCGGAGAAACGAGGTCAGACGGGCTATCAGAAATGTGCATGAAAAGGTCGGGACAGGCGTTGATATTGGCGAGCTGATTTTCGTAACTGAGCTCAATGTGGTCCTGAGCTTGCTCTGGGGATCAGGAACGTTTGAAGGGGAGAAGCGCGACATGATTGGTGCCGAGTTCAGGGAGAAGGTGTCGAAATTCATCGAGCTGTTGGAAAAGCCTAACCTGTCTGATTTTTTCCCTGTCTTGGCCAAGTTTGATTTCCAAGGAATTGTGAAGGAAATGAAGGGCCTTATGCCGAGCTTTGATGAGATTCTTGATTATGTTATAAACGATAGGTTGAAGATCATGGATTCTGGGCAGGTTGAGGGAGAAGTGTCGGGTGGCAAGAGAGGAAAGGACTTTGTGCAGATTCTGTTGGATCTCAAGGAGCAGAAAGTTGCTGAGGAATCAATGACTCTCACTCAAATTAAGGCCCTTTTGATTGTAAGTATCTTTCATGTTCTTGTTGAAATTAAATTGGCTAACATAGTTCCATTTGTTCAATTCCTTTCTCCAAGTTTCATTGTTTTGAAGTACAATCCGATGTTTTTAATTCAAACCTCAATAAATGGGTAAATTAAAAACTACCTCGCTAAGAGAGTATTTGTGCGAGTTTCGAAAAAGCATTTTTTTAATTTCTGAATGTAGAAAAAATATTTTTGAAGTGTTTGGGATGTCAAATTCTGCTTTTAAAACTGCTACGAAAAGGACTTTTAAGCCAAAAGCTTGAAGAACCTTGGGGGTGTTTCTAGTTGCTTTGTTTTTTTGTAAATAAATTCAACTTCGTTTTAACTACTCTACCCTTATTATCATAATTTCAATTCGATTTTACCCCTTTTAACGTATTTTCAAAATTACTCATCTAAAGTTGATGTTAAAATTTTTAAATAGTTTGAATAATTTATCACTAACAAAATTTATAATTTCATATATTTAATATTTTAAAAAAATTATACTTTATTTTCTATATTATACGATATTATTCCTAAATCATAGAAAAATATAAATTTAATTACTATGATTAATTAAGAAATATATTTTTTGTGTCAATCGTCCAAGTTTATTTATTATGCATGAATGAATGATTATATTACGTAACGGGAACATATATTATTGAATTAAACATCCAATTTTTCTATTAGTATTGAATATTTTAATAATATGAACGATAATCATTTTGTAAAAAATTAAATATGAGATATACTAATTAAAAGAAAATTTATTATTTTTTGAGAAAAAAAAACTGTTTTAATTAAGAAATAAGTGCAAAATATTAAGCAAAAATAGCATCTTTTTTATAAATGAGGACAAAATGGTCTTTAATCAATTAAATTTATTTTAGAAATGCTTTTTTCCCCCAAACACTACCCAATTTAGATTTTATTTGCTTTTCACTTTTTCTACTGATATTCTGCTACAACTTTCAACTTTTTCTACAGAAATCACTTTTTCAAAAGCAGAAACTTTCGCAATACTCCCTAAAGTTTTACATAATTTCAATTATATGATGGATATACCATTACACTACCCTCCGCTGGGGTTTGGTATAATTACACGTTAACAGATGTAGTTTAGAAAATTAAATTCAATACCCTAGAGGTTTGCTTCCGTCTAACAAGTAGATCCATCCATTAGTCAAAATTAACTGAATTTATTGATATTAACAAAAAAATAAATAAAGGTCGATATTAACCGTCGATTGACTTAATATTAACTTATTACAGGTCAAACAAATATTTTCTAACAAAACTATACTTATAAGGGTGAAGATATATCTCGTCACATACATTAACGTCTGAAGAAAGGATAGTTTGGTCATAAAAGGATTTGTTTGACCTGCAATAAGTTAGTATTAAGTTAGTCAGGGATAAATATAGATTTTCATCTAATTTTTATTAATATCAATAAATTCGGTGAATTTTGATTAATCGATGGACTTATTTGTTAGAGGTAATAAATCTCATGGGTACTAGCTGTAATTTTTCAAGCCACAAAGAATTTACGTGTAGTTACACAAAATCTCGGGAGAAGGCAGTGTAATTATCCCAATTATTTTTTAGGGGTATAGAAATAATTTCTTATACCTAAAATACACCATAAAGATATACGTATTACCATATACTAAAACTTCCAACTCCACTATAAATACTGAATATTACTTTTTAACACTAGGGTAATATTCATTGATTTAACAATACACCGACAACTAAATAAAACCTCTCTCTAAATACAAAAGTTGGGAAGCATCAGGTGTCTCAAACGTAATTTTTCATTTCATTCCCTGCTCAAATTACAACCACATCAATTTTCATCTTTGATATCTTTATCCAATTTTAAAACTATCCCTATCTTTTTAATTGATTTAAAATTAACCAATTTAATTTTTTTTTTTAACTAGCTTCAAATTAATCAATTATAACGAATTTTCAGCATTAATTTCCAGCCAAATTGCATGATTTTCCTGAATTACCCTTTTAAAAGTTTACCTAAATGACTTGGCCCCTCATATTTTAATTGTAGTTGCTTGAACACAGATCTCCATTAAAAAGATTTAATATTTTTTGTCAAATCTTAGTAAATATGTGTGCTTATTTAATTTTAAATTGATAAATTATTGAAGTTGTTAGGTATGCTTAAAACCTACTATGCAGGAGCCCTCGAGAGCAAAAATATATATTTTGTGCGTGAAAAAAAACAAATATTGGTATTTTGTTAAAGGTAAGAAAATAATTATGTGTTGATTTAATTGTAAGTAGCTAGATAAATAAGTTAAATTTATTATGTTCATATATCATATTACAAGAGCTCACAAAAAGTATGTATTTTTTTTTATATTAAGTTAAAAATTACTTAAGCTATTAACTAAGTTCATAAAATAGATTCTAAGAGCTCTGAAGTCCAAAGAAATGTAATCGTGCACCAAATATATTTTTTTCAAAAGTTAGTCTTAGAAAAACATGTTACAAAATTCTTCTTGCAATATGACTAAAACTAAAATAAAAATATTTTTAGTTTTGCTAAGGTAAAGGTTAGTCTTGGAAAACAGTTACATAAAAATTATACAAATATGTTACAAGAGTAAATTAGTAAAAAACCATATTACAAAAGCTAAATATGTAATTTGACAAAAATATACATTTTTTCATGCAATATTTTGACAAAAATATTTTTCATGCAAACATATCTTAACAAAAATATTTTTGTCCTTGCACATTTATGTGCAAGAGAATAAATTTCAATCAAAATTTAAATGTGAGGTACTAAAACTATTTATATCAATATAGTGCAATTTTTAGAATTAAAGGAGGAAAATCACATTATTCGGCCGAAAATTAATGTCGAAACTTTGTTAGATGAACTAATATGAAGTCAATTGGTTTTAAATTTTACCCCAATTATAAGAGATTCTTTAAGTAGGAAGCAAGAAGAAAACAAAAAAATCAACAGGGACTAAAATTTCTCAAGAAAAAGCATTTTTTATGAAAAAGTCCAACAATGTAATATCGAGAAAAAAAATTAAAGTACAATATTGCATATAGAATTGATATCAATGAGTTAACAGCTACCAGAATTAGAGTTCTATTCCTTTTTTTAAGCCAAATGAAATACTTTTATTTAGGAAACACTATATTTTTGTAGTTTTAAAAATATATTTATCAAAAAGGTACTTGTGTAATTATGATTATGGTAAGATCTTTTTTCTATTATATAATATTATTCAGCATAAATTATGACGAGCTCTTCTGAATTTTGTCATAATTGTATATACCGTCTTATTGTTTGAAAAATTATCAATACCATCTTGATTTTAATGGTTATCTAACATCTAGCACAATTCGTTAGTCTCTCTTAAGTGTTCATTCATTTTTTTATGGTGGACTAAATGCCCTTGTGGATTATAAATTATAATTTTAATATTTTTAAAAATTTTAGAAATCAATTTATAGACAAAGTGGACAACTTCTTTACCATTTTGACAATAAAAAAATACAGGAAGGATACAATTGACAGTTTCAAGTCTTCATCCATAAATTACATAATTTTATCAAATATTAAAAGATATTTAATAATTTTTCAAATAATGATGGAATATTATAATTATGCTAAACCTTAAAAAATCTCATTGTAATTTACTTTATTATAAAAAAATAATATTTGATCGACTAGTAGCACATCAAGTACGATGAACATTTTTAAGGCCCATCTGAACTAGATAAGACCCATATGCTTGGAGTTAATTAAACACAACCCATATGAAACCCAACTGAGAAATATTAATGTCAATTTAATGTAACATTAGTCGAGACTCTAGTGAGAGGAAATTCTAAGGACAAATCAGGT
Source organism: Sesamum alatum (assembly GCA_034509735.1). Taxonomy (NCBI): domain Eukaryota; kingdom Viridiplantae; phylum Streptophyta; class Magnoliopsida; order Lamiales; family Pedaliaceae; genus Sesamum; species Sesamum alatum. The sequence goes on from JACGWO010000002.1 coordinate 35,592,358, forward strand.
ACGATCAAATCTAAATCAATCAAATGATAAGTATAATATATTTGATATATGATTGGTATACAATTTGAAAAAAATAACCAATCACATGATAAGTATACCATATTTATTGTATGATCGATTAGGTAAGAATTTTCCTATAAATGAGATGACTATTTCCCATGAGTCTGATTATAACATATGTCTAAACTTAATGTTGCAACTCCATCAGCATCACCGGAAAAACATTGTGAGAACTCTTCAGCTTGTTTCATCTAACACAACAACAAATTCTTACAGGACATTATCATAGGTGGGACGGAAACCACAGCAACGATAGTCGAGTGGGCTATGGCCGAGATCTTGCACAATCCAAACGTAATGAGAGCGGTGCAAAAGGAACTAGCCGATGTCGTGGGGCTGAATGAGACCGTGGAAGAATCCCACATGCCCAAACTGCACTACTTGGATGCAGTCGTCAAGGAAACGTTCCGACGGCACCCTCCACTGCCCCTGCTGATCCCCAGGCTACCAAGCCGGTCCAGCGTTCTGGGTGGATACACAATCCCAAAGGGCACCAAAGTTATCTTGAATGTTTGGACTAATTATAAGGACCCACAGGTGTGGGAGAATCCATCGGAATTCAAGCCTGAGAGGTTTCTGAACGACACTGGCAAATGGGATTACATGGGAAACAATTTTCATTACCTGCCGTTTGGATCGGGGAGACGGCTGTGTCCTGGTCTTCCCCTGGCTGAGAGAATGGTTATGTATTTGCTGGCTTCGTTCTTGCATTCGTTTGAGTGGCGGTTGCCGGAGGGGGAAAAGCTTGATCTAGCTGAGAAGTTTGGCCTTGTCATGAAAAAAAGTACACCACTTGTGGTTATACCTTCTTTGGGGAAATTCTAGCACGAACCTAGTTCGGCCAAACTTGAACCAATCATATGGCAAGTGCAATACACTTGTCGTGTGATTGGTGTACAGTTCAGGGAAAGTGACCAATCAAACGGCAAGTATGTCACACTTACTCTATGATTGGTTTGGGTCGACCAAACCTGATCCGGATAAGAATTTTCCCCCTCTTTGAGGTTGCCTGATTTGAACATGTATAAGTGAGCATAAGTTATTGACAATTTACATTATCAGTGTTGTTTAAAATTTCCATAATATTTCGATCAAAATTATGAAAATGCTTTGCTATGATAATGGGTAATTTCGAAATTCATTAGATTTCGTACAGAACTCTTTTTCCTTGTTTCTCATTCATGTGAAAACATTTAGTTACTAAAAAATATAGGAAAGTGCGATTTTGGTACACGAGCATAGGCATGGTGGCAGTTTCAATCTAGGTCAATTCAAGATTTGTAGTATAACTGTAATTTATGAAAAATGGCAATTGTTGTCCAAAAAGTCTTACTTTGGTTGAAAAGTTAGAAAATCCCCAAATTCTATGTGTCACGTGCAGGACATATGTGACAAATTCTGACCAAATTGGACCAAAATTCATTTTCATAAATTACAATCATTTATTGCAAAACTCGAATCGGCCTGCATTGAAATTGCAACTACCCCTATATATGTTAGTGGACCAAAACTGCATTAGGAAAAAATGCAAAAAATATGCAACTATGATCCACTAACATAAGGGTGGTGGCAACTTCAATTCAGTTGATTCAAGATTTGCTACGAATGACTGTTGATGTGGGCTAAAATAGCTCGATCTTGAATATAGCCTTATTAAAGGAGTGGGCCTCAATTCCTACAAATTAGGAAAGAGGACCTGCAAAAATACATTAGTACTCCGACACTCAACTTAGTAAGCAGTTGTGAAATGATAAAATGTATAAGTAATGATGGATTAAGGATGAGAACAGAGTAGCAATTATGAGATAAGTATGAAATGTGCTAGCTTGCAATAGTGTGAATACCTTGTGTGCTTGAGAGGGTGGAAATACATTATTGGATACCAGTCAAGGAGGCTAGTATTTATAAAGGAGGTTTTTCAGTGAGGGTTGACTCTCGTCTCCCTTGTCTTCAGGGAGGTGGTTGTAGGTCATCTTGGACTCTTGAGGGGGTGGGTCTCCTAAAATGCAGGATTCGGGGCCTTATCGAAATACAATAAGGACGAGCGAGCCTTGTCCTCGCCTTCTCGCATGATCGGACTTCTTCTTTGCTAGGCTCTGAATCTAGGTCAGGCTAGGTTTCTTCTTACCTCCTAGGCTTATGCTACTATCTGGGCCTCCAAGACGGCTTGGTGTGGTCATTCTTTGGGCCGGGCTACAGTTTCTTGGGCTATACTTCTTACAATAATGTTTGAGCCTTGATACATTCTTTGGTTTTCAACAGGCCCTTCTGCTTCTTGGGCCTTGGTTCTTAGCCAATTCATTTATCACATATCAATTGTAATTTAGATTTAAAAAAAAATGACAATTTTGGTCCAAAATCCCTAATTTGATCGAAAAGTTTAAAAATCCCAATTTTTAGGCACAGGCAGGCCGTGTGACAAACTCCGATCAAATTAGATTTTTTAGACCAAAACTGTCATTTTTCATAAATTACAGTCTTTTATTGCATATCTTGAATTGGCCTTGACTGAAACTACCACTACTCCTGCCTCAGTGGACCAAAATCGAATTTTTCCCCAAAAATAATTTTCTTAGTTTCTAGTGAAAGATCTTATTTCTCTTTATGCGCACACGAATTGCAAATATCACACGTTACTAGAAGCATTTTATTAACCTGGAGTAGTGTTTCAATATTCTGATTTAGATCCATAGACTACTTTATACAACAATGTTCCTATGCACAACAAACAAGTAGTGTACTTGTCAAGCTGAAGCATCAGCCTTGCAAATTGGCAGATCACTCTCAACATTGGGAGGAATCCTGAGAATGGGATTGCTCTCAAAGAAGTTCACCGGCTTCAGATCGAAGCTGGCCGACACCGTCGGCATAATGGGGAAGTCTTCTTGGCATGGAACATGATGGAACCCCAACGTGTACCAGACGACGATGTCCTTATTCTCTATCTCCCTATCCCTGCAACAAGACCTCATTCAAGCAGCACGAAAAACAACACCAAAAACGGCCTAAAAATAAGAACGCAACCCAAATCATTACCTGTTAGACCATACTTCCAACGTATCTTCACCGTGACTCTGATACACAAACAGGCCACCGGCCCACTGCTCGGTTTCGTTGTAAGGAGTGACCCAAATTTGGTTGTTTGTAAATGCTCCACGCTTCTGTGGAGGATCATTGACGTCAAGCAGATTAGCAGCAGTGCCTGCAGGCACCACCTTGTAGCCGACAGGGTTGCCAACCCTCGTCTTCTTCGTAGGGTTAACGACATGGAATTCAGACGGATCATAGAGTTTGAGCTTGATTTGTGCATCTTTTTCGGTCTTGGCTACGTTTCTCACCGCTTTCAAGTAGCTCATTCTAGGCGACTCTCCAGGAGCGGTGTATGCTCGTTGGAGATTGACTTTAACGAACGAGTTGTCGGGGCCGTCAACATCCATGTCGAGGTAGAATGTGATGAAGTGGTCGTGGATGACACCGATGACGTTCTCGGACAAGAGGGTGCCGTAGAGGCTTTCTTGATGGTTAACTTGGTTCATGTTGGAATAGGGAGTGCCTTTCACCATCAGTATTCCACTCAGCCCGACCTGGTGAAAGAACAGGCGCCAAGAATACTACTATATCAGCACTAGTTACAAAACTGGTGGGCTACATCACGAGAGAATGCTCCATGAAAATGATTGAAAGAGAAAACACTATAAGAAAATGTATCTAAAAAAATAAGCGTCTAAGTTAATTAGTAAGTAAAATTTTATTTGCTAATCTATATTATTTTATATAATTAATAAATTTATCAACAGAAATTTACATGCCACTAGAAAAAATATGATTTTTCACTACGCTTAATCACTATGGTTCAAAAGAAAAAGCATGGTGAATACAAGTTAACCATGGGGAAAAATTTTATTTTTGGTCCCAAATCTTAGGACTTTTTTTAATTTGATCTCATTTGTTGTATTTGTCTCACGTTTAGTCCTATTTGTTCAATTTTTTCTCAAATTTGGTCCCAAACATTATTTTCCATCAAATTGTTAATGGGATCGTCAACAGTGGCACAGTCTTGCCTCAATGACAAACTTGATGGCTCCGTTAACAATTTGACGGATAATGTTGTTTGGTATCAAATTTGAGAAAAATTAAACAAATGGGACAAAATGTAAGACAAGTACAACAAATGGGACCAAATCAAAAAAGACCCTAAGATATGAGACCAAAAAAGCGATTTCCCTTAACCACGGCTATGGCTAAAAATCATAGCAAATATTGATTAACCGTAGTAAAAATTTAAATTTTTACATAGATTTTATTTGATCGTGGTTAATAGTATTGATCTACCACAATTTTTTATCCGTGGTCATTTATAGTGTAACGAAAAGTCAATTTTTTTTATAGTAATGCTAACGAATTTAGAAACAAATTATTTAAAAATATATATTAAATGATATCGTTTTACTTGCTAATTAATTTGACGTTGATTTCAACATCAAATTTTTTTATAGCTATTGAAGCATTTTCTTATGGTGAAAATTAGGCCTACTTACCTTGATTCTGATAAGTCCATCTGTTTGGAACTCCCAATCCACAATGTAATCGTAGTTGGCGACTGAAGCCGCCATCCTAACCACCAGAGTCACTTTCGGCCTCACCTCTCGAATCTGCCATTCAGAACTTACTCAAGTAACTCAAAACAACACTAATGGGTACAAAACTCTCTTTTAAAATAATAAATAAATAAACAAATTTCGACGAGCTTTTTTAAGATTAGGCATAATCATGAATGCTTTTTTATTATTTAGAAATTTACAAATACTTCACGATATTTGATGCAATTATGTAATCTTTGGATAGAGGTTTGAAATTATCGACTTAAACTTTGTTATAATTTTTTTTTTAAAAAAAGAAATTATAAAAAAGTCGGCTGAGATGGAGGGAAAATTTTGAAAAATTGTAAAAAAAATATCCATTTAGTCTATAAAAAAATTCAAATATTTTTATAAAATAAGTTAAATTATAATTCATAGTCCACAGAGGGCATTTTGATTAGTTCACCACAAAAAATGAATGAAAACTAACGAATTTGACTAGTTGTTAGATAGTCGTTAAAATTAAGGATCTTGATAATATTTGAAATAATGAGGAGACATTTATAATTATGTTAAATTTTAAAAAAAAATTATTGTAATTTACCCAAAAAAAAAAAAAAAAAATGTAACCTGGCCACTGAACTTTCAAAAGGTAGCTCATTGCCTCCCGTATCAGTGGCCATGTTGCCCTTTTTTTTTTTTAAAGAGATTTTTTTTTGCCTATTATAATTAGTAGTTTCACAGAATGTGTTGTATTTAATCCCTACAAAATTACATAAGAAACTATACATACCTCCATTCCGGTGATCGGGCTCTCGGAGTGCCGCCATCCAATATCACCCGCATAGCTCTCGAAAACACAAACCATATTCGACCTAACGTAAGGCGTGCCATCAGCTGCCGCAAACACACCATCCATGTAATGCGCATTCCTCGGACAATCATTAAGCGGGTCGAGCGGCATCGCCTGCAACCCGAACCCGTATTCCCCTGCATCCATGTACGTCTTAAAGTACCACGCATCAGTGGGGTCCATGTAGGGCACGAACAACTCGGAAGTGAGCCCTTTGTACATCACATTCCTCATCTCACCGGTTCCCGGATCCCGGACCATGGCCCGGGAAACGATCACCCCGGATCTCGGGTCGGGTTTGAGGTGGAATTCCCAGTTTGCCCACTTGACCAAATGGTCATCCTCTATGGTGAAACTTGGGCCCTTTGGCTGCTCAATGGAGATGGGATTGACCAGCCTTTGGTAGGAATTCTGGGCAGCAAAACGGTAGTCTGTGTTGGCGGCGTTGGGTATCGGTATGTTTTTGCCTTTGTCAGTAATGTGTATGACTTCTTTGGTGTCTAAATCTACGAGCACTGTCAGGCCTTCGATTGGCCGCATGTAGAAGTTGGCTGTGTCCTTCATGGAGTAACATTGGACTTTGATCAATCTTCTGTTCTCCTCACTTTTGCCTTCAAAGTGTAGTAAGGATCTATCAAATTAGACCTTATGTACAAGGGATAATAACTCCGCCCTCCCCTCATGAAATTTAATGTAATTATACGTATATTCCTTGTAATTTAGAAATTACATTTAATTATCGTGAGGCTTGTTGCCATGTAATAAATAGATCTCTCCATTAGTTAAAATTCACAAAACTTGATGATATTAGCAAAAAAAAATTTGAATAAAATCCATAGTTATGCCCGATTGACAGTCAAACAAATCTTAATCTAATCAAAGTACCCTTATAAGGGTGAAGATGTACATTTTCACACGAATTAGTGTGTGATGATGTATAAGGGTAGGTTGGTCATAAAATTTGTTTAACGTTGCAATGAATCAGTAATAAGTTAATTCGGGATATATATGGATTTCATTCAGTTTTATTGCTAATATCACCAAATATAATGAATTTTTAACGGAATGATCCATTTGTTAGATAAAACAAACATCAGGGATGCTAGATGTAATTTCCTAACCTACAAGGGGCCTACACGTATTACATTAAATCCTATAGGAGAACGGTGAATCAAAGATGATATTTAATTGTGGGTTAAATGCATTTTTTAGTCCCGTAATTTAGGTTTCTTGGCGTTTTTTCTAGGGTAGGATTTTGGTCCTACATCTTTTTTATTTTCTGCAGTTTCAGCTCTTTTCTTCGCCAAAGTTTAGCTCCACCGGAGAGAAGGGTGACCTCCAACGGAAAAAAGGACCGAAATCACGAAAACTTAAAAGATGCAGGACCAAAATGCTACCCTAAAAAGTTAAAAGACAAAAATATTTGCAGAAATAGGCCCATAGGAACAAATGCCCTAATTTTAAAATGTCACATGAGAGGCACATGTATTTTTCCGGCGAGAATGGTGAACTCCAGCGAAAAAAGGACTAAAATCATAAAAATTAAAAAGACCAAATATTACCTTAGAAAGTTAAAGGATGAAAACGTCGAATAACCTAAATTACGGGACCAAAAATATATTTAAGCCTTTAACGATCTTAGAATGTATAGATTATTCCCGTACATGATTAATAATAATAGTGAATCAATACTACCAATAACGAGCGATAAAGTTCATGACGTGATTGTAATTAGAACAAAAGAGTGAACGGAAATATTACCCTCAACACAACCTTATGCTTCCTAATTATTGTATCTAAAAAGTGATTCTTAATTGTGTATTGTCAAATCAATAAATAATCACTTATTTTAGAAAATAATATTTCAATTATTTATAATAGGGTCGAGTGTTTTAGTGTGTAATTAATAAGGAATATATATATATAATGTATCTAAGTATAAAAAATTAATTTTATATCCTCATAAATAATTTAATATTAATAATATATCCTGATATACACATAAAAATTTAAATTTTTATCATAATTAATCAAATATTTGCTTATATTTATTATGATTTTTAGTTATGTTTAAAACATTCGTCTTAATTTTTAGTTATTATTAATATTCCCCTCAACAGCATATTTCGGTTGTTATATAATCGTGATTAATTATTATTTATTATAATTTTGTACTTTTAATCTTGGTAATCAGCGCCGCTAAAAATACCTAGTAAAATTGGATAGTAACAGTGTGTTAAGAACTCTTACCAAACCATCCAAGCGAAATGGGCAGGCAAGCAAGGTCCGCCAAATCCACTCCGCGCTCCACCACCGTCCGATTGAAATCAGCGCTCGCCAGTGGGGCCCACGTCACCGATGTCATGTCCTCCACCGTCATAGTCGGGTAACCCGACATACGACCCGTCTCGTGGCGGGTCACCTCGCCGGAACCCAAGTCCACCGTCAGCACGTGCGATGCCCCGCCCACACGTGCCACGACGGCGGCCTTCCTCGGCGGCAGGGGCTCCCCCTTCTTCCACCGGAGCACTACCTTCTTCTCCGGCTCCTCGAGAACTACGGAGTGAAGCGCATAGGCTTTGTTCTTGAAGAAGTCGTGTGCTTGAATGATTTTCCGAACTGTGTTCAGCTCTGTCACGGTGAGAGGGTCGAGAGGGTGGTGCGGAACGTCGGCGGAGCGGCGGCGGCGCGTTGGGTTTGTGGGTTTCTGGAGAAAGTCGGGCTTCTTGGATTGGATACGGTTCTTGGAGGTGCACCAGGGGGAGTAGGCGGCGCAGTCCAGCATCTCCGCCTTGTTGGAGGGCGGAGATGGGAGGTTGGAGAGAGTGAAGAGTACGAGTAATAGTGTGAAGAAGAGGAAGAAGGTGTAGCGGAGGAGAGTTTTTGCTTCCATCTTTTCTCAGTCTGTTTCACTGTGTGATGTGTGTGTGCGTGTGTTATGGCTGCCGATACTGATATAGAGTTCGGAGCCTGGGGGAAGATAAATATCGTGGTGTGTGATTTCAAAGAAATATTTTAGTCACTCATATTATATATTAGTCTCTTCCTCCCAATCTTGCGTAAGTTTGTCTCTGATTGGATTTTTCGTTTTTTCATTTCATTTTATGGTTTACTCTATTTATTCTAAGCACGCCACATGATGTATGTATATTTGAACGAGGAAGAAGATAAAATAGAATTTGAAACGAAAAATTCAATCGGCTCTGAAAATTGGAAGTGTTCTTCCAATAGTACTTGTATTGGGCAAAAAAACATCCGGCATAGAATAAAAGGGTAAATTACGACGAGCTAATCACAGTTTGTCACAATTGTTAAGACTTTTGATTTTTGATGAAATTGTATACTCTTTGGATGAAGGACTAAAATTGTCAATTTTGTTCTTACTGAATTTTTAAGAACGAATGAAAAATCATTAAGAAAAAGGTAAAATTATATTTTTAGTCCTGTAACTTTATATCGTTAGCACTTTTTGTACTTTAACTTATTCTGTTTACACATGTAGTCCTTTTTTCACGAATTTAGTCCAGCATATCTGAAATTTGGTCCTTTTTTGGCTAATTTAGTCCTATATTGACAAATTTGGTTCTGACATATAGTTATAGGACAAAAAATGAGATCTACTCCACTCTAAAGGGGACCAAAATGATTAACACATGACTAAATTTGTCAAAAAAGACCAAATGTGATACATTAAACACTAAATTTGTCAAACAAATTGATGGTGAGTAATTCGGAAAGAAGGTAGTCTACGCACGTTTGCACCAAATCAATTCAAGAAGCTGGAAAAAGAAAAGAAATGCGTAGTATTGTAATGTTTATTCATAAAAGAAGTAAGTTTACAATGAATTCACCCCCTATTTATTGTAAATTTTAGGGGTTGAAATTACAATGTTGCCCTTCGATCCTACGGCCTAAAATTGATCTGCTGAGGGCATTTTCGTCATTTCGCTAGCCCACTTTCTTTTCAACTTCCCTTTTCTCAACTTCCCTCAACTTCTCTTACAACTTCCCTTAACTTCCAATGAGGGCCTTGGCGCAATTAACAATAATTTTGAGGGTCTTTTTGTAAATATGATTTTTCTCCACATCAGTAGCCCCCCGACTTTCAGGTATTTCCTTGGAAACCTGAAAGTTCCAATCAACAAATTGACTCTGAATTGAATTCTTCTTTGAATAGACTTCCTTGCTTTCCTTATTCAATCAAGGAGTCTTCTGTTTTTCAAACTCTCTTTTTTTTAAACGAACTTTATTCCTACTGGGATTCTTCTCCTTTATCACTCCTTCTCTAACTTGGACTCCTTCCTCTCTATATAAATTGGAGGTAACCATCCTCAATTTTTCACCGTGTACCGATTTCTCTTATTGCCTTCGTCATCTCCAAAAAGAAAAAATAAAGAATGCCGAAGCGCTTTGACTCGGGTATTTAGCTTTCCATCTTTTTCACTGTTCCATCTAATTTTCCGTTCTTCATGTTAGTGTCTCCAACAAAAAACACTCCTTCGTTCAATCCGGATTTTTCAAAAAAAGACTCGAGACCTCATTTTTCTTCCAAAATAAAAAACTTCCGCGTCATGTCGAGCAACGCCGGGATCCCGTGGTGGAGAATATCAATTCCGAGCCGGGGCCGGGGAATGCCCCAGCGTGGAGCTGGTCGAGGCAGCCCGCCTCGACCAGATTCTGGCCGAGGTGCTGGTCCTCGGCCGGTCCCTGCCCGAGGGGCGCCTCTTCCACCTTCTTCCGCTCCAATAATAAGCTTAGACTCCTCTCCTCCTTCAGCTTCTCATATGGGTCCGGATATCGTGGACTTTGATCACGAAGCAATTGAAGCGATTCGGAACCTTCCCACTTGTCCGTCGCCTTCTCCAAATCCCTCCTTTGAATCAAGTTCCCGAGAAACTCCCCCACTCTTATCTCCCCTGCCAACTGATCTTGTCGACTCTGGTTTAGATGGAACTGAGTCCTCTTCAGCCCCCCACTCAAAATCTCGCTGTCGTATAATGGACGTCGATAATTGCCATAGCCGTGTAAGTTTTGAAGAGTTCCGCTCTCTAGAAGCTAGTGTCAATGCTTCTTCCAAATTCACCCTCCTGTTGCCTAGTATTGATGATAGGGTCAAGTTTCCCCCTCCTGGGTTCTTTACTGTGCACTTATCATTCTTTTCCTCGGGTTTCACACTCCCCCCTCATCCTCTGCTACTCCAAATTATCACCTGCACTACCCTGAGCATCAGTCAATTTACACCTAATTCCCTTGTAAGCTTTAGGGGGTTCCTTCACCGTTTTGAGGAGCTCGGCTTGACCCCGTCTCTTGAAGCCTTCTTTACTTTATTCAACGTTAGGAAGGTGCCCAACAACTCTTACTTCTATTTCTATCCTCGGGGGAGTTGCAAGATTCTTGAGGGTGGTGTCTCTTCTAAGGGTCCTTGGAAAGAGAAGTTCTTATTCGTAAAGGATTTGTCGTGGGGATTAACTGCCCCTTGGGGGAATCATCCTTTGTGCCCGACCCCGTTCCTGATCTTCGACTCTCCTTCATCGGGGTTGGGCTGTTCGACCAACTCTTTGACGTCAAAACTTTAGGGCCTGCTGGTATTTAACTTTTCTGCTTTTACATGCTTTGTAAAAAATTTTCGACGCTTTCTCACTTTTTGTTGATTTTTTTGTAGGAGGAAAGAAGATCTCTCTCCATGATTTCTATCATTTCCGTGACAAAGAGAATGCCTCAAGGTCCCGCTATCTTCCTCCGCCCCCACCAAGGAGGGGAGAAAGCAGTCGCCGACGCTCACCTCCTGTCCGGGCCCGGGATCCCCCGGGGCACTCAACTCGCCACGAAGGGTGCTCCTTCCCCCCTCCTGAAGGCAGTGCCTCCAAACGCCTCCGGGAAGGCGAAACAGGCCCTCCTCGCCATGGGGCCGGAAAAGGCCTCTTCACTTATGGGACGAACAGGCAGGGGGATATCTCCTCTTTTTAGATGCAGCTGACGTGGACCTTGCCCATAAAAGATTCAGGGATCTAGTGAGTCCTTATGACGTGACGCTACTTGGCGCCCTCCCCACAATCACCCTTACTCGCCTTATGCAAGGCGAGGCTGCCAGGGTATGTTGTTTATAATTTTTGTTGATGCTTCATTTTTTGTCCTCATGTGTCTAATTGGGATATATTTTTTAGGTTATCAACTTTGCAGAAGCTACTGAGCTGCGGTTGAGTAACCATGAGAAGGAGATCGACTGCCTGAAGGATGCCCTTGAAGACGCCCGAAAAAACTTGGAGCGTTGTCAAGAGGAGCTCAAGACTGCCTCCGCCGAACAACTCAAGTGGAAGGAAAGCTTCAACCGGGAGGTTGCCTCGGGGAAGACTTTCCTGAAGTCTGATGCTGGCAAGGCATACTTGGAGTGTGTGGGGGATGACTTCAAGAAGAAGTATGTGGACTCAGAGGAATTCCACCAAGCTATTCTCAGCAAGGCTAGCAAGGTGTATGACCAAGTAATCAGACAGTGTCGCTCCATGCTGAGGAGCAGTGGTCGGTTTGGTGATGAAGATTTTATGTTTCTCGATCCTAAGGTTCCTGATGAGGAAGGGGATGAGAATGGAGAAGGCGAGATTACCGATGATGTGGTCGAGGAAACTCCTGTTGGTGGAAACCTGTCCTCTATCATAGAGAAGAATTAGTTAGTCTTTAGGATTTGTTTACTTGAATTTCTTTTCGCAGATTCTAGATATGTTTAGGGATTGTTTAACATTATTAGTATTTATTTCTTATAAATCTAGTTTTCAGCATTGTTCTTTTTCTTCCAACATTGAACCTTCAATAAAAATTTTATGCTTATATCATATCGTACTTCAATATCTCTGAGAGGCAATCCCTCTCTTTTAGACAATGTTTTTGATGTTAGGGGCAGTCCCCGTATGAGAGGCAGTCCTTCCCATTGAATTATGCTTAAAATGTTAGGGGCAGTCCCCCTATGAGAGGCAGTCCCTCCCTTTGAATTATGCTTAAGTATTAGGGGTAGTCCCTCCCTTTATAATCTCGGGGCAATCCCCCTGTGAGAGGCAGTCCCGCTCTTTATTATCTCGGGGTAATCCCCCTGTGAGAGGCGGTCCCTCTCTTTAATATCTCAGGGCAATCTCCCTTTTTGCAAAAAATAAAACATATAGGCGACAAGAATTTGCCAAAAAGGAAATTTCATTACCACAATTTGAGGTACAAAAAAGTATTACATTATAACCTTCATACAACTTAAAGCGTGAAAAAATTTACATAAAGTACTTCTTCAAGTTAACCACATTCCATGTACGTGGTACTTATTTTCCATCTAATTTCTACAGGCGGTATGTTTCGTTCCCTAGAATCTCAATCACTTGATATGGCCCGATCCATTTGGCATCCAACTTCCCAATGTTACCTGTGGCGTCAGCCTTCCGCAAAACGAGGTCACCTACTTGGAAGTCTCGATGTCTGACTTTATCGTTGTAGGCTCTTGCCATCAACGTTTTGTAAGCTTCAATTCTGACACTCGCGCTGCTCATTTGCTCTTCCAAAAAATCCAGGTCGACTCTCCTTTCATTTTGGTTGCTAGTCGGCTCGTAGCACTTCACTCGGAGTGTCTTTTCCCCAATCTCCACTGGGATGACGACTTCCGACCCATAGACTAGACTGAAGGGAGTTTCCCCGTGCTTCGGCGTGGGGTGGTTCGGTATGCCCATAGAACTCCTGGAAGCTCTTCTACCCAATTGCCTTTAGCATCTTCTAGCCTTGTCTTCAAATTCTGGAGAATTATTCGGTTGGTCACTTCTGCCTGGCCATTAGATTGCGGCGTTGCCACCGACGTGTAGTGTTGTTTTATCTTCAGCTCCTGGCACCATTGGCGAAATTTAGATCCCTGAAACTGTGTGCCATTGTCCATCACGAAGGCTCTGGGGATGCCAAAGCGACATATGATATTTTTCCAGACGAATTTGATGACTTCCTTCTCTGTTATCCTGCTTAATGCCTCTGCTTCCATCCACTTCGAAAAAATAATCTACTGCTACTAGCAAGTACTCTCGCTGGCCTGTTGCTCGGGGAAGCTTCCCTACTATATCCATCCCCTACTGGTTGAAAGGGCAAGGACTCTGCAGGGGCTGCATATCCGCTGCTGGGACGTGAGCAATGTTGGCATGTTCTTGGCACTTTCGGCACTTCCTCACTAACTCCCTGGCATCTGCCTCCAGAGATCTAAATTTCGTCAATGGTGCCAGGAGCTGAAGATAAAACAATACTACACGTTGGTGGCAACACCACAATCTAATCGCCAGGCAAAAGTGACCAACCGAATAATCCTCCAGAATTTGAAGACAATACTAGAAGATGCTAAAGGCAATTGGGTGGAGGAGCTTCCAGGAGTTCTATGGGCATACTGAACCACCCCACGCCGGAGCACAGGGGAAACTCCCTTCAGTCTAGTCTATGGGTCGGAAGCCGTCATCCCAGTGGAGATTGGAGAAGAGACACTCCGAGTGAAGTGCTACGAGAGCCGACTAGCAACAAAAGTGAAAGGAGAGTCGACCTGGATTTTTTGAAAGAGCTAAGGAGCAGCGCGAATGTCAGAACTGAAGCATACAAAACGTTGATGGCAAGAGCCTACAACGATAAAGTCAGACATCGAGACTTCCCAGTGGGCGACCTCGTTTTGCGAAGGGCTGACGCCACAGGGAACATTGGGAAGCTGGATGCCAAATGGATCGGGCCATATAAAGTGATTGAGATTCTGGGGAAAGGAACGTACCGCCTGCAAAAGTCGGATGGAAAAGAAGTACTACGTACATGGAATGTGGTCAACTTGAAGAAGTATTTTGTATAAATTTTTTCGCGTTTTAAGTTGTATGAAGTTTAAAATTTAAGACTTTCTTGTACCTCCAATTGTGGTAATGAAATTTTCTTTTGACGAGTTCTTGTCGCCTATATGTTTTATTTTTTGCAAAAAGGGGGATTGCCCCGAGATTATAATGAGAGGGATTGCCTCTCATAGGGGGATTGCCCCGAGATTATAATGAGAAGGATTGCCTCTCACAGGGGGATTGCCCCGAGATTGTAAAGAGAGGGACTACCTCTCATAGGGGGATTGCCCCGAGATTGTAAAGAGAGGGACTGCCTCTCATAGGGGGATTGCCCCGAGATTATAAAGGGTGGGACTGCCTCTCATAGGGGGATTGCCCCGAGATTGTAAAGAGAGGGATTGCCTCTCATAGAGGGACTGCCCCTCACACTTAAACATCATTTCAAAGAGAGGGATTGCCTCTCATAGGGGGATTGCAATTAACATCGAAAACATTATCTAAAAGAGAGGAACTGCCTCTTAGAGACACTGAAGTACGATATAATATAAAGCATAAAATTTTTATTGAAGGTCCAATGTTGGGAAGAAAACAATGTTGAAAACTAAGATTTATAAAAAAAGAAGTACTAATAACGTTAAATAATCCCTAAACATATCCTACGGAAAAGAAATTCAAATAAACAAATCCTAAAGACTAACTAATTCTTCTCTATGACAGAGGGCAGGTTTCCACCAACAGGAGTCTCATCGACCACATCATCGGCAATCTCGTCTTCTCCATCCTCATCCCCTTCCTCAAGGAACCTTGGGATCGAGAAACATAAAATCTTCATCACCAAACCGACCACTGTTCCTCAACGTGGAGCGACACTGTCTGATTACTTGATCATACGCCTCGCTAGCCTTGCTGAGAACAACTTGGTGGAATTCCTCTGAGTCCACATACTTCTTCTTGAAGTCATCTCGCACACACTCCAAGTATGCCGTGCCAGCATCAGATTTCAGGAAAGTCTTCCCGAGGCAACCTCCCAGTTGAAGCTTTCCTTCCGCTTGAGTTGTTCAGCGGAGGCAGTCTTGAGCTCCTCTTGACAGCGCTCCAAGTTTTTTCGGGTGTCTTCAAAGGCATCCTTCAGGCGTTCGATCTCCTGCTCATGGTTACTCAACCGCAGCTCAGTAGCTTCTGCTAAGTTGATAACCTAAAAGGATATACCTCAATTAGACACGTGAGGACAAAAAATGAAGCATCAACAAAAATTATAAACAACATACTCTGGCAGGTTCGCCTTGCACAAGACGAGTTAGGGTGACTGTGGGGAGGGAGCCAAGTAGCGTCACATCATAAGGACTCACTAGATCCCTGGATCTTTTATGGGCGAGGTCCACGTCAGCTGCATCCCAAAAAAGAAGAGATATCCCCCTGCCTGTTCGTCCCATAGGTGAAGAGACCTTTTCCTGCCCTATGGCGAGGAGGACCTGCTTCGCCTTCTCGGGGGCGTTTGGAGGCACTGCCTTCAGGAGGGGGGAGGAGCGCCCTTCATGGCGAGTTGAGTGCCCCGGAGGATCCCGGGCCCTGGCAGGAGGTGAGCGCCGGCGACTGCTTTCTCCCCTCCTTGGCGGGGGCGGAGGAGGATGGCGGGACCTTGAGGCATTCTCTTTGTCACGGAAACGATGGACATCGTGGAGGGAGATCTTCTTTCCTCCTACAAACAAATCAACAAAAAAAGTGAGAAAGCGTCGAAATTTTTTTTACAAAGCAAGTAAGAGCAGAAAAGTTAAATACCAGCAGGCCGTAAAGTTTTGATGTCAAAGAGTTGGTCGAACAGCCCAACCCCGATGAAGGAGAGTCAAAGATCAGGAACGGGGTCGGGCACAAAGGATGATTCCCCCCAAGGGGCAGCTAATCCCCAGGACAAGTCCTTTACGAATAGGAACTTTTCTTTCCAAGGACCCTTAGATGAGACACCACCCTCAAGAATCTTGCAACTCCCCCGAGGATAGAAATAGAAGTAAGAGTCGTTGGGCACCTTCCTAACAGTGAACAAGGTATAGAAGGCTTCAAGAGACGGGGTCAAGTCAAGCTCCTCAAAGCGTTGAAGGAACCCCCTAAAACTTACAAGGGAGTTAGGTGTAAATTGGCTGATGCTCAGGGTAGTACAGGTGATAATTTGAAGTAGCAGAGGATGAGGGGGAAGTGTGAAACCAGAGGGAAAGAACGATAAGTACACAGTAAAGAACCCAGGAGGAGGAAACTTGATCCTATCGTCAATACTAGGCAACAGGAGGGTGAATTCGGAAGAAGCATTGACACTAGCTTCTAGAGAGTGGAACTCTTCAAAGCTCACACGACTATGACAATTATCGACGTCCATTACACGACATCAAGATTTGGAGTGGGGGGCTGAAGAGGACTCAGTTCCATCTAAAGCGGAGTCGACAAGATCAATTGGCAGGGGAGATAAGAGTGGGGGAGTCTCTTGGGAACTTGACTCAAAGGAGGGATTTGGAGAAGGCGACGGACAAGTAGGAAGGTTCTGAATCGTTTTAATCACTTCGTGATCAAAGTCCACGATATCCGGACCCATACGAGAAGCTGAAGGAGGAAAGGAATCTAAGCTTATAACCGGAGCTGCAGAAGGTGGATGAGGCGCCCCTCGACCGGGGTTCGACCGAGGGCTCACGCCTCGGCCAGATCTAGGTTGAGGCTCCTCACCTCGGCTAGGATCTGGCCGAGGCGCGTTGCCTCAACCAAGATCTGGTCGAGGTGGGCTGCCTCGACCAGCGCTGCGTCGGGGCGTTCCCTGGCCCCGACTCGGATGCGATATTCTCCCCCACGAGATTCCGGCATTGCTCGACATGATGCAGAAGTTTCTATTTGGAAGAAAAACGAGGTCTTGAGTTTTTTCGAAAATCTGGATTGAACGAAGGAGTGTTTTTCTTTGTTGGAGACACTAAAACGAAGAACGGAAAATTAGATGGAGCTGTGGAAAAGATGGAAAGCTAAATACCCGAGCCAAAGCGGTTCGACATTCTTTATTTTTCTTTTTCTTTTTGGAGACGACGGAAGCAATAAGAGAAATCGGAACACAATGAAAAATTGAGGATGGTTTTTTCCAATTTATATAGAGAAGAAGGAGTCCAAGTTAGAGATGGAGTAATAAAGGATAAGAATCCCAGCAAGAATAAGGTTCGTTTAAAAAAGAGTTGAGAAAAAGAAGACTCCCTGATTGAATAGGGAGAGGGAAAGGAAGTCTATTCAAAAAAGAATTCGATTCAGAGTCAATTTGCTGATTGGAATTTTCAAATTTCCAAGGAAATACATGAAAGTCGGGGGGCTACTGATGTGGAGAAAAACCAAATTTGCAAAAAGACCCTCAAACTTATTACTAATTGCGCCAAGGCCCTCATTGGAAGTTGTGGGAAGTTAAAAGAGAAGTTGGAGAGAAGGGGAGTTGAAAAAAAAGTGAGCTAGCGAAATGACGAAAATGCCTTCAGCGGATCAATTTTAGGCCGTAGGATCAAAGGCCAACGTTGTAATTTCACCCCTTAAAATTTACTATAAATAGGGGGTGAATTCATTATTAAACTTACTTTTTAATGAATAAATATAGTAACCTTATACATTTTCATTACTTTTCTTTAGCTTTTTGAATAAATTTGGTACACACGTGCATAGGCTACGTACTTTTTGAATCACATACCATCACAAAAGATAATAGTTGGTGACAATTTAGTGACAACAAATAAATATTATTAGTCATAACAATATATAAATATAATGACAATAATATTTATTTATTTTCATCGTGTTGTAGCTATATATATGTCACTATTCTTTTTTTATAATGACAATCTTATCAACAATTCTTTATTTCTTTTGTTATTAAATCTTGTTAATGATAAACTTTAGAAAATAATTATTCACTATTGAAATTATAAAACTCATAATTATGACATAAGAAAAAAATTTACCCGTTAATACATGTAATTAAAGACAACATCAAAATTATCATTTTATATCTTTGATCGCTAATTTCCTCTAGTTTTCGTTTATAGTGAGAGCAACATAGTATTTGTATGTTCAGATTTGATGATCACATCATCTAAAAGTTTAAATTGTTAAATACGAGAATTATTTAATATTAATATCATAACACGCTCCTCTAACATGCAAATCTTGCATTAGATACCTTTCTTTTATTTTATAAATGAGTGGCAATGTGATTCAAACTCAAAACCTCTTATTTCACTAGAAAAATTATAATTTTTCACTACAGTTAATTACTATAGTTAGAAGAAAAAATTTGTGACGAATACAAATTAGCACGGCTCCACAACGGTCATTAGCCGTTGTTTCTACAAAGGAGGCCAAAACTTTAGTCTTAGTTAAAATTATGGGAAATATTTTGGTCATAATTTAAAACCATGGCAAATATTGATTAATCGTGAAAAAAAAATTAAGATTTTGTATTGGTTTTATTCAACCATAGTTAAAAATATTGAGTTAACATGATTTTTAAGTCATAATCATTTATAATGTAGCGAAATATTATCTTTTTTATAGTGTTGAGTCTGAATCTAAAGCCATTATAATAACCCTAACTCATCAAAAATACTTAAATAATTAAAAAGGATAATCACTTAATATTAATATAGAATAAAAAATAGGTCAAGTAAATTATATTTTTAGTCCCATAAGTGGATCTATTTCTAATTTTGGTCCCATATTATACACAATTAACACATTGCATCCCTCATGTACGTACATTTTTTTTTGCCAATTTCAGACACAAAGTAGATTTTCGTTAAATACTTAACGGTTGATGCTAATTTCATTAAGTGACTGTAAATTTGGACGAAAAAGCTGGTGGAATTGCTTGTTCTTTTTTTTTTCATGGTATAAATAGCTTATTGTTTATAATGGGTTATAATGTAATGAATTTTAATGTAATGTATATTACATATGTAGTTATGTTAATAATGTCTAAATTTTCATGAAATTCAGAAATAAAAACTGTAATGATCGAAACCAAATTTAGAATTTTTCATAAACATAAACCGCATTAAAAAAAAATGGATATTGATCAACAATTATAAAATATTTGAACCAAATGTACATTTTGTAATTGTTGATCAACATCCAACTTCTTTTAATGCCGTTTATGTTTCTGAAAATTCTAAATTTGATTCCGATATATTATTACAGTTTCTATTTATGAATTTAATAGAAATTTAGACATTATTAACATAACATATATAATATACATACATTATAACTTATTTAACAATAAGCTATTTATATCAAGAAAAAGATGGAACAAGCCTTTCTCACCAATTTTCCCTCTAAATTTACAGCCACTTAACGGAATTAACATCAAACGTTAAGTATTTAACTGAAATTTCCTTTGTGTCCTGAAATTGAAAAAAAAATACAAATATAGAATATAATGTATTAGAAATAGATCCTTTTATGGGACCAAACATACAATTTATCCTAAAAACGATATCTCCTATTTGTGATCCGGGGAAAAAGTGAAAGGATGCTAGTGGAATAGTGGCTCTCTTTTTCAAAACACCAGTAATTCGACGTGGAAACAAAGACAAAACGTGCTTTTCGATGGTGAAAAACTTTCATAATTCTATTAGTAAATCCGAGAAAATTGCATTTTTTTTTTATATCATAATTTAGGATATTTTGCAACAGTATCATATTTTTTTGAAATAAGTTGAAATAGTATTATAAAATAGGCTCCATTTGTATTTTGATACTACCATCAAGGCTACGTGTGTTGTACGTGGTCTTTAAGTCATTCAAAAAGCGTGGGCAAAAAATGAAAAAATTGTATCTTTTGTACTATAATTTAGGATTTATTTATATTTTTATTATAAAAAAACAAAAAAAAATTACAAGTCTACCCCAAAAAGGGTATACTTACAAATCTATGGTGGGTCGCTACCCACATATTTGATTCTTTATTAAAAAAAAATTGGTTAACTTTTTTATTAATTATTAGTTAATAATATTAGATAACAATTAATATATAATTAATGTTAATATTAATTAATTGTTATTTTCAAATTTTAAATTATAATTTTATAATTATTATTTAATAATTTATAAATTATTTTTAGTAACTAAATATAATTAATTTTTTAATAATTAATAAATATATTTATTAATTAAATATGACCTTATATACAAAAAAATAAAAAAAATTATAAAATTAGTGATAATTATAAATTATTATAATGATGACCAATCTTATACGTATGTCGTTGGCTTGGTGTAGAGACCAACAGTATGATCAAACTAACGAACCTACGCTCAAAATCTAATCTAAGCAAAACTCGTAAGGAAAGATTACATAAGTTATTATACCTCATATATATTTATTCTAATTAAGAAAGATTTGTGCATCATATATGTATATTTTGTAAGGGTATTTTGTCCAAAAATTTGGTCAAGGGTGGTGAATCACTACATAAAATTTATTATTCCTCACATTATAAATCAGCACAACTTAAAAATTATTGTAAATCAATACTATTTAGTACGGAAAAATAAAATCGATACAAAAACTTAAATTTTAATTATGGTTAATTAACATTCACTATGCTTTTACTCATAGTGAAATATTTGCCTAGATTTTTAACTGTAACAAATGTTTTGACATAGTTTTCATAAACAACGGCTAATAGTTGTTGTGGAATCATAGTTAACTAATATTCACTATAATTTTTTAATTTTAATTATGATAATTACCATAAAAAAATTATATTTTTTTAATGAATATACTTATTAATTTAAAAGGTAAATAATACTTGTGATATAATTGAAGGGGATAAAGTGCATTTAACCTTATAAATAATTCATCACCTTTTTTGCTAAGTCACGTAGAACAAAATGGTGATGCAGGCTTTCACGTGGGGCATCAGCATTAGGACAAATTAAGATTCAGAATCCTACGCACCCAATCTATTTTAAGGCCAATAAACATCCGGCAAAGTGTTTGAATGACTCGTCCTTCAACATATTCCTCGTCCCAAAATGTCCACTAAAGATGCCCATCCAAATCTAACAATAACAAAAGCATCCTAAGAGGGTAAAAACAAACATAAGTGTTATTAGGAATTGTCGGAATCGAGATTCGTCGCATTAAAAATTAGTAAGACTCGAGATCCACTCTCATTAGTTTTGAATTTATTTCGAATTAAGATAGATTCACATAATTAAAATTGACACATCTCTGTACTTGAATTCGATAAATTTGTTTTGAAAGTGGATTTAGGCGAAAACCTTGGTCTATTCGAGTACATTGATTCCAATTTTCAAATTAAATATTGACTCGGCATCTAAAGAAAATTCGGGATCATTTTGTTGAGATTTGCTTTAAAGTCTATTAGTCTATTTTTTAGCTAGTGTAGCTAATAAAACCATCACTTTAGGGATTCTTAGCTGTAGGATTTAGTCAAAGTTGATGGAGTAGTGGACTCCATTTCTTTCTCTTTTCTGAGGCTATAAAAAGCCATTTTCTCAATCAATATAATGTATCGATCAGTTCCAATTTCTCTTATCTGGTCTTTTCCTCTCTGTATATTTAACATTTGGCATCAGAGCCAACTATAAAGGCCTTATCAGCTTAGGAGCAACAGTCTTCTAAATTCGTATTGAGAATATGGCAATTGAGAGTGGATTCGTACAAGCAGTGATTCCAAAATTCGATGGGAACTACGATCATTGGTCTATGCTCATGGAGAATTTCATGAGATCGAAAGAATATTGGACAGTGATATAGAATGGAGTTCCTGCAGCAGCAGAAGGAGAGAAGGCCTTTGAAGAAGCAAAATTGAAGGATATGAAAGCAAAGAATTATCTATTTCAGGCCATTGATAGATCAATTCTGGAAACAATTTTGAACAAAGAAACAACAAAAGGTATTTCGGACTCCTTGAAGAGAAAATATCAAGGCACTGCACGTGTACAACGAGCACAGCGTGAAGTGCTTCAAAAAGAATACGAGATGCTTAGCATGAACGAAGGGGAGACTGTTAATGAGTATTTTGCTCGTACTGTCACAGTCGTTAATAAGCTGAGAATCAACAAGGCAAAGATAGAGGATGTAGATGTTATTGAAAAGATTCTACGATCTATGATGACTAAGTTCAACTATGTCGTGTGCTCTATTGAAGAGTCAAAAAACTTGGATGTCATGACTATTGATGAGTTACAAAGCAGTCTTCTAGTGCATGAACAACAAATGAAATCTCAGGTGGTGGAAGAGCAAGCACTAAAGGTTACCTTTGGAGAATCTTCAAGAGGAAGGGGACGAGGTCGAGGAGGAATGCGAGGACGAGAAGAGTTGCAGGAAGGCGTAGGTTTGACAAATCAATTGTCGAATGCTATCACTGTCACAAACTTGGTCATTTTCAATATGAATGTCCTAGCAAGGACTCTGATGCAAAAGCAAATTATATAGAAAGTAATGAAGAAATGTTGCTAATAGCGTATGCTAGTGACAGTAAAATCAGTAGTGAGGAGTTTTGGTTTTTAGATTCTGGATGTGGCAATCACATGTGTGGAAAGAAGGAGTACTTCATTGATTTCGATGAGAATTTTACAGATATGGTGAAGCTAGGCAACAATGCAAGCTTGGTTGTGACCAGAAAGGGAAATGTAAGACTGCAAGTGGACGGTATGGTGCAGGTCATCACAAGAGTATTTTACATGCCAGAATTGAAGAATAATCTGTTGAGTATTGGCCAGTTGCAGGAGAAGGGGCTGGCTATTTTGTTTCAACATGACAGATGCAAGGTTTATCACTCTGAGAAAGGGTTGATCATGGACACAAGATGGCTGCAAATCGAATGTTCAAGCTGCGTGTGGTAATTGCACAGCCTTCTTGCTTCAGCACTATCACAGAATCAAGAGATCAACTATGGCATTGCAGATATAACGGTCCAAAGACGCTTCAGCAAAAGAACATGGTTAATGGCTTGCTGGAACTCAAGTCTTCATCAGATATTTGCAAGGATTGTATGGCGGGCAAGCAACAACGGATGTCATTTCCAAATAAAAGCACTTGGAGAGCAACACAAATTCTTCAGTTGATTCACGCAGATATTTGTGGTCCAATTAGACCTGCTTCAGACAGTGGAAAGAGGTACCTAATTACTTTCATAGATGACTTTAGCAGAAAAATCTGGGTCTATTTTCTTTTAGAAAAAGCAGAAGCATTTGTTATTTTTAAAAGTTTTAAAGTTCATGTTGAGAAAGAATCAGGTTGTGCTATCAAGTGTCTACGAACTGATCGAGGAGGAGAATTCACATCAAATGAATTTTAAAAAATTTTGTGATGACAATGGCATTCAAAGACAGCTGACAGCAACCTATACACCGCAGCAAAACGGAGTAGCTAAGCGCAAGAACAGAACCATTATGAATATTGTACGCAGCATGCTTTCTGCAAGAAAATTCCAAAAACCTTCTAGCCTGAAGCAGTCAATTGGACAATACATGTCCTGAATAGAAGTTCGACACTTGCTGCTAAATATCAGACTCCAGAAGAAGCATCGAGCGAATATAAGCCATCAGTTGAGTATTTTCGTATTTTTGGTTGCATTGCTCATGTTCATGTATCTGACTCTAAAAGAACTAAATTAGATGATAAAAGCATGAGTTGTGTATTGTTGGGGGTTAGTGAGGAGTCAAAGGCTTATCAACTGTACAATCCTCATTCAAAAAAAAATTATAGTAAGCCGGGATGTTGTGTTTGAAGAAGACAAAGCTTGGGATTGGGATGAGAAGCATGAAAATGTGAGTTTGTGTGATTTGGAATGTGGAGATCAAGAAAATGCCACAATTGAACCTGATAAAGCGGAGGAGGTAGGTGAATTGGAAGTATTTGCTGATGTTGAGAACTCTGCCTCTGATGCTTCAACTGGAGATGTTGTTACTAGTGGAAATGAAAGGAGAACCAAAGTTCCACCTACATGGATGAGAGATTATGAGACTGGAGAAGGACTTTCTGAAGACGAAAATGAAGCCTTTTTTCTGATGTCTGCAGCTAATCCTATGCAGTTTGATGAAGCTGTCAAAAGTGAAAAGTGGAGGCAAGCAATGGATGTAGAAATGGAAGCAATACAAAAAAATAATACATGGGCTTTAACTAAATTGCCGAAGGGAGCTAGAAAATAGGAGTAAAATGGATTTATAAGACCAAGTTCAATGAGTACGAAGAGGTGGATAAATACAAGGCTCGACTTGTAGTGAAGGGGTACTCACAGAAGTATGGAGTAGACTATACTGAGGTATTCGCACCGGTTGCGCGTATGGAAACAGTCAGGGTGGTTGTGGCATTTGCAGCTCAGAGAGGATGGACTATTTACCAACTGGACGTCAAATCTGCATTTTTGCATGGTGAATTATCAGAGTGTGTCTATGTGGAGCAGCCAAGTAGTTATGTTCAGCAGGGAAATGAGGGAAAAGTGTATAAACTAAAAAAGGCACTTTATGGGCTTAAGCAAGCTCCACGTGCTTGGTATAGCCGCATAGATGCCTACTTCAGCAAGAAAGGGTTTGAGAAATGTGATTATTAAAGGCGAGAACATAAGTGATAGTTGTCAGTTTATACGTAGATGATCTTATTGTTTGTGGTAATGATGCGCTGTTGTTGATGAAGTTCAGAAATTCCATGAAAAATGAATTTGGCATGACAGATCTTGGAAGGATGAGGTATTTCCTTGGCCTTGAAGTTTTGCAAAGGTTTGATGGCATTTTTATTAGTTAAAATAAATATGCATCTGAGGTGTTGAAACGTTTTGGAATGGATAAGAGTAATTCTGTCCATAATCCAATTGTTTCAGGATTTAAGCCTACGAAGGATGAAGGTGGAGTTGTTGTGGATAAAATATATTACAAGCAAGTTGTTGGAAGTCTCATGTATCTTACTGCAACACGACTGGATATGATGTTTGTAGTCATTCTTACTAGTAGATATATGGAAAATCCGACTCAACTTCATTTGCAGGTGGTGAAACGATTTTTGAGATACTTAAAGGGCACTACTGAGTTTGGAATTTTCTACAGGAAGGGAGGACTTATTGCTTACACTGATAGTGACTATACTGGAGATATAGATGATAGGAAGAGTACCTCGGGTTATGTATTCTTATTAAGCTCAAGAGCTGTCTCATGGTCTTCCAAAAAGCAACCAGTAGTGAGTTTGTCCACTACTGAGGCTGAGTTTATTGCTGCATCATCGTGTGCATGCCAAGCAATTTGGTTAAGAAGGGTGTTGTCAAAATTGGACCAGAATTAGGAGAAATTGATCACTATTTTCTGTGATAGCAGCTCAGCTATCAAGCTTTCCAAGAATCCAGTAATGCACGGTCGCAACAAACACATCGATGTGCAATTCCATTTTCTTCGAGAGTTGACAAAAGAAGGCAGTGTTGAACTGGTGCATTGTGATTCAAAAGATCAAGTGGCAGATGTAATGACTAAACCTCTTAAGGTAGATCAATTCTGCAAGCTGAGGAAGCTCATGGGTGTCTGTCTAGAAGCTGATATAAACTTAATGCTAGAGCATTGAGTTTAAGAGAGGATTTGTTGAGATTTGCTTTAAAGTCTGTTAGTCTATTTTTTAGCTAGTGTAGCTAAATCCCATCACTTTAGGGACTCTTAGCTGTAGGATTTAGTCAAAGTTGTTGGAGTAGTGGACTCCATGTCTTTCTCTTTTCCGTTATGTTGTGAGGCTATAAAAAGCCATTTTCCCAATCAATATAATGTATCGATCAGTTACAATTTCTTTTATCTGGTCTTTTCCTCTATATTTAACACATTTGAGGCACAAGGTTTAAACTATGATTAGGAGGCAGATTTTGTATATATCTGGTTTTGCATCACACATATATTGACTCCAAATAACAAAGCGTTGGGTACTTTTGCTTGGCCTTCAACATGCTACAAATCTAGAGATAACAAAAGTTATCATCGACAACGACTCTATATTCATTGTGAACAACATGATCAACCATCATTCTCATCCAATATATCTTCTTCGGGCAACTAGAGAGCTTCTCTAAGTTTCAGCATGTCCGACACAGTAGACCAGCTAGGAACGATAGCAGTTTTTCCTTCGTTTCCTAAGGAACAACCAAATAATTTAAGGCTCAATATTTTATAATTGAGATGTTCAGTTCAAAATCTATTGGACGCATGTCTAATTGAGTGCATACGTGAGGTAAAAAACTTTTATATATAAAACGTAACAGCTTCTTCCGATATAAATGATATTTTTGATAATTTTCCACCATTTTTGTTTTTTTGTACGTGGTGTTAAGTATAACCATGTTTACTATCTAAGCTCAATCCTCCATATTTATCAATTGTTTTCTTTTAAATACAGGGACAGGTGGATATCCCACCAATCCGTGATAGTGTGTGATTGGTTTGGATAAGCTTATCCAACCCTCTTAGGTAAGCTTATCCTGAGTTATTTGGTAAGTACTTTTGGGTTTGTTCAATGTAAAATTTATTATTGGACAATTAATCAATTTCATGATTTGTTACAATTAAAATACTGATTTCAGAAATTATGTGACTGACCATGTTGTGGCAACTCCCTTTAAGTTATGACAATATGAAAAGTTTGAGTTGGATGTTGCTTCTCAATTCAATAAGGAGCCTTTAAAGACATAATATATTTGGTATGTGAAAATTGACTCATATGACAAGTTTTGTATTGATTATTTGACAAAGTTTATATATTGGAAACCATCAATAGTGATTGTTCGATTTATAATTGATATTTTGAGATTAGATGATTATCAATTAAGGGGTCGTTTATTTTTTGAGGTGGAAAAAGTGATGGATTAGGCCCATTGGATAAAAATGAAGAATATGATAAATGCACAAGTTTTATCAAGTGAAGTGAATGTTAGTTTTGGTCGCGGATTTGTAAATTCTTATGTCCGTTATGTCCATAAGTCTTATCTACTGAAACGTTGCAATTTTAGTCCCATAAGTCCACAAATGTTGCAGTTTTAGTCCCATGCACGTGACCCTTCCGTTAAAATTTTAACAGATTTCGTCAATGGGACTAAAATTGCAACGTTTGTGGACTTATGGGACTAAAATTGTTATGCCAAAAATTAATGGGACCAAAATCACAAACGATGTAAGTTATGGGATGTAAAATATAGTTTCCCCTGAAGGAGGTAAAGGGGGTGAGGGTGTTGAGGGTGAAATTGCTAGGGATTCAATGGATAGTAATGAGTCTAGTGAGGATGAAGAGGAGGATGTAGTGGATAATGATGGTGAACTAGATGAAAAGAGGATTCAGACAATGGGGATGAAGAGGGTGTTGCAGGGCCTGTTTTTAATGTAGAAGAAATATATGACCCCACATTCCAAAATTGGGATGTTGTTTAGCAATAAACAAGAATTAAGAAAAGCTTTGCAATCCCATGCAATAAAGACAAAGAGGACATTGAAATTCACTAAAAATGACAAACAAAGGGTGTATGCAATTTGTGGGGATGTTGGTTGTCAATGGAAGATTCGTAAAATTAAAGTAAAGGGTGAGGAGACATTTCAGATTAATCTGTTGCAATCTCACCACTCTTGTCCACAAATCTTTGAAGTGAAAAATATGAAGACAAAATGGTTAAAAGATAGGTATTTGCAGAAGTTTAAATCTGATCTGAAGAGGTGTGTCAAAGGGTTCAGGGTGGATATAATTAATGAACTAAAGGTTAATGTGTCAAAACAGCAAGCTTACAGAGCAAAAAAGCTGCACTAAAAGAGATTGAGGGTTCTCCTGAATGGCAATATAGTAGACTTTGGGACTATTATGAAGAAATAAGAAGAACAAATCCGGGGTCTACTGTAACTCTTGGGATTGAGGATAGTATGAGAGAAACCAGGTTTAACAGATTCTATGTATGCTTTGGGGCATTAAAGAGGGGGTCTAAGGCTGGTTGTAGGCCCATCATTGGGGTTGATGGGTGTCATCTAAAGGGACCTCATTGGGGGATTTTATTGACTGCAGTTGGAGTTGATCCTAAGAACAACTTATTCCCTATTGCTTACGCAATGGTGGATAAGGAATGTAGGGAGACTTGGGAGTGGTTTCTCATAGTCCTAAAACATGATTTGAATATTGCTAGGGAATTTGAATACACTTTTATGTCAGACAAACAAAAGGGCTTAATGCAAGCTTTTGAAGAAGTCTTCCCTAGGAGTGATGTAAGACATTGTGTGAGGCACTTGCATAGCAATTTTAAGCAAGCTGGGTTTAGCATTTAAAAATGCTTTGTGGAACGCAGCACGAGCCTGTACAATTAGTGAATGGAATATGAGAATGCAAGAACTTAAAAATCTTTCAGAAACTACATATGAATGGTTGAATGATAAGCCAACAACACAATAGTCTAGATCACATTTCAATGAGATTAGCACCTGTGACATGCTGCTGAATAACGTCTGTGAGTCTTTCAATGCGTGTATACTGGATGCAAGGGAAAAACTCATTCTAACTATGTTAGAACGGATTAGAGAATACCTCATGAGAAGGATACAGGAGAACAGAGATAGATGTGTTGCTAGGTGGAAGAATAGGCTATGTCCTAAAATTGAAGCAATCCTTCAAAAACAATTAAGCAAGATTTTTGGTTGTATGGCAATAAAAGCAGATGATCAACATTATCAAGTGTCTTGTTTTGATGGGAGTCAACATGCTGTGGGTTTAAGTATGAGAAGTTGCAGTTGTAGGAAATGGCAGTTGTTAGGCATTCCATGTAAACATGTCTGTTGTGCTATTTACCATCAAAAGCAAGACCCCATAGACTATGTCCATGACTGTTACACTGTAGAAACATACAAAAAATTCTATGCACCTGCAATCCAACCAATGAGCTATGAAGGAATGTGGTACGAGTCCTGCATCATACCCCTCCTACCACCAAACTTTGGCAGGGGTCCAGGAAGGCCCAAAAAGGCTAGAAGAAGATAGAGTGATGAGCCAACATTGAAGAACAAAAAATCAAAGAAAATACAAGTGCACAAGCTCAAGAGACACCAAAAGACAGTGCACTGCAGGACTTGTGAAGAGCCTGGACATAATATAGCCAAATGTCCTGAAAGAGTCCAAATGCAGGTCAACAGGTATATGTTTTACACTTTTTGTTTCTTACCCCTTTGTAAAGTACATTCTCACATCTTATTTTTGGTGTACAGGTTGGTGAAGAAGGACATGAAGCAAGGTATGCAGATGAACCAATAAATCAAACACAGGACAAAAAACTAAGAAATTAAGATTCTATTTTTCTATACTAGTTTGGGACAAGTCTGATGTGTACTTCTTTTGGTGTTAGGCTGGAAAAAGAATGGCCATAGAAATTGAAGGAGAACAGGAGTCTGAAACAGAAGCTTTGGAACAGGCTGCATCGATTGTAAGTGCACTTACAATTTCTGTTTGTATTTTTTTTTTAATAAACCTTACAGTTTTTGTGCTATGTTTGCAGGGAACTCAATAGCCAAACATTCTTCCACACTTGCAAGTGGACATTGAAGAGGAGTAACCTGAAGCATGCTTGACACAAGATCAGCTGCAACCTCAAGTTGCACCCCCTCCACCAGTGTACATGCCTGGGCCATCCATGTTTCATCAGTTGCAAATGACACACCCACAGTCATCTTTACAAGCTAGAGTCACAATTCGAGCACCTCCACCTTCAGAGGCAGACAAATATTGCCATCATTTTCTACTAGGCCAAGAAATGCAACAAGTCACCCAATAGTTAAAGGAGGGCATAAGTTTTTAGACTTGAACCAAATGAAAAGTCCAGATTCTTGAATCCATTATGTACTTAGTTCTTTTTTAGCCAGATTTTTTTTAAACACTTACAACCTTGACTAATGTTTTTTATGTGAATTGTTGTAAACAATCATAGCCCTTTCTGACTTTTCAATGTCAATTTCCAGTTTTAAACCAGTCTTTTCTTTTTACAGTTTTAGTTTACAATTTCATGTTTTCTTTTCTGCATTTTACAGTTTCATGTCTCTTTTCTTTTCACTTACACATTATGTGAAAAAACGATCACGTAACTCCATTGCAAACAAAGTGTGTAAATGACAAATAGCTCCATTGCATTAACACAAAAAATACAATTTTCATTACAATAAAATTCCATTACAATATAACTACAATTTCCATTACAGTACAACTCAACCCAAAGGAGATGCCCAACTCCCAAATGCAATACATCCAACAAAAAATAATAAGAAAAAACCCATCGTCAAATGTCTCATTTTACGGTTGCTCCTGCACATGGCCTCAACTTCTCCTTCTAAAGCATTGATTTTTCTCAACAATCCAGGAATTATGGCCCTAGCCCTTTCACACATTGGGGGGTCCTCCCATGAGAAGAATCTACACCCTCCTCTCTACAAAAAATAAAAAAAATAAAAAAACAACTTCAACAAGGAAAAACACCCGAATTTGAGTTGAGCTTGAAGAAGAAAACACTCAAAAAGTTTCAGATTTAACAAATAAATCTCACCTTGTAATTGCGGCATGAGAGAAACCTCCTTCCGGGATTCTCCTTCGTCCACGAAGTGCGCATCACAACCGGCCTTCCACAATTGCAATCCATGGAGCTCATTACCGTCGACATTGTGGGCTCTTGGCAAAAATGGGGTTTGTAGGGTTCTTCTTCGATTTGGGGGAAATTGAAGAAGAACCTGCACTTATAGAGGAAGTGCTTTTTTTTCCCCCCAATTCCATGTGTTAAGATGACATGGATTTCATTTCTTATTTTTTTTTAAATAAATCCATTTCAGCGCCATGTCAGCTGATTTGGTCCAATTAAAAGCATTTCCCCAATTTTAAGTGCCATGTGAGTCCCATGTGCGAATTTCCGATGGCTTTGTCAACTTTCCGACAAACAATGTATCAAAATTGATCACTTTTAAATAGTTATAGGATTAAATTGAAATCCTAAGAAGTTACGGGACTAGAATGAGAAATGACACTAGTTAGTGGGCTAAAATTGCCTTTAATCCTATAGGTCCCGTGTCTGGGACGAGTCCAGGTCAGAGTCCGAAGTTTTCTTGACGAGCGGATCCCAAATTTTAGCAAACTCGTCCCATCATCGTCGTTAGACTTTAATGTCTCTCTCTCACCATATATGTACATAACACACATCTCAACGTGGTACTGTGCATTTAGTGCTTTCATGACACCTCAGGCTTGGGGCTATTATTTTGAAGCAACACCGCCAACAAATAGCAGCACCCAAGAGCACTGATCCATTTTGGCATTGAAGAACTATAGGGTAACCTGTTCGAAATTTCACAATATAAGTTTGTGTTAAATACACTTTAGCCTCCTGAACTATTCTTATGATATATTTATCTTCTTAAACTATCAAGTGTAACACCGACCCCTCTAATTGGACAAAATTATCCCTCATAGTTTAAACAATTATATATTATTTTCAATATATTTTATTATTTTTGCATATTAAATCATTCCAAATTATTCTAACTATTTTTTTTAATAAATGAAGAATTTAAATTAAAAGTGGTATAATAAATTAATATATATAATAGATAAAAAATATAATATCCCAAAAATTCATATATATTTTTTGAAAAGAAATTGACAATATATATGCTTAATCAAAATTTAAACACTTTTAGAAAATAAGATTAATAAATATATTTTGCCATATTTTTTAAAGAAAATACATTTAAAAAAATGGATGTGTAATTACTCATTCTTATCTAAAAATCTAAATAGTTAATAACTTAATTTTATTACCAAATTAATAAAATCTTTTCTACATGAAATTTTTGTCTATTTATTGTACTCATTCATTACTTAATTTTGAGTCTGTAAAATAGTTCAAATTGTAAAATAAATACACAAAAAACTTTAAGTTAAGTAATGAGTGAGTATAATAAATATACAAAAAACTTTCATGTAAAAGATTTTTTTATTGGGATATTATATTGATGTGTATCTAGTATATATATATATATTGACTTGTTACATTACTTTTAATTTAAATTCTTCACTTATTTAAAATTATTTTTAGTTAGAAAATAATTTTGTGACGATTTCAATATACAAAATAATAAAATATATTTAAAATAATATATAGTTATTCAACTAGGGGGATAAGTGTTACATTGGATAGTTTAGGAAGGTAAATGTTGCATCAAATAGTTCAGGGGGCAAAGTGTATTTAACCCTATAAGTTTAACCCGTATATTATTTAAGGTGAATTACAATGACCTTTCCTGAGGTTTGGCATAATTACGGATACCTCCTTATTATTTTAAAATTACAAATACCCCTAAGGTTTGTAATTCTTAACCAATAGCCTGAAATGTTTCATTTCACCCTTGATTTTTTTTAAATTGTAGAAAAATCAGTCGAGACAAATTACATTATTATTCACTTGTGTAAAAAACGTACGAAACCTCTCCCTGTGCATTTTTGTCCAAAAAATTTTAAAAAGTAATTCAATTTGCATAAGGGCATTTTGGTCAGTTCACCCATAAAAATGGATCGAAATGGATTATTTGTTAGACGGTAACAAACCTCAAGAGAGTATATATTTATAATTTTTAAAACAACGAGAGATATCCATAATTATGTCAAACTTTATGAGAGGTAATTATAAGTCACCCTATTATTTATTTCTATCATCTAATCAGTATACAAGTTTAATTTCACAACATATCCACCAAATTATCCAATTAAGTAAACACAACGCTACTTCATGTATTATTTTTTGCTATCATCTAATCCGTGAAGATAAACACTTTTATAAATTTTATTAAATTATTCTATCCTACAAATAATCCATTCCAACCTTACCAATATGTTCCTATTTTGTTAAAAAACCAAACTATTTAAGTACACAATTATGGACAACAAAGTTAATTATTATAGTTGATATGAAACTAAACCGAGACACATGTTTTTGGCAGACGCGTACTATATGAAAATAGGGATGGTAATGGGTCGGGATTAGATTCGGATCTGGAACCGCATCTCATTTGGGTAAGGTTTTGAAGTTGTAATAGAATCTGGGGTCTTAGTTTTTGGACCCAGGATCAATCCGAATTCGATCCTTTAAATTTGTTTTATATACTTTTCTATAAACTTATATAAAATATATTTAGAGTTAATTACATTTAGACCCCTTTTAAAAATATAAAATTACACTTTCTTCCAAAATAATTTAAAAATTACACTTACACCCCCTCTGAAAATTCTTTGTTTACACCTGACCTCCTTCCATTAGAGTTTAGACAGAAAATGTTTAAGTTAGCAAAACAAATTACATAAATTTTCAATTTTTCCAGTCAATTAACATTCTCATATAATTTTTTGTATTTTTGAGAAGATAAATGTAATGTATATATATGGAGTGAGGTTAATATTATTTCATTTTTTCTTAATAAGTACAAAATTATTACATGAGAATGTTAAATGAGGGGTAAAGTTGAAAACCTATATAATTTTTTTGCTAACGTCAATATTTTTCATTCAAATTCTAACGAAAGGGGGTCAAGTGTAAATATAGAATTTTCAAAGGGGGTGTAAGTGTAATTTCAAAACTTCTTTAGGGGAAAGTGTAATTTTGCATCTTTAGAGGGGGTCTAGGTGTAATTAACCCTATTTATTTATACATATCTGAAAAATATATATGTATTTTTTTTATACTTACATATAACATATAAACTTAATATGTTTACAAATTAAAAATAATTATATAAACAATTTATAGACCTTTTAATGTATACTAGAAAGCATGGCGTGCGATGCACGTGTACAAATATATTATTAGAAGTAAATATATTATTTATATTAAGTTCATGATATTATTCATACTTTTTTTCTTGAAATATTAGTATTGTGTAATTATATTTTCAAACAAATTGATAATAATTATTTAAATTGGTAAGGAAATTATTCGATTCTATTATTTGTAATTCACTTTCTAAATTTAATTGGTACTATTTAATAAAAAATATCCCCAAAATTAAAATTTTGTATTTCGTATATTCTCTAATGATTATTTCATTATTATGTATCAAACCAATTAATATGAAAATATAAAATAATGATATTCAAAAAATTAATATTAAAATAAAAATAATTAGTCAAAGCTCCTTATCTCGGATAGAAGAAATTTCAATTTAATAAAATAAATTGATCAATTTTATTTGTAGGTTTTATTATGCTTATTTTCTGTTGTTTAATTTTGTTTTATTTTTTGTTACATTTTGTATGTATGTGTTGTATGTTTTCTTTTACTACTATATTTGAATGTCATTTATTTTTAATTTAGTGACACTATTAGAAACTAATTATTTATTGACTATTGTTATAAAACTATAATCAAATTGGACCATAGTACCAATATTTATTTTGTAATATCTTATAATGTATGTTAATCATATTTCAGTACCAATCTTTTTATATTGTCAAAGCATTATTTACATGCTTTATTCGCTTCTAAATTTTGAAATATTATTGTATAAAATTTTATTTTTCACCTTTATAAAAGAAACAATAAAAGTAAAAGTAAAATATTTAGGATTATCTAATACTAAAAAAAAATCAAGTTCTAAGAGAATTACTCAATAGTTGAATTTTCATAAGTAATTTTAATTTAATAATGTTCTATTCATATGTCAATTTTTATTCTCTTTAGTACTCATGCTTTTTAAACTTTTAAGTTGTTTTTATAAATTTATTACTGTAAAAATATATTAATCTCATTGGCTTATTTATTTATCATCTTCTTTTTTTCTAATTTCAACATAATTAACTCAGTTTTCATTTATTATTTTAGTGTACTAAGTTTATTCTAAAAATTTATTAATTTTCTTAGTATGAAAATGTAATTGTACTAATGTGTTAGTATATAATTATTTTAAAATTGTATACTTTTAATTGTTACTATGATAATATTTACTCGTCATTTGACTTTTCTTATTTTCATGAGGGGAAATAGCTTTTTTCAGTCCATAACTTAAGTCTTTTCCATGTTAATTTGGTCCATTGATTTTGGGATTCTCACTTTTGGTCCCGTAAATATTAAAAAGTAGCAATTTGGTTCCATAACACCTTTCCCTCTGGATATTCAAAAGAAATTGTCATGTGGGCATTAAGTTTATAATAATATAAGTGGACCAAATGTTACAACTTTTATGCACTTTTGAAAGCATAAAAATAGTTATATGTGTCTTTAGAACCTACAATTATGTTACTTAATTTACTACTCATGAATAAGATAAGGTTTTAAATTAAATTATTTATTACATTACTATTTATACTCTTCTTCAATGTCAATGTCTTGGGGTGCAGGGGGGGGAAACATGGTGTTTTTAGCCTATTTATATTGAAATAAAATCAATTAGTTAGCTCTTTTTTAAACTTGCAACAACACTTCTAATTTAACCAGATTGATAATTTTTATTTGTAATTAAATTTTGATACTTATTTGTTATTCCATTTTAGAAGAAATTCAATTTTAATAAAATTGATCAATTTTTATTCGTAGGTTTTATTGTGTCTCATTGCTATTGTTTGATTTTGCTATATTATGTCTATGAATGTAATATATTTTCTTTTTCTATATTTTGAATGCCGTTGATTTTTAATTTATTGACACTAAATGATTACAAACTAATTATTTATTGATTATTATTATAAAAGTATAATTTAATTGGACAATATTACAAATATTTTGTATTGTAAAATCCTAATGTTAATTATATTTCAGTATCAACATTTAAATACTGTCAAAGTATTATTTATATGCTTTATTACCTTCTAAATTTTGAAATATTATTGGATAAAATTTTATTTTTTGCCTTTATATTGCAATTTTAATTCTATATGTTTTTAGTTTAACTTCTTAATCTTATTTTCATATGCACCGATTGGTATAATATATTTCCTATTCAATAATATATTATGTTACAACTTAATTTTTTATGTCAGGTTTGTTGTTGTAATACTATTATTCTATTAATTAATATAAAAAACAATAGATGTAAAAGTAAAGCATTTAGAATTATCTAATATTAAAATAATCATGCATTAAGAGATTCACTCAATAGTTGAATATTTACAAGCAATTTAAATTTAATAATATCATATCCATATATCAATTTTAATTTGTAATTATATTTTGATATTAATTCATTATTATATATATATATATTTAAGTTTAGATTAGTACTTTATATATTATCTATGTGTAGCTTATTTTAAATTTTATTGTGTCATGGTAAAATAAAACTTTCTTAATATAATTAAGATTTCTTCTAACAAAGTAATTGTGTTGAAATATTATTTGGCATATTACTTTTTTTTAGTTGAATATGTTATTCCTAAGTAGTTTAGAGCAATTAAAACTTTTAAATATTTTTCTTATAGAATTTTATTTTTTCTATACTAATTTTATAATATAATTTTCTGTGAATGTTATTAAAATTTAATGCTTGATAGGTCTGTGTAATTGGGCTCATTCATGATTCACGATTAGAAGAAGGTTATTAAAATTCTGTGTAATTGGATCATTCATAATTCCCGATTTAGGTTTTAAAATTTAATACGTGATAGGTCTGTGTAATTCGGCTCATTCATGATTCACGATTAGAAGTAGGTTATTAAAATTCTGTATAATTGGATCATTCATAATTCACGATTTAGGTTTTTTATCCTAAATTTATATGGAAGAGGTTTAGAATCTTTAGAATTCTAAATTGTTAAAAATTCTAAAATCTGTAATATAATAATTAATAATATTTAAATGAGGGTATAATTATCTTTTCACGATGGAGAACAAACAACTTGAGTATTCACACATTTATATAGAGTATAAATATAATAAGTAACACAAATTTTTATTCTCAGTATTTTAAAACCTAAAAACATGAACAAATAAATTTCTAAACTAAAATAACCTTTCAATCATAATATTATTGCCTCACATTTATAAAATTATAATAATATTATTTTTTTTAAAAATTGTTTTTCTTAATATTTTGAAATATTAAACCAGATCTACCAAATTCAGCCGACCTTGTGCCAGTTGGGTCGCAAGTTGAGTCCTAGCTGAAGAATTTCTTGCTAGATTAGGTTCCAAACTTTACTGTTCCCTGATTCAGGCGCAAGTTGAGTCCTAATCGAAGAATTTCTTGCTAAATTGGGTCCCACATTTTAACAAACTCGCCTCGAACTCGATCTTTGAATCCTAATTGAAGAATTTCTTGCTAAATTGGGTCCCACATTTTGACAAACTCGCCTCAAACTCGATCTTTGAGTCCTAATTGAAGAATTTCTTGCTAAATTGGATCCCACATTTTGATAAACTCGCCTAAAACTCGAGCCGCTGCAATTCCTAGTGAAAGACTCTCCTTTCTAAATTTAGAAAATCACATTTGTTAGTTTGCTCTTGAGAGTATTGAGGAATAGATTATATCAGTTGCAAATTCAAGTGTAGAAGTACTTCAGTGAGTGCGTGTTAAGTAATTCAAAGACAATTTTGTCGTGGAAATTCATTAACCACTTTCTTTCCTCAGTCAAAAATTACAACACTGCAAA
Organism: Sesamum alatum; assembly: GCA_034509735.1. NCBI lineage: Eukaryota > Viridiplantae > Streptophyta > Magnoliopsida > Lamiales > Pedaliaceae > Sesamum > Sesamum alatum. The sequence goes on from JACGWO010000002.1 coordinate 35,630,299, forward strand.
TCTTGGAACTCCTCAAAAATTACAAATGCCATGTTCAGACATGCAGAAAGAAAATATAACTGCGTTCCTCATCCTCACCCCCTTCAAATATTAGGCCTTGTCCGAGCCAAACCATCATCCCTTCAAATATATATAGACTCGCTCAATCGTGTAAATAAGGTGTATCTCTTCTCTTCCCCACGCCCCAAGCCAGAGGCAACAATATTTACTCAAGCTGATGAAGCAGCTTTGCAAACCGGTAGCTCATTTTCCACGTAAGGTGCAATCCTCAGCACAGGATTTCTCTCAAAGAAATTAACCGGCTTGAGGTCGAAGCCCGACGACACGGTGGGCATGATTGGGAAGTCCTCCTGGCATGGGACGTGATGGAACCCCAATGTGTACCACAAGACAATGTCCTTGTTCTCAATCGGCCGATCCCTGCATAAACGTCACCGCGAGTTTAACAAAAATGAATCTTGATTTTGAACCATAATTGTATTTCACTACAACAAATATAACCTTTTGTCATAGCTAATCACAATGCCGCTGGATATTGGTTGTTATTTCAGTGGACAGGCCAAAATATTAGCTATACCTAAGAATCATAGTCAATAACTTAAGTTTTTATATTGATTTGTTTGATCATGGTTAATAGTATTGATTTATCGTAATTTTTAAGTCGTATTAACTAATGTGTGGAATAATCCATTTTCTTGGTCGAGAGCGTTTACCTGTCAGACCATACTTGAATAGTGTCCTCGCCGTGGCTCTGGTAGGCAAACAACCCTCCGGACCATTGTTCCGACTTGTTGTAACGGGTCACCCAAATTTGGTTGTTGGTGAACGCACTTCTCTTCTGCGGAGGATCCTCTGGGTCGAGCAAGCTAGCAGCCGTGCCAGCGGGAACCACCTTGTACCCGACCGGGTTGCCCACTTTGGTCTTCTTGTTCGGATTGATCACGTGGAACTCGGACGGGTCGTACAACTTCAACTTGATTTGTGCCTCTTTCTCCGTCTTTGCAACGGTCTTGTTAACTTTCATGTAGCTCTTTCTTGGCGATGTTCCGTGGGTGTATTCCCTTTGGAGATGAACATTTACAAAGGAATTATCCAAGCCATCGATGTCCATGTCGAGGTAGAAGTTGATGTAGTGATCATGGACAACTCCGATGATGTTGTCCGCCAAGAGGGTTCCGTAGATATCTTCGTTTTCTTTCACCTGGTTCATGTTGACGTAAGACGTGCCCTTTACGATCACTATGCCCGTGAGTGAGACCTGGAGAGCGATTATTACATGAGGACATTAAACGATCGTCAACTAAAGTACTCCAATACCTACACATGTTGATGCTATATGCTAGTTTAATGTAGAAATACTGTCCTAAGGTAAATATAACTGACTTCTTACAGAAAGACTAGTTGCTACAAGCTAGACAAACAACAATAATTGATGAGTGTGACAACATTGTCTGCAACCTTATTCTAACAGTGGAAAGTTATGACACTTATCCCATGAATTCAAGAACCTGTTCATGGCTTGTTCTATTATTAACAACAAAGACAACAACAATGTAAAGATTAGTATGTCCTAACCTTAACATGGATCAATCCATCAGCATGGAACTCCCAATCCACAATATAGTCATAGTTCGCGAGCGATGCGACCATTCTCACAACCAATGAAATCTTTGGCCTCGCCTCTAGAATCTGCGGAGAACATATGCATTTTCTACATTAGTACATACGAAGGTAACAAAACAAATATGAACTTAAACGAGGTAGTTATAGAAGTTGGTTTTTACCAATTTGCCTGTAATCGGGCTCTCGGTGTGTCTCCAAGCAGCATCACCAGCATACCGCTCAAAAATACATATCATGTTTGACCTAACATACGGTGTGCCATCGGAAGCTGCAAAAATAGCGTCCATGAACTTGGCGTTTCTTGGACAATCGTTGAGCGGGTCAAGGGAGAGGGCCTGGAGCCCAAATCCGTACTCGCCAGCATCCATGTAAGTCTTGAAGTACCAAGCTTCCTCAGGGTCCATGTACGGGACAAACAACTCCGACGAGAACCCTTGATACATCACATTCCTCAACTCTCCAGTCTCCGGGTCACGAACCCTAGCCCGAGAGATCATGACTCCAGCTCTTGGGTCGGGCTTCAAGTGGAACTCCCAGTTAGCCCACTTCACCAAATGCTCGTCTTCTATGACAAAGTTCGGACCGTTGGGCTGCTCCATGGAGATGGGGTTGGGGAGCTTGATGATCGGGCCGTTCTCGGCCTCCAACCGGTAGTCGGTGCCGGCGGCCTTGGGGATCGGAATGTGTTTCCCTTTGTCTATGATTTCAACAACTTCATTTGTGTCCAGGTCTGTGATCACAATGATGCCCTCAATAGGCCTCATGTAGAAGTTTGCAGTGTCCTTCATGGTGAAGCACTCTAATTTAACCAGTCTTCTTCCATCCTCAGCCTTGCCTGAAATTAAATCAAAGTACAAGAAGAGAAATGAGTGCAAAATAAATAAAAATATTCATGCAGTTTTCAAACATATCTTGAATCCATAAACATTTCTAATTAATCAACACAATAAACAATAAATTTAGCATTTTGTTGCCTACTTCTTGGACTATACTATCTTTGTTAATTGGAAATTCTAACCCAAACTTGGCTCGGCCAAGTGAACTAATCATATGATAAGTGCAATACACTTGCTGTGTGATTGGTGTACAGTTCAGGAAAAGTGACCAATCACGTAGCAAGTGTATCACACTTATTCTGTGATTGATTTGGTTTGGCCAATCCTAATCCAGACAAAAAAAATTTCTTTGCTAATATGTATTTCAAACATAAACAAGGTATTGATGATGTCTATAAATAAACATTATATTACAAAAAAATTATATTTCCACTACAAAAAAAATAGCTCAATAACTAAAAAAAAAAAAAATTGACATTGTAATCAGCATGAAACTAATTAACAAATAAATTTTTACTAAATTCGTTGTTAATCCACATTAGCATAGAATTCGACTATTTCTTGTAGTGTTCACACCAAATATGATTAACCCTTAAATTAAATTATGTTTTTTATTCAAATAAAATTTAATATTAAAATTATAAAAAAAAAATCTTATTCAAAGCAGGTACAAGGTTATTCCAGATTGACTTTTTTTTGTTGAATTTAAGAGCAAGTTGGTGAAATCAATTTGCTCTTGACAGTGACATAATGAGTCTCCAGCAACATATCCACACAAACCCAATCCCAAGAAAACACCAAAAATCATGTGCACAAGTCACACAGCCTATATAACAAAATATTATCTTCACTCCACTCAAATCCAATCTATTCATTCATTCTAAAAGTGCAACCTTTCATGTGCCCCAAAAGTCAGATTTGGCTTCAAAATAAATAAAGAAAAATTCATCATCAGAAATTCAATGAACACTGAACAATAGAATTATTAAAATAAAATAAAAATAATATAAGTCCAAGTAAAATATATAATTACGGAAGGGTAAAAAACAATAGAATTTCTTACCGAACCATCCGGGGGAGAAAGGCAAGCAGGCGACATCGTTGAGATCAACTCCTCTCTCCAAGATCGTACGGTTGAAATGAGCACTGGAGAGCGGCGCGAATATAACGTTCTGCATATCCTCCAGCGTCACCAGAGGGAACCCGGAGATGTGGCTGGTGTCGTGCTCCACCACCTCCCCGCTCTCCACGTCCACCGTCAGCAAGTAGTTCTTCCCGGCGGCGCGTGCTATGACGGACGCCTTCCGCGGCGGGAGGGGATCCCCCTTCTGCCACTTGAGCACTACCTGCTTCTCCGGGTCCTCCAGCACCAGGGAGTGGACGGAGTACACCGATTTCCCGAAGTAGGATTTGATAACTTTATGCACTTTGTTCATCTCCTGGATGGTGAGCGGGTCGAGGGGATGGTGGGGGACATCCGCCGTGTGGTCATGGTGGAGTGGAGCGGGGTTAGGGTGGCGGAGGATGCGGTTCTTGGCGGTGCACCAGGCGGAGTTGGTGGCGCATTCGAGCAGCTCCGACTTGTCGGAGAGTGGGGTGGGGAAGTTGAAGGCTGTGAAGAGTATGAGTAAGACTGCGGTGCAGATGAAGAAGAGACATCGAAGGAAGTTCTTCCCTTCCATTCTTGCTAACTGTGGTGTGTTTACTATGGTGTAAGAGTGTGTGTGTGTATATATATATAGACAGAGAGAGATGGTGTGATGATTGAGTAGGTGAAAAGGGCTGGGTGGTGTTTGGTTGCAATATTTTATTAGAATTGTTGTTTAATGAAGAAAAGTAGAGCAGACATGGGAGGAGGTAGGTGGGGAGGTAGAGTAGTGGTGTGTTGGAGCTCATGATTCTCGATTACTTGGTCAAATTGTGGGGTGGAATATTTAATAATTTTTTGATGGGATTGATACTTTAGTTTTACTAATTATATTATTGAATAAATTACAATTAATTTATTTAAAATTTGATATAATTATAAATATTTTTATTATTTAAAAAATATAAATACTTTTTAATATTTGATAAAATTATGTAATCTTTAGACAGTTAGAAATTGTTAAATTTGCGCTTGTTGTATTTTCTTTATTTTAAAAAAAATTAAAAAAATATTTTTTAAAAAAAAGTGGAAATTTTTTAAGAATTGTAAAAAAAAATTATCCACTTGGTCTAATAAAAATTAAAAATTATAATTCATAGTTTAGAAGTGCATTTTGACAAGCTCACAATAAAAAATGGATGAAAATCTAACAAAAATTGATGGATTGAGTTATTTATTAAATGACAGTTACAATTAGAGGGGTATTGGTAATTTTTTGAAAAATGAGGAGGTATTTATCCTATATTATTCGCATTTTATGATCAACTTTTTTATTTAATAATTGAGAAAAATTGTCAATATTTCAGGGTGTTTGTAGTATGTTTTAATATTATGATGGATGAATTGTGAAAAAAAAAAAAATGTAAGTTAAACCGTAGTGAAATTGATGGGGATAGGAAATTAAAGCAAGGGAAATTATGAAAATACCCTCAAGATTTCAAGATTATTACATTATTGCCATCGAAGGAAGTTGCAAAAGAAGTGGGGACGCAGAATGACGAAGCTGTCCTCAACAGTTTAATCTAGACCGTAGGATTGAGGGAAGTTGAGGGATAATATTGTATTTTTACCCCCTGGAATTTGCTATAAATAGGGGGTGAATCTCATTTTGTAAGGGACTTGAATCATGAATAAAAACTCTACTTTCTACTTTTTCTGTCTTGGCATTTCCTTGTGTTGACTTGAGGCAACGTGCTTAGACTAATCACCTCCCGAATCTTTCACCATCAGAAATTAATTTGAAAACAAATGTAAGAATGTGAGAAAGAAACTGAAGTTTGAGTGTTTGAAAAAAGTAATTTAATATTTATAATTTCATTAACAAGTTAGTAAAGTTGACGAAGAGCACCTTATACTTTTAGTTTAAATTATTTTAATTTAAAAGTTAAGAAGTTGAAGTTATAAGTAAAAATAACTTTTTTCTAATTTATTTTCAACGATATGATACGCTTGCAAACAACCAATTTGTGAAAGAGTTTTATTGCTATTTTGTTTGTCATAAACAAATTCAAAATTCATTTCTTTTTTTAGTTTTTTTTTTTTTCTGAAGAACTGGATTATTACAATGGAGCAAAATGGTAATAAAGATATATGTGGAGTTAATTAGTTGTGAGTGACAGTATTTGATATTTTTTAAAAATTAATGAGTAAGAAATTATGAAATATTTATTGATACTGGGAAATCTATTTTTCATCGTTCATCCTTGGACCAATACATTTTTCATCATGAGTTATGGTATTCTTATTAATAATTGTATAAGTTATAAAAAAAACAAGTTCACTTTTAGTCATTCGTTAGTATTTTGATGAAAAAGATACGCAACGGTTAATTTTTTGACCTTTTGGATAACGTCCACGTGCTTAATACGTACAGTTGTTGTCAAAATACTAACATAATCTAATAAAATGACTGAAAATGAGAATTTTTCTAACTTATGGGATTATTAATGAGAATTGATATAATTAATGAGTCGAAAAGTGTACTGAACCTTAGCTATGGAACGAAAAATATTATTGTCCTTATAGATAATTTTTGGGTTAAATGCAATTTATACCTCCTGTGATATAAGTGTTAGAAAGATAAATTAAATAACAAATTATGTCTATAGGATTAAATCGTGACAAGTTATTTGTTACGATGTGAGACACATAATAAGCTCGTGACACGTGGATGATGGTTTATGGCACCCAATCATTATCTGATCGTGTCTAATCAACCGAATAGGTGTATCCTTTGATTGAAATGATGTATCTATTGGGCGAAACGATGCGTCCATTTGGTGAAATGGATATGTACTTTGAGTGAAATGATGCGTCGATTCGGATGAAAAGTCATAACCTTTCAAATACATCTTTTCCGATTGGACATGTTCATTCAATGGTACCTTTCCTCATTTTCATTTCATTTCATTCGATCAATATTCATTCAACTTGAAAAATATTTTAGAGCACTTCAAAGTGTTAGCAATAAAAATATTGTCTTTTATTAATAGAGTTCCAAAGTATTATTTGGCTCGTCGTCTCTCAAAGTTTGTAGTGATGCTAGTTTGAAATTGTAAGTCGTTGTATCTTGGGAGACAAATTGCCGTTTTCGTTAGAACCAGAGCGAGACAATAATTATCTTAAAGATAAAAAGTTTAACTCTTGTCTCGAGTTTATAATACACAATTCCCGTATTCCTCGATTTCTCCCAACAATAAGCAATATGTAAAAAAATCCTATGAAAAAAAATTAGCAAACCCCCCTTCTTTTTTGGAAAATGAAGCAAAATCCCCGTTCGTTTTGGAAAATGAAGCAAAAAAACAAAAAAAAAAAAAAGTCTGTTATGCTTGATTTATTTGTTGAACAGGCTAATTAATCCATAGGCAATTTGTTTTATTTTTATCTTTAAATTAATTTGGGAACTAATATCTCAGAAACATAGGAATAAATCATAGTTTTGGATGTGATTTGGAGCCTTTAACCATGTCTCAATAATTGCACTTTACCCCTTATAAAAGTGCTATTAAGTAAAAAATCCCTCTAAATAAAAAGAAGAGCAAAAGACGTTTACTGTTTCCCACCTCAGGGATTACCTTGCTCTTTTTGCAAGAATTCAGGGACCGCATTGTTTTTTCTTTTCTTTTTTTTTTGTTCAAGGGGAGTATTTTGCAAATTATTATTTTTGCAGGGAGACCTGTTGCAATTAACCCATTTTTCCTCTTATACTGTTTTAGAGTTCTTCATATGATCAAACATTCTCTAATTAGCATTTACTTCACTATTAAGATTAGAATCATACTCAACCTTCATTTGTACTATCCATTTATTTTGCAAACATATAATGCAATAAATTACATTTATTATGCAAGTATGTTCAGATATACCCTGATTTTCTCTCCATAATTTTTTAAGAATGTTTTCATGTGAAATATGGGTGTTAGTATCTATTATCAAGTGAGATGGAAGAGATATAACTTTTTATCATGATTAATTTTTATAGTTAAAGAGTAAAAAGTAGTCGTACCGAATACTAATTAATTATGACTGGGTAGTACATCAATCAGTGTTTTTATTGGGATGTCAAAATATTAGCCATAACTAAAAATTACAGCGAAATGATTTGATTATAACTAAAACCATAACAAAACTTGATCAATCGTGGTCGAAATTTAAGTTTGGCATTCATTTTAGGCCACGTTTACCTGGGCTTATAAGGCTGGATAAGATCTTTAGTACAGTCTAGTAGGCCGTTTATATCGCGGTAAAGGCACCCTGATTTGGAGTAAGGGCTAATACTAATTTACAGTAAAACCTATATAACTCATCGGTGGGTTGAGTATTAGGCCCATTGGCAGAATTAATTTCTCAAAGTAAATACTCTATACTTAATCCCAAACTTTTTTATCATTCACCTAATCAGATTTATTCTATCACCAATTCAGTTTAATACTCAAATTAAACGAGGCCTTATTTGATTGTGCTTGATAGTAGTAAGTTACCATGATTTGAAAGTCATAGTCGTTTATAACGCATGAAACAATCAATTTCTTCATGGTATTAGCAGGTGAGTTTGTTATGCAAAGGCCTCGTTTATTTTGGTGTATTAACCTGAATTAAAAATATAATATTTAACTATGGTTAATTACCATAATTACTAATAAATAGTCGTAGCAAATAATCATAGGCCGCGGTCACGTAACGTTTGTAGGACGCACTACAAGAAAATAACTCAATAGCTACGAAAAAAATTGATGCTAAAATCAGCGGTCGATCTAATTAGTAAGGTAAAATTCATGTTGCTAATCTACATTATTTAATATATATTTTGAACAATTCGTTGCTAAATTCATAGCAAGTAAATTTTGTTGCTAAATTCATTAACAAATAAATTTCTTGTATTGAAAAATATAGATTAGCAACGAGAATTTTGCTTGCTAATTAGTTCGATGTTGATTTCTTTTCGTTCCTATATAGGATTTTTCTTGTAATGACGCGATTTTTGCAAGGGTGGTTAAAACATTTGTCATGCTAAAAGTCATGTAAATATTTTTACCATGGCTGTTAGCTGTGGCAACTAGTTTTTTCATGGTGGAAAAATTAGTATTTTGAATTGGTTTTATTTAATCATGGTTAATAATGGTTATGTACCACTATTTTTTGTCATAGTCCTTGAAATTGTAGCCAACAATAAATTTTTTTCTAGTGTATACATTGAATTTATTGTCTAAATTAACCCTATTTAAATGAAGATATGACAAAAGAAAGTTTTAACCATCATTTAGATTTTTTGATGGAGCACAAGCAATAGAAATTGAGAGAAGGATCGAAGAACTCATCTCCAATATTTTAACCACTCAAAATTGAAAAAGAAAACGATAGTTTATTTTTAAATGAATTTCCCTAGTAAAGTTTGTAGTTATTTAAAAAAAGGAGTCCTAATCTAAATTAAATATGTCCAAATTTTGGATTATCTTATAAAGCTAACAAACTCAGCCCAAAAACACTCTTAACAATATTCTAGCACTAATCTGATAAAATATGATACCCTAACAACAAATACAAAACAAATATAAAAAATGATTAAAAAATTAGAAAAAAATAGGTTAAAAGTACGTCTATGTATATTCTCATAAATTAAATATATATATATATATATCACATAATAATCATAAATATTTTATTTCTTATCTATATCTATATTAATATATATACAAAAAAAAGCCCTCTACCCTCATAAATGACGGTTAGTGCCACCGCCGCACCAATTCTTAAATACGACAATTATACCCTAATTAGATAATTTTTAAAATATAATTATTTTCTTTCTTTACAAAAAGTGACTTCACGTCATTTTAACACCACTGCACAAATTCTTTTATGGGTTAATTACACTAACCTCCCCTGCTATTATGGGAATATACAAATTCCCCCTCTTATGAAAATTACAGAATGCCCCCTTTGATTAACATGTGTTAGTCAAATTTAACGGTATATACTTAAATGACCATTTTGCCCTCCATTTATAAAACTTAAAATAATTCAACAAACTTGAAAATAGAAATGGACCAAAATATCTTCAATTATTTTTTTCCCCAAAAGATAAGCTTTATTTTCTATAAAATAATATAATTTCAATAAATTTATAAGTTTTAATGATTGTTAGGAATATAAATTAATGTCACAACCTACACATGCACAATATGTGATTAAAATAATATTATAAAATAATATACTAAAATTTACAAGTATACACCTTTTTTAAATTTAAAAATAACAAAATAGTCCTAAGGGGTATTTAAGTCATAAAAAATAAAGTTATTCAGGTTGAGGGTATTGTAGGAAGTTTAGACTAATTTTTTTTATGGCATCAACAAAATCCATTAAGTTGGCTAACGGAAGGGGCAATATGTAAGGTGAATATCTTTAAAAGGGAAGTTTATGTAATTTTGATAATAAGAGGGGGGAATTTGTATATTCCCATAGTAGTAGGGGAGGTTAGTGTAATTAACCCTTCTTTTATTTGTCTATAATACCTTAAGTTATTTTTTATTTATTCTTCTTCTTTTGTTTTTTTTTAAAAATAAGATTTGTTGATTTATATAGTTTATATATTTTTTATAATACTTATTAAGCTATAAAAATTATCTATTATATGCACACATAAATAACATGCCAGGAGAACTAGTATAAAATAAATTTAAGCACACACATGAAGTCTGCATCCCTACTTCTAGTATTAAAGAAAAGTATTGGATTACATGGTGGATTACCACTAATTAAGACAAGTATAAGAGTGATTATTTATTTATTTGATTTTTCTTAATTTAAATGAAAAAGAGTACTTATCTCAACTACCACTTGGTTTGAAGAAACCACGTGCAGTTCGCCCCTTCCGTAGTTGGAAGTACTCACAACAGTATCAATCAAACTGTGGGCGTTGCGAATAATAATAATAAATTAATTACTTTCTAGAGCACTTGCTCATATTTTCCATGGAATTATTATTATACTAAATAAATATACGTCACTGCCTTCACAAGATCTTATACTAATATTCATAACATTTCATCCCAACCCTTCGTGGGACCATTATTTTTTTTTCTCAAATAGTAAAATAAGGTAACTCCCAACAGACCTATTACGAAGATTGTTCATGTTTTATGTGTGCCCGTCAATATCTTTATAGTTGACCTGTTATCATCGAAAAGCAAATCTTAACCACATGGGAATCAACAGATAGGGTAGGACGTATGTTTAATCCCATTAGACACTTTGGTGACAATTCAAGTTCATATTATGCATGTGACAGTATTTGACCTTAACCACTAGGCTAGAAGTCCACAACGATCAGATGTTGGATCATTAATCATGTACTATGGTGAATTATGCGTCTATAAGGACATTTTATACACAATTCTTGCTATTAATAATTATATTATGATAAATTATCATCATCTAATATTTTCTTTTATGATAATATTAAATTTAATGTTTAAATTTTTGTCACTAATATTATTTTTATCGTATAATTTCGGAGGAGCAAGTAAGGAGTTGATGGATTCCCCGCATTCTTCTACAAAAAAGCCCTGGTCCTGATGGATTCCCCCATTCTTCTACAAAAAATTCTGGCACATTGTTGGAGAACAAGTTGGCAAAGCCATTATACATTTCTTCAACTACTGTTGATTACCCCCAGCATTGAACCATACTTACATCACACTCATCCCAACAAACGAGGGCAGTCACAGTTGACCAATTCCGACCAATTAGCCTGTGTAACACAACGTACAAAATCATCTCCAAAATTCTCGCAAACAAAATCAAACCTCTACTTGAGCAAATAATCTCGCTGTTCCAAATGGCCTTCGTCCCAGGATGAACTATAAATGAAAACTCGATCATCTCACATGAGCTCATGCACTATCTCCATAACAAGAAAGGTAAGAAAGGTTTCATGGCAATTAAAATTGATCTAACTAAAGCCTATGATCGTGTTGAATGGCAGGCATTGATCCAACTAATGGAGCAACTCGGATTTTGCAACGAGCTGATCTGATGGATCTCGGTGTGTATCCATCCCCAAGCTACTTAGTGCTTATCAATGGAAGCCCTTACGGTTTTTCAAGCCGACAAGGGGAATCCGACAGGGAGACCCTCTTTCTCCATACCTTTTTATTCTTTTTGCTGAAGTCTTATCCCGACTCATATCAAAAGAGGAACTTTGTGGAAATATTAAAGGAATAAAAGTGGCTAGGAATGCACCTGTTATTACATATCTTTTCTATGTTGACGACCTCACTATCTTTTGCAGGGCAACAGAAAGAGATGCATTGGTTGTTCGAGAATGCCTTGAAAAATTTGAATCGTGGTCCAGTCAAAAGGCCAATGCTCGAAAATCATTCATCCACTTCAGCAGGAATGTTCCAAACAGAGAGAGAAGGATTATCCTGGACATCCTTGACATGAATGAGTGTACCCACCAAGCCAAACATCTTGGACTACCATTCTATAAGCCGAGCTCTCGTAGTCAAGTTTTTGGTGAATTGGTGGAAAAGATGACAAGGAAACTGTCAGCTTGGAAAGCCAAGAACCTGTCGAAAGCAGGGAAACTTGTGCTCATCAAGTCCGTTGTTCAATCACTTCCGATTTATCAAATGTCTACATTCCTTATGCCAAAGAAAATCTGTAACAAGATGGACGCAATTTCCCAAAGATTTTGGTGGCAAACTGATGGGGCAGACACAACCAACCGGGTCAGGGCATTGAAATCATGGAGCTCTCTTTGTCAACCAAAATATGCCGGCGGTTTGGGGTTTCGGAAATTTTCTGATTTCAATAGAGCACTTGTAGCAAAAATTGCATGGAATATTTCCTTTAAAACAGACAAAATCTGGTGCTCCCTCATCTCTACCAAATATCTGAAGCATGATTCCATTTTATTCACTGATTTGCAGGTTCATAATCCCTCATGGATATGGCAAGACGTCGTCAAATCTACGAAAATTATCAAAAAAGGATCATGCTTCACCATTTCGGCACACTTAACACTCCGAATCTAGGACGACTCATGGATCCCATCACTACCTGAGTTTTCACCGCAAGGACTGTCAACTCCAGCACCATATTGGCCTCTTCAAGTGTCGGGTCTTATTGATCAATAGTGCAATCAATGGAAAATTGAGTTAATTGAGCAAATGTTTTCCCTAGAAACGGTCCGAGAAATCCGCAAGATCCAAATTCCAAATTATTTGGAACCCGAACGGTTGTTTTGGGCACCCTCTAAGTCAGGGAAATTCTCAACCAAATCAACATATCTCACGATCAAGGAAAACATTGGAATCTCAAACGAGGACGACAGACCGATTGGAAGAAGAATATGGGGACTCAAACTCCATAACAGATTGAAACTTTTTGTTTGGAGAGCACTGTTTGACGTCTTGTCCACACGAGGTAAGTTACTTCAATTTTTCCAAATCCAAGACTCAAACTGTCCGTTTTGCGATTTTCAGGTCGAGGACGCAAAACATCTCTTCTTGCAGTGCCCGTTCACTGAACAATTTTGGTTACTCTCTAAATGGCAAGTGAGACTATGTAGGTGGTCTCACTTGTTACATAGAGAGTGGTTCATGTTCATCTCAAGCAAAGACGCCCCCATGCTCAGTGATCACGAGACTCAGCATGATTTTATCATCACTTGGGCTGTCACACTTGCAGCCATTTGGAAAGCAAGGAATGAGATCACTCGTGGGAAAAAACACGAGACACCAGCTGATATTCCAAAAAAGATTGCAGCTAAAGCAACCGAGCATTGCAATGTTCTGAAAACAAAACGTGAGACAACGGAAACTAATGTTGGTTGGCATCCACCACCTGTAGGATGGCTGAAAATCAATTTTGATATCACTTTTAAAGATGACCTTTGCCATGCTGCTTTTGTTGTGAGAGACCAAGATGGAACAATCCAGGAGATGTTTGCCAAACAAATCTTCGCGTATGATGCTACAATTGCTGAAGTCAAAGCAATTAGACTTGCGGTGGAGAGGATGAATGATAAGAATGTTGAGTATTCCATTTTCGAATCCGACTCAGCCACTACTATCAAATGGATTAAAGAAGAGGAATCAAAAGTTGACCATGCTGCATGCATTGACGTCAAGGAAATCAGGAAAAAATCAGGCTGCACAGAAAGAATTGGGATTTTCGAAAAATTCCCCGACTCTTAATTCTCTTGCACATGGTATTGTCAAATGGGCACATGGTGCAAATAGGGATGGTCCAATTCCCCCCTCTCGACTGACGAAATTTGTGTCGACTAAAATACACGAAAACATACTTAGTCAAACTAAAATAACAATCTTTTTTAAAAATTTCAATAATGTTTATTTATATATATATATATATATATATTTAAAATTTATAAAATTTTAAATTATATACTCGTCGTTGCTCAAATACGTACAGAATAAGCTTTGCATTCGTGTAATGGACGTGCACTGTTTTGTGGAGTGATAAATGTCTATTTTGTGTGGCCGCCATATAGCTGACAAGTTGGATGGACCAACCCCCTCCCACAAGGAGAATAACACGTGATTCTCCACTTTATTGAAAGAAAGTTCAAATTCAAATCGAATTTGATAATCAATTATATAAAAAATATAATTATTTGTAATATAATTAGTATATAATTATAAAAGATTAATCAATCATATAGTAAGTATATTTTATTTACTGTGTAATTAATTTAATTTAAATTATTCCATGAGGAAGAATTCGTAATTATATTAAATTTCAAGAAAGATTATTGTAATTCACTCTATAATTATTGACAAACATAATTATTAGAGCATACTTCTAAAAGCATTCAAGATAAATAAATCACTTAGGAAGAAATTAATAGAATAAATATATTTGTCATGGTGTCAAAAGTCAATGTCCTAAGTATCACATGTTATTAATTATTATTGTCATCTATGGAAAATGGGGTAGCGTCGTCTCCAGCTATGTAAATGAATAACGTATAAATTTTTAAATTTTAATTTTTCTAGTTAACTAACTTTTTGGAATAAAATTATAAAATTTTGACGAAATAAACAGTATTTTACGAAAGCGTATCAATCAGTATATATAAACAAATATTTTAGATCATTTGACACAGTTAGCTGAAATGAAATTGTATGAGTGAATTGAAGAATTTGAGCAATATATAAACTTTAAAATAATTTTCTCTGAAAAGTTTATTCGAAGAATAATTTGTTAATCTTCAATCAAAAACGAATTATATTGTATGATAAGTAGGTTCGACTGATATAAATATATATCAGTATATGTAGTTGTTTAGTATTTATACACTTACGTGAGAGAAATAATATACGTTGACAATAAATAATTTTATGTACTTTCGGAAATATAAGTTTGAGTCTCTAATTATTTTATTATGTTTGTATTTGATAAATTTAAATATTTAAATCAAAACCCATATGTCATCAGACTCAACAACCCATATCTCGTACCAAAAGTCTGAATATCTAAATATAGAAAATATTTTAATTTCTTGGTGTCAGTTCCTGTGTTTCTTGTCATAGATTTTTATATGTTAATACGTATAATTTACCAACTTGCAATACTTACATTTATAAATGAAATAATTACATTGTTAGTCTTGAAATTTAGTATAATTACATGTATATTTTTTATAATTTGAAAAGTTACACTTATAGTATATTTGGTTGGGGGAAAAAGTGGAAATATAGGAGAAGTGGAAGTAAAAGAGGATGTATAAGAAAAAGTTTAGTGTTTGATTTGGGGGAAGAGATGGGGAGAAAGTAAAACTGGATGTATATGACATCCCTCCGAAGTCCAATTTCGTTTCCGTCCAAAATTAGGCGGAAAAGTGAAAGTATAAGGCCAAAAAGACAAAAAGATACATATTTTATTTTTATTTACTCTATTGTCCATATATATATATATATACTTTCCAATTCTTTTTTTCTTCCCGCTGATAATACCGTATATATCGCCAGAGAAAAGATAAACAAATTGTTGGAAAAACTACTACGTTGAAATCAACAATCCATGCAGTAAACATACTTTGCATATGCGATTTTTCAAAATTTTTTATTGCTAATTTGTTATTAATCTTGATTGAATAATCTTTTTCCCTAATCGTGTTCCCTCTTCCCAGTGCTGGCACGAGTAATTTTTATTCTGTTTAAACTGAATAGTTTAGAATAAATGAACAATATTCATTTTGATGAATATTTTTATTAATAAAAAATATTATTGTTCTTGTTTGATATAAATTTTTATTACTAAGGTTTTTAAATCTTTGATATTAGTATAATATGAACTTGTTTATATTTTAATACAAAATGAAGAGAAAGGGTTAAATAGTAACATTACAAAAATTAGTCTTTTGAATCTAATTTTCTCCTATCAAACAGGAGAAAGTATTTGAGATTTACTCCCCTTCCAATCATACCAAACAATTTGAAGGAAAACTATTATTCTTTCCCTCCCCTTCCGAGGCTTCCCCCTTCACTTTCCCTTTCCTCTTTTTTGAACCATACGAACCCTTAGTATTTCTGATGTATGTTTTCGTCACTACAAGAAATATAACATTTTACCATGGCTAATTGCCATAGTTAATAATAAATAGTCATGACAAATAGTAATTGACCACGACATGTAACGATTGTTGGCCGTGGTTTTTGCGAGGGTAGCTAAAACACATCATGGTTAAAAGCTGTGGCAAATATTTTTCTCATGGCTCTTAGCTGTGACAAATAAATTTTTCATGGTGGAAAAATTAATTTTTTGCATCGGTTTTATTTAACTGTGGTTAACAATAATCCATTTAACATAATTTTTAGCCATAGCACTAAAATTGTAGCCAATAGTAATTTTTTCTAGAGCGTCTAACAAGTAGATTCGTCAATTAGTTAAATTCGTGAAATTTATTGACATCAACAAAAAAAGTTGAATGAAAATTCATATTTAGTCCCGATTGATAAATTACAAACATATTACAGGTCAAATAAATATTTCTAATAAAACTACCATTGTATATCTCACTAGAAAAACTTTAAATTTAACCATGGCTAATTCCCATGGTTAAAAATAAATACCCATAGTGAATAGTCATTCACCATAGTCATGCAATGGTTGTTTCCCGTGGTTTTTGCAAGTGTGGCTAAAATATTTATCATGGCTAAAAAAACCATGGCAAAAACATTTGTTTTGACTCATAACCATGACAAAAATAGTTTTTATGGTAGATAATGTAGGTTTTTGCAATGATTTTTATTTAACCATGGTTAATAATAATTATTTACCATGGTTTTAGTCCATAGCCAATAATACTATAGTCAATAGTGAATTTTTTTTCTAGTGTCTTCATACGCTAATGCACGTGAGGAGGTACATATTTACCCTTATAAGGGTAATTTATTCACAAAAAAATTATTTAATTTGTAATAAGTTCTGTAATAAGTCAAAATCGTAGGTAAGTATGAATTTTCATACAACTTATTTGATTATGTTAGTAAATTCTGTAAATTTTATTAACAAAAGAATGTATGTGTTGGATGAAAATAAACTTCAAAGAAACTAAGAGGGTGTTTGGCTAAGCTTTTTTAAAACATCTTATAAGCTCCTACATCTGATAAGATGTTTTAGGAGTTTATAAGATGTTGGAGCTTATTTTAAAAATAAGCTCTTAAAGTGTTTGGATAAAATAAGATGTTAAAACTTATAAGATGTTTTCACATCTTATAAGATGTTAGGATGTTTGGCATAATAAGATCTTTTTATTGGTAAATTGACCAAAAAGGACATGATACTATTAGAATCAAAAAATGGTGGATTATGACCTAAAGTTTGAATAAAAATAATATATATGTACATTCATGCTAGTCGAATAATAATATGAATATATATGTTTTTTCTCTTGATGCAATGACTATTTCTAATTGTATAACTTATAACGTCTTGAATTTATATTTTCTCAGTAAATATAATATCACGCAATCTTATTTTTATTTAGTTATAATAATTTATTATTTAATAATGAAGCATTTTTTTTAAATGGAAAAAAATTAATAACAATAAAATTTTAAAATCCTAGAGAGAGAATGTATGTGTGTGTGAAGAGAGAGAGAGTGTGTGTGTGGAGAGAGAGAGAGAGAGAGAGAGAGAGTATATGTGTATGTAGAGTGTGTGTGTGGGGGGAGCGGGGGTGAATGAGAGTATTTTTGTCATATAATATATTAATCTTATAGAACTTATAAGATGTTTTGAAAAAAGTTAGAATTGTTAACTTTTTTTTAAAAAGCTTATAAGATCCAAAACATCTTATTTTGAGATTTTATAAGCTCTTTAACAAAAAATTTGCCAAACAAATTTTTGAAGCTTATAAGCTCTCAAATATCTTGTAAGATGTTTTGAGGAACTTATAAGCTTAGCCAAACACCTTCTAAATCTAATTTCCAAATTAAATAAAATTTGCGTATAATTATACCTAATATTAACAAAAAAGCGATGTAATTATCCCTTTATAAATACATTGCATATGTACACCGTGAATTTGCTATTCCCAATTTGACAAGATAAAATATAAAAAATGGCTATTACCAAAAATATCAATTTCTTTCCCAAGATAACGCCTCGATTTTTGTATTTGGCAGCCAATCTCTGGGTAAATTTTGGCTCTTTCTACTACTGAATTGAAATTTTATGATTAAGAAATTATGAATTTAAATTGTGTTAATGAGGAGATTAGCTAGTTTTGTGATAGCTTGTGTTCTCTATTTGTCTATTTTTACATATTTTATTTGCAATTATTTATATTGATGTGGGTAAAAATAATTGATACGATGATGTGTGTATTTTTCACCCCCTTTGAAAGAGGGATGCTTGGGGTATTTATAGGAATGTCCCTTTACAAAAATCGTCCTATTTTCCTTTACGAAAAGGCCTTGACCTATTTTTCATCTTGGCGTCTAAGCGAATAAGGGGATGAGTCTGTCCTCGGAGGATTTCCTCGTACACCTTTTCTGATTAGCTCGTAGATTCTCCGAAAATATTCTCGTATATTTCCTCTTTTTTTGGATCTGGTCGTGGATTTCCTTTTAGAGGGTTTGTTTCTCTTCTTCCATTCGTAAAGACAACTCGTAGTTTGCTTAGCCCTCGTTCTTCCTCGACCTCGTATCCTGATACAATATGACCTTATCCTCGAGAATTATCCTCGGCCTCGTGGACTGCTATCGCTCGTCCTCGTGGATTAAACCTGGAATTTTTAATAGAAAAAATGACAAAGAGAAGAGGAGGGGAGCTGGTACGAGGGGTTTTCGTTTTACCCCACATCACTATCCCCCAATTTCTTTTTTTTTTATTTTGAAAAAATAAAGAAGAAATTATTTATTTTTTGATGGAGACTTTGAGGAATTTATCCTTTCTCACGCTGCTCTGACTGTCCAACTCGAATTGGTGGAAGCTTATAACTGAAACCTTCAAGGTCAGATAGTCTTGGTTGGGTGCACGAAGTGGGTCATCAGTAGACTGTAGAATTTTTTAGGCTTTTTATGGGCCTCCTTTCCAGGGGTTCAGTTATTATCATTCCCCCTATTTTTTAGGGGCCTTCCTTTTGAAAGCCCTTCTTTGAAAACTTGCAAGTTTTGTATTGAATTGATCAGACGCTTTTTTGCTTTAATTTCGAACCTCTGTGCGTTCTTTTTGATCTCAACTTCGACCTCGTGTACGGAGGCCTTTTTTTTTTTTTTCTCCTACTTGTCATGCAGTAGCTTGCCTTCTTCTTCCTTGAGATTTTCCACTCCTTTACTTAATTTGGCGATTTCAAGTAGGTCGTTTGATTTCTCCACCCTAACTCAGGTTTTGAGCTCGTCGCTTTTCAAGAATTCATTGTTGAATCCTGTGGCCGCAAACTCTGATGGTGTCGCTTCATACGTGATAGGGGAACACTGAGAGGCAAATGAGACCTATTGGGTGCCCCCTCCTCGTCTCTACTTTGTGGTCCACGTCGCTTCCAGTTACGAGTGTCGTAACGATTACACGAATTTAAAGTTTCACCTTGGCCCATTTGCCAAAACTCCTCTTCTTCTCCATTCTTTATCTTTTCTTTTCCCTCTACCGTATTGTTGAAATTAGTTTGTTGCTTGCACGTGCGTTCGTCGATTCTGACGATAGTGGTGCTGGCGTCGGTGATGGAGGTGCCGGCGACGATGTTCGGAGGTCCGTATGTGGGGAGGAACTGTAGCTCACTGGATCCTTGACCGAAATGGATGGCTGACGGCTCAAAATAAGTGCCGTGAGGAGAGGAGTCGAATGGTGGTGGTCCGCTGGCGTGAGTTGTAAGGATGGCAGCGGGAGGAGCAAAAATAGAAGTAGAATTACAACCGCAACAGGCGGTCGACGGGCAAGTGGCGGCGCGTGGCGTCTCGAAGGAGGACACGCGCGACAGTTGTGGACAGATCGGCGGATGGCGGTCCGGTAGGCAGTGAGCGTGGTTGGAGACGCACCGGAAAATTTTTCCGGCGGCCGAATGGCGGTGGCGCAACGGCTGACCGGCGGGCTTCTAGTTTTGGGTTTTCAGTATCTCTCGTACTCAAAAGAAATATCTGAAATTCCCACAGACGGCGCCAATTTGATGTGGGTAAAAATGGTTGATACGATGATGTGTGTATTTTTCACCCCTTTGAAAGAGGGATGCTTGGGGTATTTATAGGAATGTCCCTTTACAAAAATCCTCCTATTTTCCGTTACGTAGAGGCCTTGGCCTATTTTTCATCTTGGCGTCCAAGCGAATAAGGGGATGAATCTGCCCTCGGAGGATTTCCTCGTACACCTTTTCTGATTAGCTCGTAGATTCTCGAAGATATTCTCGTATATTTCCTCCTTTTTTTGGATCTGGTCATGGATTTCCTTTTAGAGGGTTTGTTTCTCTTCTTCCATTCGCAAAGACAACTCGTAGTTTGCTTAGCCCTCGTTCTTCCTCGATCTCATATCCTGCTATAATATGACCTTGTCCTCGAGAATTATCCTTTGTCTCGTGGACTACTATACGATAGTCTCGTCTTCACTGATTAAAGCTTGGCCTCGTCTTCGTAAATTAAATCTGGAGTTTTTAATAAAAAAAAATGACAAAAAGAAGAGGAGGGGAGCTGGTACGAGGGGTTTTCTTTTTACCCCACATCATATATCTTAATTAATCTTAATGTATTAATATATCAAGTAGTGATATAAATCAATTCGATCAAAGAAAATCAGCATACTGAACAAATACAAATGCGGAAAAAATGTTTTCAATCGAATTGGATTTTGCTTTTTAAAAAAAACGTGACATTTACATGCTCTGTATATAAATATTGCGAAATATTTTATACCTGTAATATACATTATTAAATAGAACATAAAATACAATAATTCTTGAAATTTTCTCTAAAGTGGGTGTTTATTGTGAAGTTTATAATATAAAATATTATTGTAATAATATTAATTAATGTGATTTCTTATAAAAATTTAGAAAATTTTCTTGTAACATGCTCATATCTCAAAAGTCATATGTATGTAATAATCTCAAAAAGTTACTTAGAGATATGGAAGGGTTTTTACACTATATTTTTTGGTGTAACACTTCACTTGGTAAAATATCATTACCATACTTTTTGTGGCATATTAAAGCATTTATTGATCTATGTACTTGGATCCACAAAAATAAATAAATATAAATGTCTAAAGTCGCCAATGAGATTTTTGTCTTGATACAGTAAGGTTAATTTGAGGCTCCAAAATTTTTTACTGAGCAAAGGTTTCGGACAAATCTCGTGTATGTATGTGGTTGTTTATTTATTTATAAGGTGTAATGTAATTTATCCTTATATGATATTGCAAATGAGCAAATTACCCCCATAAAAAAAATAAATAATTTACTTCTGTGTTTTTTTAAAATGAAGCAATTTACCTCCCTGTCTAGGGAGGTAAATTGCTTCATTTTAGAAAACACAGAAGGTAAATCGCTTCATTTTAGAAAATACAGGAGGTAAATTGCTTCATATGATAAATTGCTATTTATTTTTTTCATAAGAAGATAATTTGTTCATTTACAATATTACATGAGGGTTGCTTGCATTTTTTCCTTTATTTATATACTAGTTTGTAACCTAGTGTGTTTTGTTGATTTGTTTCTTATAGTAGTACTAATAAACTTGATACGATTTTGAGTATCTTATACTTTGCATGATGTAATTGGTCGTTTCATACTAAAAGTAATAATAAAAGTCAAATGTTCATCTATAGATAAATGCGTTGCACCGAATTTGACATGCGTAAAAATCTATTTATACCATATCAATGCATTATTAACGAGTATGTACTTCAATTTACGGAACATTCAAGTTGAATTAATTGTCAACATGTAAATAAGTGTAGTTACTAGTGTGGCTGAAAGTCTATTTGTGGCTTAAAATATGTTTTTCTCTTAAACTCGTTAAGATATTGTTCAACTTAATCATGGTATTCCCGTCAGATTTCCTAGTAAGACGTCTTGCCAAATGTAAAACTTGTACAATTGTGGGAACATTCAATATATAAAGAGATGAAAGGGTAAAATTGTCCAAAATGTTCGAGAGGGTGTTTGTAATATTTGGCATATTTCAGGAATGCAAAATGTATTTAATTCGTATTTCGATCTCCATAACCAATATATAAGCATATACTTTATAGTCGATGTACAGACAAATACATATGCGTACAGTAGATTCACTATAAATTAATACTTGATAAATTAATAATTTCTGTAAAATAACAAATTTTCTTGTTCCCAAGGTCTAAATTAATAATTTCGATAAATGAATAAGATAATATTTTTTCGAAAGATCCTTATAGAAATTTATGGTCACTTCAATATTATAAATTAAAATTCTATAAAATTATAAATATAACTAGGACAACTTAGTAACATATGATTCTATTGTTGTTTGCTTCTTTTTAAAATTTAAATCTAGTTGTATTTCATCTTTAACTTTCCCTACTGCATCCAAAGCTCCAATTTTGTGTTCTCATGATGCAACAAAAAATTGCAAAAAAATTGTCGATATGAGTGCTTCCTTCTGCGTAATTAGTTGCAAAAAAAATTGTTCGATAAGCTTTCAAGTTTGATTTCGATTAGTGCAAAAATAATAAAATATACTTAAAAATTTCAAATTGCTCGAGTTCAACTCATATTTAATTCAATTAAAGCTCCATTAGATCAATAAACAAACCAAATTCAAACACAATTGATATTAATTCAAATAAACTTGAACAAAGATGTGTTCGACTCGACTCGACAATCATTAAAAGTTCTTTTCATAAATTCTTCCCTTAAATCCAAAATGTTCCATCCAAATATAAGCTTAGGCCAGACCAAATCCAAAACCACCCTAAATACAACGGGTTTAGAAATCATACACTGAGTTTCGAGTTTTAGTATTTAGAACTCAGTTGCAAGAAAATACAAGCATGACATTCTAATAAATCAAAGTAAGAATAGAAAAACTAATACATTATGTACTGATAATAACTATAAGGTAAACAGATAAGCATCGGGATTAATGCAATTTACCTTCCTGTGATATTGTAAATGAGCAAATTACTTCCCTATAAAAAAAAAAAAATTACCTCACCATGTTATTTAAAATGGAGGTAAATTGATTCATTTTCAAAATTACATGGAGGTAAATTGCTATTTTATTTTTCATAGGAGAATAATTTGCTCATTTGTAATATCACAAGGGGGTTGCTTGCATTTTTCCCGATAAACTTCTAAAATATATCCTGTCAAAAAAATTAAAAAAATAAAATTACAATCAACGAATTCTTTTTAATTAAAAATAATATTATTTGTTTTTTATTCCAAATGTCACTATCATATTTAATAATTACAATTTGGATCAGAAGAAAATGTTGTTGAGCCAGTATTAGGGTTAAATAAAATTTACCCCCAGTGAAATTCGACAAATTTAAAAAAGCCATTATATAGAAAAAGAAGATATAAAAAACTTCTGAAAAATATTGCACCCTGCCCCCTGTCAAGGGTTTTTTTTTTATATATCTTTTCTTTATAAAGAGTTTTTTTGAATTATTTAAAAATTATAGGGGATAAATTACAATTAATCCATGAGTATTGGGTTTGGCAAACCCCAATTATGATCCGTTGACTTCATTGCAAGGTGCCATTCATATTCATTAATTATAGATGAACCTGAAAATTCTGGCCCTTTGCCTAACTTTGTCTTAACATGACATTCGACGGATTGAATTTAATATTTTAAATTTTATTCGGCTACGTTTTCTTTTTTCTGTTTTTTTTTTTTAAAGGCTGCAATTGGATCCCTATAGATTTGGATAAAATGTTTTAAGTATCTCCATATTAAAATAATTCAAAATTTGATAATATTTAATGAAATATTATTCAAATTTATAGTTGAAGGATTTAAAATCATTCAAATTAAGAACTATATATCCTAACAAATCCAAATAATTTGTAATTCATAATTTGAAATCCTTCAATTCAGATATTGTAAAAGGTAAAGCACAAAATTAATCTTCTGCATATATGAGAGATTAGAAGAATCAGAATTGGGTTTTAATGAGGGGAATATCTCATTCATATATGAAATTGTACATCAGGGTTAGTATATATACACAAGAGAAGAAAAATATTTCCAACTACCCTAACTATCCCTATCCACGTAGGCATCCACCAAACTAACAGCTGGAGGGTTAGTTGCTATATAAAACGTGCTTTACTTAAAGAAACGCCTACAACTAAAGTGAGAGTTTAAATATAAAACATGGATGAACCAATTGCTACAGCCCCCCTCAAGTTGGATTGTAGGAATGCAAACCCAATTTGGACATAAGGTAGGTGAAAGCATGGGAAGCGAGGGACTTAGTGAAGAGGTTTGCAGGTTGATCCTTCCCCGGGATATGGAGTGGAGTGAGAACCCCCGCTTGAACTGACCCCAGACCAAATGGCAATCGATATCGAGGTGTTTGGTCCGATCGTGGAAGATAGGATTCTCAGTGATGTGGATGGCAGCTTTGTTGTGTCACACCACAAAGGATCCGGCAACGTGAGAGGAATTTGGAATCAGCAAGCAAATAGCTGATCCAAAGAAGCTCACAAACGGCCGACCCCATGCTGCAATATTCAGCTTCATCTTAAGAACGGGACACCGTGGCTTGCTTCTTGGTCTTCCAAGAGATTAATGCACCGCCAATGAAGATGCAAAAACCTAAAACGGACTGGCGAGTGGTAGGGCAGGAGGCCCAATCAAAGTCAGAGTAAATGCACAGCTGCAAGAGGTGCTGGCAGGGAAAGGAGATATTAGGGCGAGAGAAGCCAAGGTACAGAAGCCTAACAACCAGGCGCCTGTAACAATCAGGCGAGGGAATAGGAGGACCTGCATCCTCAGCGAACTTGAGCCCAAAGGGAAAGGGCATAGAGATAAGACAAGCATCGTGCAGACCATAATCAACAAGGATATCAGAAAGGTACTTCGACTGAGTAACATAAGTACCTTGATAGGAGCGAGCTAATTCCAAACCAAGGAAATACTTGGCGAACCCAAGGTCCTTGATCGTAAAGAGGTGATCAAGGTAGCACTTCACCTCGTGTAGACTATCCAAAGAAGCCCCAGCCAATAATACATTATCGACGTATACTAGTAAGGCAATAAACGAGGCCCCAGAACCTTTGATTAAAAGGCAGTGATCGTTGGACAACTGTTTGAAACCAAACGCCTCCAACTTAGTCATAAACTCAATGTTCCACTGACGCGAGGCTTGCTTCAATCCATAAAGAGATCATTTCAAAAGGCAAACCTGTCCCGGATGAGCTTTGGAATACCCCTCGGGAGGAGTCATGTACACCTCTTGTTGGAATAGGTGAC
Source organism: Sesamum alatum (assembly GCA_034509735.1). Lineage (NCBI taxonomy): Eukaryota > Viridiplantae > Streptophyta > Magnoliopsida > Lamiales > Pedaliaceae > Sesamum > Sesamum alatum. Next base: position 35,655,834 of record JACGWO010000002.1, read on the forward strand.
CAGAAAGCCAATAGGTTTGGCGATTTGTAACCTATCTGACAACTTGATGTAAATGTAATATTATTATGTGATGAATAAAATGAGTATTCGTCACCTCTGGTGCTTACTTTGTTGCGCTCATTTCACATTTGTTAAAACGGTGTTTAACTTATATCGCAACAAAGCCCACAGACCATGGATAACAACTCGTGCAGTTGGGCCACGCATTGGATGGTGGTTATGAAACCAACTGATTAAGAGTTGGGTCTGAAATGATCCAAGTCGAGGACCTCGAGGCAGGGCATCGAGAGTCCTATTGAGACTTGCGTCAAGAGTCATGTTCATTAGATGAGTGCCGTGTTTCATCGGAGACAGGCGTGGGACGCCTACACGATCTTGATGGGTTGGTCGACTGGGGTCGAGCCGACTGGACTGACTCGCGGGGATCATCATATGGAAGCCTTGGAGGCTTGGTCGGTATGATTGGTTTTCCCCAGTTCCGATAGTACGGGAGTAATCCTCAAACTTGAGGGATCATGACAGTCGCGTGCACATGACGACTGTATCTTGGATCTGGCGAGAGGTGATCATTCTGTAAGATGATCATCATAAGCCTTGTCCAGTGCAGTCGGAATGTGTAGCGAGGACGGTGGATTCCAAGAAGAGGATCCGTCTCCTGTCAGTATGTGACAGAGGTATCTCCTATGTACTCGGAGACACGTTCATGCTGTTTGAAGCTGTGGTCACAGTGGTTGGTCGAACAGGGAATGGTTTTCTGTGTCGACGCAATGAAGCATACATGGTCTCGAGTATTAAGCATAGATGTCTAGTCAAGGATGGGAACCGACGCCCAATTCCATACCCTAGACTAAGGCCGGGAGACGGTAGACGGAAGGATCGTACCCGTACGGAATCGGCGCCTAAATGTTCACGCCAATTCACCTAGTCTCTAGTGCCATGGACGGTTGCTAGATGGCCACCCATGGTAACGGGCCCTTGTGGGACAAGGGCCCAAGTCTAGCTGAGGGTGAACCTAAAGGGTCACACATAAATCACCGAGGAGGTTGAGAGATCGACTTGGAGTCAATCTCGAAGGATAAATAAGTAATTGGATTACTTAAGGGAAAGTCCATTGGATGGACGGGCCGATATTGTATCGGGATTTCATTTAATCGGTAAATTGGATTTTCGATTGAATATGGAAAGTTGAGACGTTGGATCTTTTAATTGGATTAAAAGATCAACGAGAATAATTTAAATGGACATTAAATTGGATTTAATGTTGGGTTCGTCATAATTGGATTACGATAAAACCCGGTTCGTTAAATTTTACTCAAGAGGAGAAATAATTCCTATTTTGCAATAGGAAGAAGTTGGACTTCTTCCCTTAATTAAACATGGCCGACATGCTCCCTTGGATGAAGCAAAATCAGCCATGTTTCATGTTAGGTGGTATGTTGACTTGTCTCTTTTGGAAAGAGACAAATCAACTCCAATCAAGCTCTTCCCTTTTGGTATGATTTGATCATACCATAAATTTTGATAGGCTTGATTGAAGAATTGATGGAGATTGATTGTAATGAATCTAGACATCCTTGGATGAACCTAGACACATTCCAATAATCACATTAATTATGTATATATATTAGAATATACAACACCAAGCATAAGTAATTCATCATTCATCTTTTTCTAGGAAAAAGAGAAGACAAAAATCCCTCTCCTCTGTCTCAACTCTTGGCCTCTCTCCCTCTCTCACACTTGTGTTTTTTCACTTGATTTTGAATCAAGAAGAAGAACAAAGTAAGTTTAAGAGAGCACTAATTGATAGTGTTCTTCTCTTAAACCAATTCCTTCTTAAACCCGTTCTTTTCTAGCAAGAAGAACGTGTGTTTCTTCCGGTGTAGTGTGGATCACCTTTGGAGAATCCATACGTTTGGATTTCGTGAGCATTTCGGAGAAGGAACAACGCAAGTAGCCGGGAGCATACACTAAACAATCGAAGGTAAAAGTCTCCTTACGCTTTGATTGATTTATTGTATAAATCTATGCCCCTATGTGTTTAAATATATGTTTCCAATATTTACACATTCTACATCGAACGCCCGGTTGAGCATCCAAGGGTACACCCCTTGGGATTCGTTTATTTAAATTTGATTTAAATTTACACACTTTTCTTGCTTTCTCGCTTCCGGTTGCGCTCCCGGGCGGATCCGCTTGTCCTTCAAGTGGTATCAGAGCCCGGTTCGATATAAGGGGCATAGATCAATGTGTTTGGCATTATCTACTTGCTTTTAATGGCTTTATTGGCATGTTAGATTGTATGAATATATGAATAATATGATGATTCAATTGTTTGGATTTAATGGACTTTTGGCATGCTTAATTTTCTTAGATTGGATCTAAAAAATTGCATGCTTATTTTCAGAAAAAGTTACTGTTATTGTGCTGAAACAGTATTGGAAAACAAAAAAAAAAAAAAAAAATTGGTTTGGACGGCAGCGGCCGCGCGCAGGCGGGTGCCTGCGCGTGGACGCGCGGGCAGGGGTGCGCGCGCGCTGTGCGCTGCCGGCCGAGGCCAGCGCGCGGCACAGAGCGCGCGCGCGCGTTGCCCCTGTGCGCGTGGGTGGCCGGCCGGCACAACGGCTGGGCCGTTTTGTGCCGTTTTTCGACATTTTCCGAAAAATTTGATTTTCTATATTTTTCTGCACAATATTCTGAAAATATGTTAATTTTGCATTTTTTGATTTTGGAATAATTGAATTATTCCTTGAATTAAATTTGCTTACTAATTTGGGATTAATACATGCATTGGATGCATTGTTTAAAATGTCCATTAAACTTGAAATTTGAATTTTGTATATTATTTATATGTTTATGATTTTGTGATGTTGGACATCACTTGGGTATTTGGAATATCCATTGGTATTTATACATGATTATTTGGAATAATTATGTTATGTGTGTTGATGGAATCAACATGGGATGATCACAAGAGCCCTAGACCTTATGTATGGATGAATGTATGATCATTTATTTTCTATTGGGGCGGGCCTGCGTGCCTCTTGATTTTGTGACTATCATCTCCCGTATTTTCAGCCTCATGATGTTAAGGCTTGTTTTCTTTATTACCAATGTATTACTTTCAGTTGTAATGAGAGTAGATAGGATTGGTGAGATTTTAATTTTAACAAGCAATTGGAGTCGGAGACCCCAAGGAGGAGCATCAAGGCGTGAAACAAGAAGCACTTCAAGGCCCATTGGAATGACAATGGGTATATTATTATTGTAATAATTTAGTACCACCCTAGACAGACCATAGACTCATTGTGGGCTCAGTGGGTCGCATAGGTTGGGCTTGTGATCATCCTAACAGGGGTATGCTATGTTTTATGCATGCGGCGTATTTATTTATCGCTTTAAATATTGGATATTTATGCATGCTAAAACACCATAATGTGATGAGGTCTCGGTCTAACTTAAACTCTCATTTGGTTGGACCAAATTAAATATTAGGCCCAGAACGGACTTGGATAAAAATGATATTTTGATCTGTCCGAGCCTTCCATCCACAGCAATGTGGTGAGGAAGCTGCCACAACCCAAGTGTAGTCTCACGAGTCGTGGCACACTTGGATTAGGGGAAAGCTGCACCATTGTTGTGAACAAAAAGACTGCGCTCGCTGTTTCCCTGTCTCACGAGTCGTGGGGGGCGATAGTTTGAGGCATGATTTGGTTGATGGGTCGGGCCCAACACTGAGTAACATGGTTCGCTTGGAGTCCTCGGAACCATGCGAATAGGTGAGGTAAAATATCTTGGGAATCACATTGGATGAGAATGATATTTGATATCTCCCACGAGGTCTTCTTCATGTGAATCGTAAAAGCGGGGCATGGAGATTACGCTTGTGGATCCCAAGCCCACTAGGAAATGGTTTTCCCGAAACTCGGCTTGAGAGTGGCGGACTTTCATATAAATAGTGGGAGGGTTAAAGACTAAAAGACCAAGTCTTCAACTTGAACAATAATATTACCATCATCTGCTAATTTCTGCTTTACATTTTCATTAATGTAGATATGTTTAAGAACCTATTAACCATGACTCTCGAGACTAACAAATTCAACGGAACGAACTACTCGGACTGGCTGAGAAACCTGAGGATTGTCCTCGATTTCGAGAACCAAGGTTACGTCTTGGACGAGCCGCCACTGAGCGACTTACCGGAGGGGTTCACGCTAGAAGAATGTTTGACGTTCGAGAAATGGCATGAGGACAACCGGAAAATACGCAGTATCATACTGGCTTCGATCTCTAACGACATCCAGAAGCAGTATGAGAGGCTGGACAACGTCTCCGCCATAATGCTCCGCATGAACGAGGTTTATGCGGTTCCGGATAGACATATTAGATATGCCGCCACAAAAGCATTCTTTGGCACCAAGCTTGCTGAAGGAGCGTCTGTACAAAGTCATGGGGTCAAGATGCTCTCCCTAGTGGAGAAACTCGAGGACCTTAAAGTTGGGCTTAACAACGACACATACATTGACGTGATCCTCCAGTCGCTTCCTCCATCCTATGACCCGTTTGTTGTAAACTACAACATGAACAGACTTGAGAAGTCTATTCATGAGTTGATCAACATGCTGGTCCAGTACGAGGCAACGACCCACAAGTCGGCGCCGGCGGTATTGATAGGAGAGGCTTCGACCTCTAAAGCGAATGGCAAGAGGGTCGAACGCTGGAAGAGAAAGAAGGGTAAAGGGAAGATGGTTGCGGCCCCTGCTCGCGCTCCGAGCATCCCTGTTGCTCCGGTTGGACCGAGTAAAGGAAAGGGAAGGCCCATGGCTCTCAGCGATCCAAGGCAAATGATGTCTGCATGCATTGCCAAGGGAAAGGGCATTGGAAGAAGGAGTGCCCATAACTCCTCTCCAATCCAGATAAATTTGTGTTCAACGGTATAATTGGATTATGACTGCGGAACACAAACGAAAATATGATAATCATGATAACGCACAAATATGGCATGCGAGGTTAGGTCATATCTCTAAGGATAGGATAAGAAGGTTGGTGGACTCAAAAAGTCTAGAAATAGACGATTTGGACAACCTACCGACCTGCAAATCCTGTCTGAAGGGAAAGATGACCAAGAAACCCTTTGTTGGACAAAGCACGCTAGCCAGTGGTCTGTTGGATTTGATCCATACGGATGTTTGTGGCCCACTAAATACTCAGGCTAGAGGTGGGTACTCGTACTTCATAACCTTTACCGATGATCACTCACGGTATGGTTATGTTTACCTGATGAGGTACAAGTCTGAAGCCTTTGGAAAGTTTAAGGAATACAGGCTTGAAGTAGAGAACCAAATCGGTCGAAAGACCAAAGCCCTTTGGTCGGACTGAGGTGGAGAGTATTTAAGTGGTGAGTTTACTAATTATCTAAAAGAGAATGGCATTCTCTCTCAGTGGACCCCTCCTGGAACACCACAGCTTAATGGTGTGTCTGAAAGGAGGAATCGAACCTTGTTGGACATGGTCTGATCCATGATGAGTTTTACCGAACTTCCCCTTTCCTTCTGGGGATACGCTCTTGAGACGGCGGCCAAAGTTTTGAACTTGGCGCCATCTAAGAAGGTATCCCAGACGCCATATGAGATATGGCATGGCAAGCTTGCCTCCTACAAATACTTGAATGTGTGGGGTTGCCCCGCATATGTCAAGAGATTAGTGGGAGATAAACTGGACTCAAGGTCTATTTTATGCAGGTTCATCGGCTATCCAAAAGAAACTGTGGGGTATTATTTCTATGATCCCTCCGAGCAAAAGGTTTTTATCTCGCGAAATGCAGTGTTCTTGGAAAGGGTTTTCCATCGGATAGTCGACGCGATGAGGTACTCCTTGAGGAATCAAATGAGGTACCCCACGAGGCGACAGTGACATCTGAGCCAGTAGTTCCCACTGATATTGTTCCAGTCCTCCGTAGGTCGGCCAGAGTATCCCATGCACCTGAAAGGTATGGATTTCTAGGCCTGACCAGTCAGTTGGATAATGATCCAAAGACATACGGAGAAGCGATGTCGGACATCGATTCGGACAAGTGGCTTGAGGCCATGAAATCCGAGATGGATTCGATGGGTACAAACAAGGTTTGGACCCTAGTAGACCCACCCAAAGGGGTAAAACCCGTAGGGTGTAAATGGGTCTACAAACGTAAGCTTGGAGCTGACGGGGAGGTTACAACCTTCAAAGCCAGGCTTGTGGCGAAAGGTTACACTCAGCGACCCGGGGTCGATTTTGAGGAAACCTACTCGCCCATAGCAATGGCCAAGTCCATTCGGATACTGCTTACCATAGCAGCATGGTATGACTATGACATATGGTAGATGGACGTGAAAACAGCCTTCCTCAACGGTTTCGTAGAGGAAGAGATCTATATGGATCAGCCGGAAGGTTTCACAACTATTGGAGAAGAGCAGAAGGTCTGCCGTCTCCAAAGGTCCATCTATGGCCTCAAACAAGCTTCCCGGAGCTGGAACATACGTTTTGATGAAGTCATACGGGGATATGATTTCATCAAGAACGAGTCCAATCCTTGTGTATACAAGAAGATCAGTGGGAGCTCAGTTGCGTTTCTAGTGCTTTACGTGGATGACATCTTGCTCATTGGGAATGATGCTAAGATGTTGGGTACCACTAAAGCTTCGTTGTCAATGTAATTCTCCATGAAGGATATGGGTGAGGCATCCTACATCCTTGGCATGAAGATCTACAGGGATAGATCTAGATGGATGTTAGGAATGGCCCAGTCCTCGTATATTGAGAAAGTCTTGAAGAGATTCAAGATGGAGAACTCAAAACGAGGATTCCTTCCTATGAGGCATGGAATTAAGTTATCCAAGAAGCAGTCTCCTAAGACTGATGAGGAGCTTAAACGGACGTTGGACATCCCCTATACCTCAGCCGTAGGCAGCATACCGTATGCTGTTCAGTGCACTAGACCTGATGTGGCTTTCGCTTTGAGCGTAACAAGTCGATATCAGTCGTGTGCCGGAGAGGCGCACTGGAGTGCAGTCAAGACTATCCTGAAGCACCTGAAAAAGGACTAAGGACATGTTCTTGATCTACGGCGGTAGAGAGTTGATACTGGAAGGCTATAGCGACGCTAGCTTCCAGTCGGATGATGATGATGCCAAGTCTCAGTTTGGTTTTGTATTTAGACTAAATGGTGGCGTGGTTACTTGGAAGGGTTCCAAGCAGGCTACCACGGCGGACTCCACCATAGAGTTTTGAATACATAGCGGTTTTGGAAGCTGCTAAGGAGTGGTTTGGTTGATGAGCTACATCCAAGGGTTGGATGTAGTACCTAGCATTGCTAAACCTGTAATTATCTTTTACGGTAACAACGGGGCGATAACGCTAGCAAAGGAACCGAGATCTCATCACGATCCAAGCGTATTCTTAGATGCTACCATCTACTCAGAGAGATGGATAGCAGGAGTGACGTTCGGTTGGACCGAGTCAGCTCCGCAGAAAACATAGCAGATCCTTCTTAAACCCGTTCTTTTCTAGCAAGAAGAACGTGTGTTTCTTCCGGTATGGTGTGGATCACCTTTGTAGAATCCATACGTTTGGATTTCATGAGCATTCCGGAGAAGGAACAACACAAGTAGCCGGGAGCATACGCTAAACAATCGAAGGTAAAAGTCTCCTTACGCTTTGATTGATTTATTGTATATATCTTTGCCCTATGTGTTTAAATATATGTTTTCAATATTTACACATTCTACATCGAACGCCCGGTTGAGCACCCAAGGGTACACCCCTTAGGATTCGTTTATTTAAAATTTGATTTAAATTTACGCACTTTTCTCGCTTTCTCGCTTCCGCTCGCGCTCCCGGGCAGATCCGCTTGTCCTTCACCTCTTCGTCCAAGTGACCATGGAAGGCGTTATTGACGTCTAACTTAAGAATAGGCCAAGACTTGGTAGAAGCAATGGCAAGAAAGACCCTCACTATCACAGTCTTTGGCCACCGACGAGAAGCTATCAAAGAAGTCCACTCCTTCAATCTGCGTATAACCATTAGCCACAAGACGCGCCTTGTATCTATCAATAGAACTATCAGGTAGCAATTTCAGTTTGTAAACCCATCTCGATATGGCACGTTTACCTGGAGGCAAGGAAGTCAGCTCTCAGGTCTGATTTTTCTCAAATGCATATAGCTCCTCCTGCAATGCCTTCCTCCAGTTGCCATCATGATTGGCCTGAAAAAATGACAAAGGCTCCTGGTGTGCTGCCACATTTGCCATAAACAACCAATGTGCAGGGCTGAGTATGTTAGGAGGACAAGACTGAACGGAAACATTAGAATGATTACAAACAAAATCCTTAAGCCATGCAGGTTTAATAATAGAGCGTTGGGATTTTTTTGGTGGAATATGGGAAGGAGAGGGGACAGTAGGTGGCAGTACGGGAGAGGGAGGAGTATTGTGGTCAAATTGATGCGGTGACATTGTATATCAAAGGGATGAATATCTGTAGAAAGGGAAGGAGTGGGATCATCAACTATAGGAACTAGCAAGAGAATATCATGGAAGGTGGGCGATTTTTATAAGGGAAGATATCTTCATGGAATTTGACATCGCGATATACTAGAAGAGAATTGGTTGTAAGGTCATAGAGACGATAGGCTTTTTGCGACTAGCGATAGCCAAGGAATAAACATTTGATGGCTCAATGTTGAAATATGTGTTTGCCGGGTATGACATTTGTAGCATAACATAAGCAACCAAAAATCTTGATGTGCTCAAGTGGGGGCTCTTTGTTGTATAGTATTTCGAAGGGAGATTTCCAGTCTAGTAATGGTGAAGGTAGACGGTTTATGAGGTAAGTAGTTGTAAGGATGCATTCTCCCCAAAACTATCTAGGCAAACAACTCTCAATAAGCAAAGCTCGAGCTACGATGAGCAAGTGTTTGTGTTTTCTTTCTGCTACACCATTTTGTTGAGAGCTATATGGAGTGGTTTTTTGGTGGATTATGCCTAAGGAATTGAAAAGAGCAATACAAGAAGAGTTCACAAATTCAGTGCCGTTATCAGATCTAACACACTTGATAGAAACCCCATATTGTTTTTGGACAGTCTTGAAGAAAAGCTCTAGAATGCTATGAACCTGCGACTTGTGGCGCATGAGAAAGGTCCAGATACCCCTACTAAAGTCATCCACGATAGTGAGAAAATATTGGCAATGTGTAAGTGATTGTAATCGATATGACCCCATACATCTAAGTGTATAAGCTTAAAACAAGCACTGCTCTTAATTCCACAAGGATAGATAGGGTATCGTTGTTGTTTGGCCAAGGGACATATATCACAATGAGCAAAAGTGTCAGATTTATTTGAAGGAATAATATGTTTCAGTACATCAAGGGAGGGGCGGCCCAATCTTTTGTGCCACAAGATAATAGTCTCTGAAGTGGACAGATTACAATGTTGTCTGCAAGGCTTATTGACATAGCATTGTTAAATACAACTGGATCAAAAGAGGTACGATCTACTATATATAGACTACCCATATGCCTTCCCACTCCAATGATTTTATCATTCTTTAGGTCCTGTATCGAACAGTGTGATGATAGAAAAGTGAAACTAATGTGAGATGATTGGCAAAGCTTTGACAGAGAGTAAGTTCTAACTAAAATTAGGCACGTAAAAGACATTGGATAGGATAAGTTTGTCATGCAACATAGCACTGCCAAGGAAGTGGACTGGTTGGGAAGTGCCACCAGGCAAGAATACGTGTATGGGTTGTGACGGGGATGAGTGTTTAGTAAGCATACTCAACTTTGCACACATGTGGCTTGTGGCACCTGGTCAACAATCCAAAAATCAAGGTCATTAGTTTCAGAATTAGCATGAGGGCAACCAATACCTGCAAAGTCATCATGTGCAAAGTGCGTCTGCAATGGATCTTGAGGTATCTTCCCCTTTATTAGCCTCAGCAACTCCTGCCATATTGCTTCAGAGGGTGCTGGTGAGTTAGCGTCTACCTTTTCCTCAGCTGCCTTGTCTTGAACTGCAGCATTCACATGGAAATTCCTTTCTTCCTTCCTTCTCTATTCCACTAATGTTTTATACCATTCAGGAAAATTGTGCAATTTGAAGCACGTCTCTTTGGTATGCCCAGGCTTGTTGCAATAGCCAGAGATCTGTCCCCTTTTGTCAACTGCACCCTTCCTTTTGTAGTTCCCCACATCGGCTCCTTTTCTAGACCATTTCACATTCAGAGCCAGACCCTCATTATTCTAATTTGTATTTGTATGTATTTCTCTCTGTCTTTCCACCCATAATACCATCGAGTAAGCCTTGTTAACAGATGGTAAAGGCTCCACAACTAGAATATGATCACGCATGTGATCATATTCGTCGTTCAATCCCATCAAAAATTACTTTAATTGATTTAGCGTATTGGCTTCTGCATTTAATTTTTCATAGCCACATGTGCTGCAAACCACAGGTACATCCATGAAAAGGCATCAGCTGAGCCAACTCATCCCATGACAGACTAAGTTCCCTAAGAAATGGACACAATCTCGAGTTGCAATTTGTACAATAAGGAACCATCACAGTCTCAAAATCGCTCTTCTAAGTCCACCCAAAGCTCTCTAGAGGTTTTCGTATACAGGAATGCACCAACAACTTTGGATATTAGATTCAAAATCCACGTCTGTACCATACTATCGACTTTGGTCCACCTTCCATAGTTTTTATCATCTCTTGCAGGTTTATTGTGACTACCATCAATGAAACATAGTTTCATCCTCGCACGAAGCGCCAATTTCACAGATCTACTCCAAGTCAAATAATTCTTAACGTCCATAGGTGCGGTAACAACGATCATGCCTAAATGTTCTCGACCTTGCAATTGCAAGGAATCTGTATCTAGCTGCGCTTGTTTGTCCGCAGCTCCTCCTCCGACGATTTCATCCTCGAATGCACCAGCATCTTTTACTGCCATATCTCGCTATTCAGCTAAAACAACAAATTGTTCCTAATCTAGTTTTTGTGTGCAGAGTCCTTCAAATAGAGGCTCTGGTACCATGTAAAAGATAAAGCACAAAGCTAATCTTCTGCATATATGAGAGATTAGAAGAATTAGAATCGGGTTTCAATGAGGGGAATATCTCATTCATATATGAAATTGTACATCAGGGTTAGTATATATACACAAGAGAAGCAAAATACTCTAACTACCCTAACTATCCCTGTTCACGTAGGCATCCACCTAAGTAACAGCTGGAGGGTTAGTTGCTATACAAAACATGCTTTACTTAAACAAACAGCTACAGGAAAAGTGCGAGTTTAAATATAAAACATGGAAAAAACCAATTGCTACAGATATAACCTTATATTTCTTATTATATTTAATAAATTCGTCGTGGCACGCAATTCCTGTATTCATATAATAAATAATCTTTTATATTTTAAAATACATTATAATAAAGAAAAGATATATAAACTAACATATCACATTTCAAATAAGAAAAAAAAAGGAAAGAAAAAACAACTTAAGCGCATTATCAACACAACAAAAAAATTGGTGTAATAGTGTCACAAACTGCCATTTGTAAGTGAGAAGTGCATCTTCTTTTTATATTAGTATAGATATAAGCGATTTATACAAAAAAAAAATTATATAAAATAAGTGACTTAATCTTTATACATATGACATGTATATGTTGATAGAATTTCAAATAAAAAATCAAAGAGTGTGTTTGGGTGAGCTTTATAAGCTGTTCAAAAATTCTTAGATGATGTTTAGAGAACTTATAAGATATTCCAAGTTGTTTATCAATTCTTTTTCTTGAGAATTTCTTAAAGGGCAAATTATATCGACATCCCTTAAACTTAAGTAAAAATCCACAAACACCCCTGCTTTTTACGATTATAGGTACATCTCCAGACGAATGTTAGTGTAACGTCTTTTAGGGGGTGTAAGTTTTTACCTCTTAATAAGGAGTATGATTGTAATTACAATTATAACCTGAAAGAGTGTTTTAATAATTTTATAAAAGGCAAAGATATATGTATTTCTATCTAACGTTTACGAGTGTTAATGTAAATTTCTCATTCTTAAATCCAGTTAATGATACTACTCGATCATTTTTCAAAGAAATGAAAAACAAACTACTTGACCTCTCATGGGCTTTTTTGAGAAGCCCAATAAGGCCCATCAACCCAATAGGCCCATCAGCCATATGAAGTGGAGGCGCCTAATTAGGCCAGCTAGCTAAAGCTGACTTGCAAGTCCATTTGAAGTTACCCGCTGAAGGCCCACTAAGCTCATTCAGCTAACGTCGCTGTAAAGCCCAGTTAATTTGGAGTCTCGTGATATGAACACAATAAATTTAAAATATAATACGATATTGACACAGCTATAATATATATACTAGTAAATGTGGCACATTAAAAAATGTGTGCACAATTAATTTAAATTTTTATTAAAATATTTATTTTTTAAAAAAATAAATTAATTAGATTTTAAAATATTAAAAATATAAGAAAATAAGAAACTAATGAAAGAAAATGAGAGAAGAAAAAGGGATGTGGAAGTTGATAAGAGAGAAAATGGGAAGTTGAGAAGTGAGAGAAAAATAAGAAGTTGACAAAGGAAAAAAAGAATAATAAAATATTAAATAAATTAATAATTAAACAATAAATTGGCAGACCAAATTTGGAAGAGAAACCAAAAAGGTACTCTCCCTTAGTATAATAGTATAAATTTATATATTTTATTTTATATATATTCTCATTAAGTTAAAATATGCAATATAACAAATATCAAAATATATAACACCACGACATAAAGATCGAAATCTTTTGGACTACCTTAAATTCAGAGGATGTGAACTCTCAACTCTATTTTGAATCATATTTTATTGAATATTGATGACTAGGGGTGTTCAATCAAATCGTCGGACCACCCCAACCGACCGGCCTAACCCAAATCACACCGCAATTAGTGGGTTAAGGATGAGTTTGGTTGGTCTTGGGCTAGTAAAAATAAAACCACAATTTCGCAATCGGGTTTGATTTTACACTTACGTGGACCGCACAGATCGCGCTCGACTGCAATAATAATAATAATTGGGGAAATAGCATATTTGGTCCCATAAATTAGGCATGTTTCACTTTTGGTACCATTCATTACGGCAGTAACACTTTTTGTCCCGTAACTTAAAAAACTTAGCAGTTTTGGTCCTTCCTCATTTTTCCGTTAGTTTTTTAACGGAGTTGCCACTTTTCCGTTAATTTTTTTATCTCGGAGTGAAATTTTCCGTCATTTCTTGTTTGGTGACATTATTGGAAGGGAATATAACTAACTTTATGAGAAAAAAATTAATGTTTGAAGTCATTTGGGCAAAGAAAGGTTTTTCTCTCCTCACCCACAAAAATTAGCAATTTTTAATTAGTCTTATTTATTATTGCAATTTGGTACAAAATAGAAGAATTATTAAAGCCAAAAAGATTAAATGGCCGAATGTAAAAAATGATGGAAACATAAAGTTTTATGGAAAGTTGCCAGGACTACTACTGTAACAGAAATCTTTTACATTTTCACGTTTTGCCATTTAATTTTTTGTATTTTTTATATTCGGCTATTTAATTTTTTTAGCTCATAAATTCTTCTATTTTGTACAAAATTGCAACAATAAATAAGGCTTAAAACTGCTAATTTTTGTGGGTGAGGAGAGAAAAACCCTTTCTTTGCGCTAATGGCTTCAAACTTTGATTTTTTTCTCACAAAATTAGTTATATTACCCTCCAATAATGTCACCAAGCAAGAAATGGCGGCAAATTTGCCTCCAACACAAAAAACTAACGGGAAAGTGACAACTCCATTAAAAAACTAACGGAAAAAAAAGAAGGACCAAAAGTGTTAATTTTTGTAAGTTACGGGACTAAAAGTGCTACTCCCATAATGAATGGTATCAAATGTGAAACAGGCCTAACTTATGGAATCAAAAATGCTATTTTCCCATAATAATTTAAAAAATTAGAATTCTTTATAAATATCTATAAAAAATTTTGATAATACATAAATTATATTCAAGACAATAATAACAATTACAAATTTTTTTATTGGTATTCTATAATATATGTATAATATTAATACATATGTTAATGAAATCTAATATTCAACTAATTATTGGTTATTGATTATCTTCTATATTTTTTATATAAATAATAAATGCAAAAATTTAAAATAGCTTACATCATCGTATTGTTATCATATGGTTTATATTCATATTAAATCTTATTTTATTTTAAATAATATCCTTTTAATTAATATCTCATATATTTATATTTCTTCTCAATGTGTTCCGACTAAATTATACAAAGATGAAAAATAACAAAAGAATATAACGTTATATATTCCTACAAATAAAATAAGTTAGTATACACATGTTTTTTAGTGCTTTAAATTTTATAAATAATCGATTAATAAAAATATATAAACTATCATTATATTTTTAATTTATAGTATTAATCTTTATTTAATTTATCAAATTATCCGATTTTCTCCATTAAAAACTAAAATCTTCTTTTATTACTCATAAAATGTTTATTCCACTTTCTTTGCGGTAAATTAGTATAATATGTATGTATGATATAATAATATGTTATCATTGTATAATAATAATATTTTATCATATAAATAGATATTTTTTTTATAATCAAAATTTAAGAAATAAAAATGAGATAAAAGAGAGAGACAAACCCAATGTTTGGTTTCATTTTCTCCTCATCTCAGAGATGGTGAGAAAATAAAATCGAACTTAACATTCCACAAAACACATTTACTGGGTGTTTTGGGTAATTTTGGCATATTCTCCCATATATACATACATCCATTCATCTATAAATAAACAAATATTATTATATACATATATACATTTATAAAAATATATAAAAGAGATATGATTGGACAAGGAACAGTGTTTTTTGTCTTCAATATACAACACAATATATACAATATATTTTCTACACTATTTAAAATTAACTCCAAAAACAAACCCAAACATATACCCTATCTCTAACATACACTTATTTATCTTTATTTTCTCCCTCTATCTCCACAAAAAAAAATAAAATATTTTAAAAATAAAAATCAAACATAGGGTAAGAGTCTTCAAAGTTCAAACTCTTCAATGCGGTGTGGCTTTTAATTTGTAAAATATTATTTGAAAGTTGAGAGAGAATCGTATAATGAATGTTATTAATTTATTTTGTATGTGAAATTTTATTTATGACTTTAAAATATGTATTTTGAAATTATAAATTTATGTATTTAAAATAGTTGAACTTTACCCTTTTTTTATTGTATATGTGATTTACTATACTAAAGACTGCAAAAACCGCCCCAACCCAACTAGACCGCAAACTGCAGTTTCGATGATTGTCGGGCTGAGCTTGGACTAAGCTTTTTAAAAACCACAAACATCGGGTTGGGCTGAAAAATTACCTAAATTAGCCCAATCCGCACCGCGTACACTCCTATTAATGACTTTTAAATTCTTTTAATATGAAATAATTTAAAATTATTTTATTTTTACCTCACATTCAAATATATGGATCCAAATGTATCTTTAAGTAAAATCTCAGTATAATCATGCAAATCTATGTATATCCAGCATGAAAATTTCATGCCATCTACTTAGACAGAACTAACAGAATTCTAAATAGTCGAATTAATATAATTTTATGATAGCATTTCAATGGATGACATGAAATTAGACTATTTTATGGATTATTAAACTTCTGATTATTATTTATTATAATAAAGTGAAGATCATCGTCATATGAAGAAAAAATCTATTTAGCTATCAGATTTTAATCTGTTACAAATTATCAGAAAAAAAAATATTATGTCATCATTCAGCTTCATTAGTAGAACTTCAAGGTCAAAACAACCAATACTTCGACCGTATTTACTTTGATTGGGCTGAATATCATGCTCAATCAAATCCAATCAGCCATTTTATTTTATTTGTGTTACCCGAGTATAAGTTGTGTTGGCCCGGGATATTATGGGATGGTTACGTGATTGTTATCCGGCCCATGGCCTATGGATTAACTATGTGCCCAAGCCCAACTTTGAAGAACTAGATTTTTTGTTCCTTGAAATTGGGGTGGATAATTACCAATATGCCCCTTATTTTGTAACTAGTTGATTAACGTTATCTTATACAGATTTGCCCAATTTGATCTCTCTCTCTCTCCTGAAAAATCTTGCAGTAGAAACACAATTGAGCGCTATTGCTAATTTGTCTTCTTCCTCTTCCTTCTCATCAACAACTTCTCCTCCTCACCCAAGTTTTCATCGTTGACAATGAAACCTCCAAAGCACTATCTTCATCCTCATCTTTGACGTATTTATCATCCAATTCTCATTTTTTTCTTCCCTATAGTGCTTTTGTTCTTGGTTGTCCGTTGTCACGTTCCTTGGACCTTGTCATATGTAGGCCTATGAGACTTCTTGGATTTTGTTAGATTTTGCTAATAAACACTTTGTCCTCTTCACTTTCTCCAGTCCACTCCTCATCTTCATTGTTTGCTCCTTTCTTCCTCTTTCTTCTCGTACTTCCCAGGACAGGCAATTTGTAGGAGAGTATTGAGAGATTGTGTAAAAAATACTAGTTGATTGCTTTAGGAATTTATAAAAAATTCCACTTCACTATTTGTCAAATCCTTGAGCAAGTCAAATATCACAAAAGATAAGTAAGAAGGAAAGCCTAAGTTAAAATGGCGGGAAACTTGACAAGATGGATTCATTATATATGAGAGAAGATAGTGATATGACACTTGACAAAAAATTGTCTTATTTTTATCCCATGTGTCTAACATAATAATAAACATGTCAAGCAAACAATCAAGCATAGTCTCGAACGTTATTCCAACAACTAAACTTATTAATAAGGGCTCATTACTTGTTAGGATTAGATTGGATTTTCAACCCTATCCTTAACAATCAAGTGTTTTCTTTTTCTTTCTTGGCCAAGAACTCATGGTGGCGGCCCGTTATTGATGGTGATAAACTCATTCTTGAACCAAGAACTACTGTTGGAATTCAATTTGCCACAAATATTCCCAAACAATTTATCTCATTGTCCCACTTGTGCGCAAAATAATTGATTTATAGACTCCCATTGATTTGATTGCTTGAGAGATATTTTGAGAACTGAAGCCTTGTCTGAAACACGACGTCTCAAAAATCTATTTTTGAAGAAGAGACGCCAATGACATTTGAACTCAAGTCCCTGTGAATGCGATTCTATTGAATAAGCTACAGATTCTACTCTTTATTTAGAGATCCATTTCATTTCTTGGTTTTAGTTCGAGTTGCTTTGTTTTTTTATATATACTCATTTTAGTTTTTTCTTTCTGTTTAAATAATTTAGGTGATCCCAAATTTCTTTACTATCTGAGCACCATTTTCATGTTGCATTAATGCGCTTTTACTTTATTAATCTCTGTACATTTTCAAGACAAAAAATTCATCCTACTCCAAAACTAACAAACATTTCTACTACTCTTCTCTCTTCTTAAGTGCCGCAGAAGCTGCTAGTAATTCATGCTTTCAATTCTTGATAATTACAACAATTTCATAGGTGAACCCATTTTCCGATTATAGGGGAAGAAATGAAGTTCGGCTGAAAATTGTTTTACAACAATTTTAGGGGCTAGGGCGGTGAGGGAGGCATGGAGGTGAGTGGGTGATGCAGTGGGTTTGAGGAGCGGCAGATTGTTGTAGCTCTGAGAGGAAGAAGATGGCGACATCAGAACCGTTCGTTGGCATCTCGACTGCACAATCAAGGGCTCTAAAAGACAAGATACGAGGTTCTTTTGGCAATTGAGGATAAAATCAATTAAGTACTCACAACGTCGTTTCACTAAGTCAGCACCTCAAATTGCTACCAAATGATAAGTAATCCAATGGTTGTCTTTTAACTTGTTCGTTAGGCGGCAACGACCGCGATTACTCCCACACAACTTTAATTGTTTTTCAGCTCATTTTGTTATCTTCAACTTCCTGTCATTTAGACACATTTAATACGTGCATTTCTGTTTCCATATAGTAGGTTTTGTTCAGCTATCGTATCTATAAATAGTAAGCATTGTAGTCAAAATCTTGAAGCAATGAATGAGTATTCTTTTCTCCTTCTCCTCCAATTTCTTCTTGGCAAACTCTCCTATCTTGTGCCTCACCTCTTAGTTTAGGGAAAACATAACATTTGGTATTCAGAGCTAGGCTTTCTTCAGCATGATTAGCTCCCGTGGCGTATGGTACTCAATTTAAGGAGGTTTTGGATGCGCGGAAAAAGTTGAAAATAGAATTTACGAAAGAAAACACGATGAGGTAAGAAAATGATCATAAAATACAGGCTCAGTTCGATAGTGTTTTGAGTGTTCAAGTAGGATTGCAGAATTCTTATTTTGAGTTGGTGGATGGGCAAAAGCCATCCATGTTCAACTGCAAGGGATTATTGTGCAAATGCAGACTTACCATAGGAATAAGTTTGTTCTAGGGGAAGGACCAGTGGGTCAGGCTGAGCGTGGGTCAGCATCTCAAGCGAATTCAGGTTCCTTAGACTCACATGCACGGTTTCAATCTATATCCAGTATTGAGTTCCTCAGGTTCAATGGAAACGAGCCTAGAGGGTGCATCAGGAAGTGCCACAGATACTTCCATGTGGTGCATACAATTCCCGAGGATCATAAAGTTTCATTGGTGTCAATACATTTAGACAGAAAAGGTAGAACTGTGGTTTCAAGGGTTGGTTGAAGGAAGGGGATTACCATCATGGTCGCAGTTCATAGAAGCCTTGTCTAAATGCTTTGAAGGAATTGATCCAGGTACTATTCTCGATGAGTTTAATACTCAAAAACAAGGCAATACTTATGTGGAACAATATCCGAAAAAGTTTGAAAAATTAAAGTCTCATGTATTGATATTTCACAGTGACTTCCCTAAATCTTATTTTGTTACATGTTTTGTAAATAGGCTGAGGGCGGATATTAAGGGAGGTTTGCTAGCGCTTAAACCTACTAGACTGCATCAAGTTGTTGCACTTGCTAAATATCAGGAGAAAACCGTTGATGCTATCTTGAAGGAGCCAATCCATCCCAAAACCTGTAGCAGTCTAAACGGTCATTCACTAATCCTAACCAAACCTCAGCCCTGTTGTACCTAAACCATTACCTAACCCACCCAAATACACCTCACAAAAACCTATACCTTCCATTCCAATTCGCAAAATATTATATGAAGTCGAATAGCAAGCGTGAAAGATTACAACTGTGATGAAATTTATAAATAGATGCACATGTGAAAACAACAATTCATGTATTGCATTATGATGGAGGAAGAGGCTGTTTTGGTGGAGAAGAACAGGAGAATGATGAGGGGGAGGAAGACATGGCTATTTCTCTTAACGCCATTCGTGGGAGCACAAACTTTAATACATTTATGGTCAAGGGGAAGGCATATGGGAAGGAATTGCAGTCGTTGGCCAATAGTGGGAGCACCCATTGTTTCATTGATGAGAAGACAACCCTCAAGCTAAGTTGCACGCTGGAACCTACAACACTATGTCGTAAATGTAGCTAATACGTGTAAAATTGTCAGTCAACTGTATTGTCCTATGTTCCTATGGGAAATACAGGGTCATTTCTTCAAATATCCTGTCAGAACCTTCACCTTAGGGGATGTCATATGGTGTTAGGGGGAGATTGGCTAAGGAAATATAGCCCTGTGAAATACGACTATAAGGCATGACAGTCAATGTGTCAAGAGGGGATAAAATGCTGGAGTTTCAGACCCTTCTCAGCGTTCGAGTTGCAACTAATATCAGCTAAGTCTATGACTAAGCTTATCAAGAAAAGGGCTTATGGTTTTGTGGGCAATTGCACTCTATAAGTGTTGAGGAGGCATCTTCTACTGATTCTTCTATGATTGATATTAAGCTTCTTCTGGACTCTTATATGATATCTTCCAGGATCCACATGAACTTCCACTTAGCCAATAGAGCATCAAATCTTGTTGAAGCGAGATGCTATCCCTGGGAAAATGCATCCATACAGGTACTCTTAGCACAAAAGGTTGAAATAGAAAACATTTTTAAGGCATTACTTGATTTCGAGGTTATCCAACCAAGCCAAAGTTTGTTTGGTTCACCGGTGTTACTTGTTCAGAAAAAGGATAGGAGTTGGCGTATGTGTGTTGACTATACACACCTAAATAGTCTCACCATCAGACATAATTCTCACATCCCCATTATTGATGAGTTATTGGATGAGCAAAAAAGGGCTTGTTTCTTTTCAAAATTTGACTTGCAATTTGGATATTTTCAAGTTAAAATGAAGAAGGAAGATGTGCCTAGAACAAGCTTCGTTACACACCAAGGGCATTATGAATTATTGGTTATGCCATTCGATTTATGCAATGCTCCTTCTACAGTCCAATCTCTCATGAATATGGTTTTCTTTCCTTAAGGAAATTCATCTTGGTATTTTTTTTATGACATCCCAGTGTATAGTTGATGGGTGTCGAATCCACCAAAACTAATTCCTACACTAAAACTTGTGACAGTAGTGATCAGGGTCTAATCCATAGAGATTGGTTCTAAATTAATTCTTTCAAATAAAATAAAAAAAATGAGGGGTGGGGGGTTGGGAAGTTTTGTTGAAATCTAAATCTAGAAAATAAAAATAAAGAGAGTGATAAATATAAGAAAATCTTTTCAGTTAAAGA
Source organism: Sesamum alatum (assembly GCA_034509735.1). NCBI lineage: Eukaryota > Viridiplantae > Streptophyta > Magnoliopsida > Lamiales > Pedaliaceae > Sesamum > Sesamum alatum. The sequence goes on from JACGWO010000002.1 coordinate 35,676,623, forward strand.
TAAGATCATGCTTGATTCAACTATTGATCATTCATGCAACAATAACAATCATTCATTATAGATAAATTGGTTCTGGTCAGTGGAACGACCTAACGACCTCACATTTTCTTACCTTTTATTAGTCAATGAACGTAGTTGACTAACTCTCTAACCAGTAAACAACCTTGGGAACATCCTCAAGATTTAATTTATCAACAACATTAAGAACTAGCAAGGCCCAATTCTAAACAAGTTTCTATAAGGATTTATTTAAGTTAGATTGTGCATTCCCCACAACATAATTGACTACTATGACATAATGGACTATGTTATGTTCCCACTAATATTGGACTAAACAAACAATTACAGATTTGCAAGGACTAAATAAATAATTACGGATTTGCAAGTCCAATTCGCTAAGCAAATATTCTTGACAATGAACAATTCCTTCTCATTCAAATATCAGATTATTTGTGATAAGAGAGCAAAGAATAATACAAATATCCAAATGAATGAGAGTAGAAAACACAAATTAGATCTCACAACATATGTGAATCAAGCATTCATCATATCTTTAACCGAAAATAAAAGAGCTAGAGTAACATGCTAATGAGAGAGCACATAAAAGAAAGAGAGAACATTATAAATAAAACGCAGAGAATAAAAGATGAGATATAACATCAGATGTCTTGAATTACATCACGTATTTATACTAATTAATTTTCTAATAAACCTAATTACTAAAAAGGTGGATTCCTACTAAAAATCCAAGTCCTATTTAATTAAAACTCTTCACCCTAATAAGACTTCTCAAGAAAGGAAGATTCCAAGTCTCCAAAGTCACTATAATCCATGTGTGAACAAACTTTTCTTCAAAAAATCTGCCCATCTCCTCCACATTTTGTTGATTTGTTCGTGGCACTAAACGTGAGCACGTCTGGAGAAAAATGCAAGTCTGTCATAGTATTTTCTTCAGATTCTTTTATGTCTTTTCCAATTGTTTGACTTCATTTCTTCAATTCTTACTCCATAAACCCATTTTTAGCTGAAAATACTTACCATTTGGTTTATGAGCTATTTAATACCAAAAGAGAGCCAAAGCTATAATAAAACTATGGCGATTTAGGTACTCATCAATAGTGGGACTTGGGAATATCATTTCAAACAATTACAAGTGACACTGGAGGTTCTACGCAAGAATCAACTCTTTGCCAGAAGGAGTAAATGCGACTTTGGCAAGAAAACTGGAGTATCTAGGCCATATTATCTCTATAAATGGGGTAGCCACTGACCGTAGCAAGGTTGAGTGCATGAAGTCCTGGCCATTACCTAAAGATGTGAAGAGTCTGAGGGTTTTTTTGGGGCTTACGGGTAACTACCTCAAGTTTTTCAAAAATTATGGATCAATGAGTAGACCTTTGGCAAAGCTTCTTATGAAGGACAATTTCAAATGGAGTGAGGTTACTTCAAGGCTTTTGAACAACTCAAGGTAGCTATGACAATTGCACTCGTATTGGTATTAACAAATTTCCTTAAGCCTTTCATTGTGGATAAATGCAAGTGACAAAGCTATTGCTGTGGTGCTTATGCAAAACCACGAGCCTATAGTCTACCTCAAAAAAGGCTTTAGGTCCAAGGAACCAAGGGTTGTCAGTGTACGAGAAGGAGTTCCTTGCAGTCCTCCTTGCGGTGACTAAATGAAAGCATTACCTGGTTGGCCATCACTTTGTGATTAAAACTGACCAGTAGAGCCTGAAGCATATAGTGGAGCAAAAGGTAGACAATCCCCTACAACAAAAGTGGAGCTCCAAGTTATTAGGGTTAGACTATGAGGTCCAATACAATCTAGGGTGTGAAAAGAAGGCTGTTGATGCTCATTCTCGAAGGGAACAAGGAGATTGCTCAATTATTTCTATTGTTATCTCTAATTGGGTCACTGATGTTCAGAGGAGTTATGAGAATGACTAGGAGTCTATTTCTATTATCCAAGCTTAGACAGTGCAAGATGTGGCTTATCCAACCTACTATCTCAAGGGAAGGGTTCTAAGGAAGGATGGCAGGATATGTGTGGGGCAAAACACAGATCTGAAGCTCAAGATTAACAAGTTGCTCCACGATTCATCTATGGGAGGGCATTCAGGTATCACGAGTACATACCAAAGTGTCAAAATATGTTTTATTGGAGCAAGATCAAGGAGGATGTGGTAGCTTGGGTCCAATCATGTGATGTCTACCAGAAAGCCAAAGTTGAACATGTGTCTAATCCAGGCCTTCTACAACCTCTAGCAGTACCTCACCAAGCATAGGCTTCAATTTCAATGGATTCCATAGAGGGTTTGCATAAAAATAAATGGAAAGACTGCATATTGGTAGTGGTGGATCGATTAACAAAATATGCACATTTTTTTATCCCTAACTCACCCTTTTTCTGCAGATTTGGTGGCCCGGTAATTCATGGATAATGTCTATAAGTTGCATGGTTTACCTATCCACATTGTGAGTGACAGGGATAAAATCTTTACAAGCTCATCTTGGAAAGAATTGTTCAAGTTACTAGGGACAAATCTCAGCTCTCCATTGCTTATCTCCCACAAACTAATGGGAGATGGAGAGAGTGAATCAATGTGTGGAGAATTATCTAAGGCACATGTCTCACTTGAGGCCTAAGCATTGAAACCGTTGGTTATCTTTACCCGAGTATTGGTACAACACCAATTTTTACACGAGATTAAAGCTTACTCCCTTTCAAGTTTTGTATGGATATCTTCCCGGGCCATTTACCATTGACCCCTACGTACCTGCTACACAACCTGAGGTAGAAGAGTATTCAACTGAGCGAGTTAATGTGTTGGAGGTACTCAAAGGCAATCTACACGAAACTCAAAACCGAATGAAGTTGTATGTGGATAAACATAGGACGGGGAGAGTCTCTGTTGTAGGGAATTAGGTTTTTTTGAAGTTGCAATTACACAAGTAGAGCTCCCTACAGCTAAGAAGGAATTTGAAGTTGGCCCTCAAATACTACGGCCCATTTCAAATTGTGACTAAGATAGGGGAGATTGCCTATAGATTGAAACTTCCCCCCACTACCACCATACATCCAGTCTTCCATGTGTCCCTCCTAAAAAAGAAAATAGGTCACAAGCACACACCTACACTCACCTACCTATTTTTTATAACCATGGCTTCTGCATGGTTTTTCCAACTAAAGTCTTGGCAAGGAGGCTCATTTCCAGAAAAAAAAAAATAATATAGGTCCATATATCCTCATTCAATGGTTAACTACACTCCAAAAGTGGCAACATGGAAAGATTACTACGACATTATCTCTCGCTTTCCAGACTTCAACCTTGGACCCTCATTGACAAGGGTTGTCTTCACTAGGAGGCCATGTTGCATCTTTGAGAGAGAGAGGATGGCGACATTAGAATTATTCATTGCCAGCTAATCTCGATCGCAGAATCAAGGGCTCCCGAAAGACAAGATACGGGGTCGTTTTGGCAATTAGGGATAAAATCAATTTAAGTAGTGATGATGTCGTTTCACTAAGTCAGCAGCTCAAATCGCATAGTCCAGATGATGAGTAATCCAACAGTTGTCTTTTGACCTGTTCGTTAGGCAGCAAAGACTGCACTCACTTCAAATAGGTAGGTTTTGTTCAGTTATCATGTCTATAAATAGTAAGTATTGTAATCGAAATCTTGAAGCAATGAATGAGTATTTTTTCCTCCTTCTCCTCTAGTTTCTTCTTGGAAAACTCTCATATCTTGTGTCTCACCTTCTTAGCTCAGAAAAATCATAAGACGGATCTCGACGGGGGGGAGAAAGGAAGAACAGCGGAGGTAGTGAGGGTGGGTGGTTGGGTTGGGCAAGAGGTGCTAGGGAAGAAGGAAAAAGAGGGAAATATTTTTTAATTTTCAATTAATTATTTTATTTTGTTTGGTTATAATTTATTAATACAAAAGTTACTTTAAATCATAATTTATTATTTTTAGTAAATTTAAATAGAAGATATTATATAATTTTAAAATTTTAAAATTTTAAAATATAATATATACAAATTGAGATAATTTTGAATTGAAATTTATAATATAGTAATTAAAATTATTAACATATAAACATATTTAATATTTTAATTAGAAGGTATAATTTTATAAAGAGGTCATAAAAAAATTGTTAGTAAGATAAGATAATTATGCTCATTTAAAATTTATAAATTAATAATCCATATAAAAAAATTAATTTCAAATCCTTTTTAAAAATTAAAAATTATAATATTATGAAATTTAGTTTTAAATTATAAATTGAAATAAAAATAATGTACTTACTAAAAAGTAATATATGTTGATAAGACATTGTCACATAACTTTTGTCCAATTACGAGACATTTTGGTTATTTATGTATGTTTATCTATGGTGTAAGTGTTACATTTAGTCCCTTAAGTTTTTGTTTAGAATCAATTTAATTAGTTTCTCAAGTTCGTTTCTTAACTTTAGCATTCCAATATTTTAGTTTGGTCCATCTGATCATTTTCGTGGAACATGTGGCCAAATTTTGACTTTTTGGAGGGCAAGATGGTCAATTTAAGTTTAATTTTCTCACGTTAGTCCCTTAAATTTATAAAATTATCAAATTAGTCCTTTTTAAAAATGAAAAAACAATTATTTTATACTGAATATGATGTGAATATGAAACTTCTGAACTATTGTGAATATAATAATAATATATTGCTTAACTTAAAATAGAATGCTCTTTTTCTTTCCATTTTTAGTAGTTAAAAAGATAAAAATATGAATAAATTTTACAAACTTATCTAATCTGAAAATATAATAATAAAATTACGTCAGTAATTTGTTCTCTTAAGAGTTAAAGATAAGCTTAAAAAAAAGTTAAACTTTAATAATATTTATTAAATATTTGGAGTTTCAAAAAAAAAGTTGGTGGAATAAATATTATTAAAGTTTAATTTCTTTAAACTTGTCTTTAACTCCTAAGGTTAAAAATTACTGACTTAATTTTTTATATTTAAAAATTAGATAGATTTTATAAATTTATTCATAATTTTAATTTTTTTGTAACTTCCAAAAAGGAAAAAAAAAAAGAGACTATTTTATTTTAAATTAAGTAATATATTATTATTATTATGTTCACAAGAGTTCAAATTTTCATTATTCACACAAGATAATTACATCATATTCAACATACAGAAATATAAAAAAAACAAAATTGGTTTCCTGCCTAAGAAAATGACTAATTCGATAATTTTATAAACTTAAGGGACTGAAGTGAGAAAATTAAATTTAAATTGACCCTTTTACCCTCCAAAAAGTTAAAATCTGGCTACATTTTCACCGGAAAATGGTCAAAGGGGACAAACTGAGGCAAAAATTAAAGTTTAGGGACGTCAAAGTCAATAAATGAACTTGAGAGACGAAATTATTCTAAACGAATACTTAAGGGATCAAATGCAGTATTTACTTTTATCTATACTAATATAAAAAAGAAATGTCTTCTAGACTCATAAATGGTAGTTAGTGACACAGCCACGCCAATTTTTAAATATAACAATATACTCCTAATAGATAATTTTAAGAACTAATTGTAGTTACTTTTTTTTTTTGGCTAAATTGCTTTTTGGTCCCATAAAGATGAGTTTTTTTTTGTTTTTTAGTTCCACACTTTACGGGATTTTCTTTTTTGGGACCATTTTTTTTAAAAAAAAAGCTGATGATGCTAGTCCCAAACCAAGATTTCCGTCAAAAGTTAACGACAAATCGCACATGATATGCACGTGCCGTTAAGTGGCTTTTTTTTTAGGGAGGAAACCACGTGCTCCTCGCGTGGAGAAAAAACGTAAGTTGGCTAAAGAAGAATGGATTTCTTCATTTCCCCCAATTAAACCCTAAGTTTATCTCCCCCAAATCTGGAAAAAAAATCCATACCTTCACCATCGTTGCTTTGAAGGAATCGCTCATGAAGAAGTGAAATTCGTGATTAAGAAGTTGTTAGCAATGTCTCTACGGCCGACTCACCTGAATGACTTTGGAAATCCGGACTACGGTAAGTGATTTAGGATTTTCTTTTGTTGTGAAATCTTCATCTTTGGGGGCATTTTAATGATTATGGTTGTTCTTAAGTTTGTCGATGTATGAAGTAAAGTTTAATGAATGAGACCAAATTTTTTATGTTGTTGACTTTTGGAGGGTTGTGTAGTTGGAATCTCTTCTCAATGGGCTTATAACTTTGTACTGTTGTTGTTGTTGTTTAGTTTGCTTTGGATGAATATTGTATGTACTAAAGTAAATAGGTGGTCCCAGTTCTGAACGGTTGTCTTTGTGCTTATTGCTTTTGTATGTTGTTTTGTGGTCCCAAGATGAGTTTTTTATGTTTCTTCTATTCATTCCTATACCAGTAGTGTCTATAGAAAAAATATTATTTCTTTTGTTTTGTATAATGGATACAGACAGTAGCAATATACTATTAATATGTATATTATTTGTTTGTTTCAGATGGATATGAATTATCAGTCACTTTAAAAAATTATCATGAAGGCACTTTTGTGCACATTCCTGAAGCTAGTTATATAGGTGGTTCTATGAGTGTCTTTGTTTTTTTTTTTTTTTATTTATCTAAACTTATTGTGCATAAGTTGTATTGATAGCTTGGGTGAACGGTTAGGATATATGGGTGTTAAAAGGTACGTTAGGTTCGAACAAAAAAGTGGAGGTCTGTAATGTACCAAACATACTTGTTGCAAATGTCTAATGGTTATGTAACTAAAAACAGAGAAATGATTTTGTACCTAGATGCTGCTCTGGATTCTATGAGAATCTAAATAGGGTCATCTAATCCTATTAATATTGAGCAACCTGATGATGGGGATAGGGTAATTGAGGAGAATATTGACATAGAGTTGGGTGACAATGGGGTTGAGGAATTTGAAAATGATATTTTTGTTGATAGCGAATATGATTGTAGTGATGGGGACAAGGATGGGGTAGGGGTGTGAAACGTTTTGTGGATCAGCCGGGGAGATGAACGCGAATAGCGGAAGCGCGAACGATGGCATAATAAAAATTGCAAAGCAATAATTAAATGGAATTTAAAACATGCATCACATACATAACCGGATCAAAGGGTGTGCCCTTGATTCTCCCGGACGTTCGATGTATCTCATGTTCAATAAAACACAACATGGAGGCCATAGAATTTAAACCAAAAAATGTAATTAAAGAACCTACCCGGTTGTAGTTTTGTCTTCGTTCGGCTACATGCATGGTTCCCCGTTTTGCACCAAGATCTCAAAGAAGAGACCCTCTAAATCATCTCACTCGCTACACCAGAAAGCAAAGAACCCTTGTGCTAGCAAGAAATTATTTGGGGAGAAGACACATCGATACACGCTATCAATTAACGCAATCGACGTCTCTTATGTTCTAGCTTGAATAAATCAAGAAGAACAAAGTAGAAATCTTGAAGAGTGTATGAGGGTGGACGAAAATCTTGAGAGAGAATTGAGAGATGAGAGCTGTAGAGATTAGTAGGTGTGTGTGTGTGTATGTGTGTTTTTGAGTATTTATAGAAAATAGAATTTCCTATTCCTACTCAACTTCTTCCAAAGAGGCACTCTTGACTAGGATTTTGACCTAGTCAAATCCTAGTCAAACTAGGCTTTGATTAAGTCAAATTAATCATGACCCATCATCTCATCAATCCCTTGATCAAATCTTGTCCATCCATTTTGATGGGCTTTATGGAATGGGCCTATTTAATTCTAAATTAAATAGTCCCATGGACTTTTATATTAAATCATATTTAATATACCAAGCCCATTAATTAATTAATGAAATGGACTTTATTTAATTCTAAATTAAATACTCCCATGGACTTTATATTAAATCCTATTTAATATACCAAGCTCATTAATTAATTCACCCTTTTAATGTAATTAAAAGGGAAGCCCATGCTTTATAAAATTCATAAATCTAATTTATGAACTCAGGCCCAATTATTCCAAATAATCCATCGAGGCTTGAATCTCCAAGAAGTATAATTTAATTCCATTAAATTAAATCTTCTCCCGGAATTAATTTTGAATTAATTTCCTTTCATTTGGTATAGCGGGTGTGACTCTTTAGGTTCACCTTTCAGCTAGACTTGGACCTACTTCTTGTTATTTCATAACCAAAGTAGTCCATTACCATGGGTGGCCATCTAGCAACGGTCCATGGCACTAGAGACTAGGTGAATATTTGGTGTGAACATTTAGGCTCCGAGTTATACGCAGGTGCGGTCCTACCGACGCTCGATACGTACGGGTACAGTCCTACTGTCGCCTGTCTCCCGGCCTTTAGTCTAGGGCATGGAATTAGGATGTCGGTTCCCATCCTTGACTTAGGCATCTATTCCTAATGCCCGAGATTGATTTAACTCGACGTAGGAAATCCTTTCCCACTAGATCAAGTGCTATGGCCATAGACTTTGTGAGTCTAAACCATCTCAGAGCGCATAGGAGATCTCGCGGTCATATCCTTTTGACAGGGGACAAATCCTATCTTGGAATACACCATTCTTACATACTCTGACTGCACTGGACAAGGCTTATGATGACCATGTCATATAACCGGTCAAATTTCACCAGATCCAAGATACAACCTTAGTATGTAAGGGACTGCCGTGATCCTCAAGTCCGAGGACTAATCCCGTACTATCAGAACCAGGAATACCAGTCATACCGACCAAGCCCGGTGGCTTCCATATGACGAATCCCGGGAGTCACCTCAGTCAGCAGCCACTTAGCTGGTTGACCCACTAACACTGCATGGACGAGCTTCGTCACTTGTCGATGAAATGCGACTGCAGATGCTTAGTGCAAGTCTCAAATGGATTCTCGATGCCCTGTCTCGAGATTCCTTTGACTTGGAGTATTTCAGACCGATTCGGCGAAATTGATTTCATGAACCTACCTCCAAGCATAGTTCCAATTTCCCGAAATGTTATTTCAGTTTGTGGGCGTTTGTTGTGACATTGAAACGATGCAAGCAGTAAGCACAACAAACTTATGCCTATAATCATTCCTACATTCATTAACATAATATTACCTGTTCAAAGATTGACGAATGGTTCTCAGAACAACCAATAGCATTGACTTTCTGGTCACCTATTCTAACAATCCCCACATGACCATTAAGTCAATTACCCACATTTTTCAGAATCCTCTGAGTATGAGTAATCTACGATGCCGACTAAGGTCTTGTGAGTCCGCTTATATATTTTCTTGCCAAAGCAATACGGTCTAACCGTGTTACCTCTATCCACCATCGCTTCCTAGAGATGGTGGTTGTCTAAGAATATTTTCGTGGATCTTGTGATGAGATCTCGTGCCAATACTCCCATAGCCAAGTTGCCTGCTATATAGGCGAACATGGCTTGGCCGTGCTAGGCGCCACGTCCATCCTGTGGACGCAGTCTTCATCCATGACCACTATTCAATGCAATTGCCATTGGGCTTGACTGTTCACTATGCTCTAGAAGCTAGTATCGCTTTAGCCTTCCAAAGAAACTCTCAACAGACGGTGCATCATGAACACATCTTTAGTCCTTATTCAGGTACTAAGGATCGTTCTTGACTGCTGTCTTCAATCCCTCAGTGCATTACCGATATCTGTTGATTCATGCAAGAAGCACACTCAACATTGGTTCCTATGCACCGAGTAAACATATCGTATGTTTGCCGAGGGTTAAGACGTAGGGGATACTCAACATCCAAGCCTTCTCATTAGTCCACCGTGACTAAGCCTTGAATGGCTTGATGCTTTATTCATAGTATCTAAGCTTTCTCATCAGTCTAACTATGACTGAGTCTCGAACAACTTGTCCCTCTACATATCTGTGTTTTCTCATCAGTCTATCATTGACTGAATCTTTGAAAAACTCAATTCATGATATGTATGTGGGAACCCTAAAATGTCATGGAGAATTTTCGTGAGTTACAGTTGTGTTTTAGTGATTCCTAATATCTTGATGAATCAAGACATTACACACTTAAACACATGGAACACCATTTCTACTCCCACTGATCACCTACGTCGTTTAAGACCGAGTCATGCTCCGTATGAGCTCGTCAAAATGAATATTCCAGTTATGCGGTGTTTCAAACCTTTTTTGAATTTTTCTAGCGGATTCTATTGCTCCTCTCCATAAATCCTACTACGATGTCCAACATCACGTTCCGCAGGTTATTTGGATCACTATCCAAATTTGACCGAAATTATCCCGATCACTCGTACCTCTTACGACATTCGGGCTTGTTCTTAAGGGGACTGGAATATGATCAATTTAAGTGAGAAATTTGATTATAAGCAATGTTAGCATTGTTCTGCCGTAAACTTGTACAAATCAAACACCGAGTCTAATTTGTCTCCCACTAGTCCCTTGACGCATGTAGGATCCTTCTACATGCTCAAGGACTTTGTCGGACACAAGCTTGCCAAATCATGGCTCCTTGTGCGTGACTCCTAGCAAAGTGCCATGTTCCTTACCTTGGCAATTTTCGAGTCTACGTCTACACGGGCTAAGGTAATTGGGTGAAACTTCGATCGATCTTCGTCCAATGAGACTCGATCATTCTCTTTATCAGAGACCGTCATACTTTTACAAGAAACGTTTCATTGAGAATTTCATTTTCAACCGGATGCTCAAGAGCTCCCACTAAATACACGGCCTTTTCGATCCTATCGAAACAGGTTTAATTTTGCAACCATTTATGGTTCACCACCTTAAGTCTAATTCCCAAACCTCCTATCGGACCTTTAGACTTTTGAACCCTCTTATGGTCTTGTGTATTAGTAACCTACAGCTGTCTTATTGGCTCTCTTCCAATAGATTATTTGGCAAGTCTACTTCGTCCAACAAAGAGCTTTGGGACTTTCCTCTTCATAAAAAAATTTGTAAATTTAGTTGATTCGAATCATCTATTTCTAGATTCATCGAACTTTCCAATTTACTTATCTTTAATAAGAGGAAACGTCCTAGCTGTTGTAGATGCCAAATATGTAAGTTGGTCTTGATTAATCCATTTAGATAATTTGAATTTTGAGTATCCATAAACCTTTTATGGGATGGTATTCTAGGAATTTAAGTGCAAACACTAGCAAACATGAAACAATATTCAATAATTTTGTTGATCAAATATGTATGAAATAAAACCTTTGTCCAACAAAGAGACATACTTTTGATCATACTAGGATTACGTAATTCCTATAAACTATCCTAACATGATCACGATTATGGGCCTAACAAGTCTCTAGTCCTTTTCACCAATGGACCTTGCCATTGTTGAATCCTAGAACTGTTCTTGGCTTTTAAGTCCTTATTTACTTTCTGCAAACCACCCGCAGATTAGTGACAGGAACGGTATCAAATACCAAGTAGAGTAAAAGTGATCATGTCAATACTCAATATCAAATTTTACCTACTTTGGAGAGGGACTTTAGGATACTCCCCTTTCCAATGGCCCTCTTTACGGCAGTGAATGCTTACGTTCTTAGAAATCTTTGAACTTGACTGCTTGAACCTTTTGCTCTTTCCTTTACCTCCACCTTGTGTTGTAAAGGAACAACACTTGAAGTGCTTTAATAGTTTATGTCACCTTACCCTTCTTCCTCTTTTGGCGTCTGGCACCCTTGTCTTTCGCTTATGGAGGTTGAAGCCTTTCCTACTAGTACCGACGGTGCAGATTTTGCAATCATTGCTTCGTACTAGACCAACATAATTACCAACCTATGAAGATCTTTTCTAAGCTCGTTCATGTTGATAATTAATGGTTCGTAGGAGGAAGGAAGAGACTGAAGGATCATGTCAATGTACGTCTCTATTTCAAGACTGACGTGGAGATCTTTTGAGCTTCTCCACTAGGGATTGCATCATCACTCCATGTTCTTTGTACAGACATCCCTTCTGTCATCTTAGCTTCAAAAATGCCTTCATTGCATTTTACCCTACATGCTGGTCCGAGACCATATAGACATGATGCAAACGAAGCATAGTTGGAGCCAACATCATTATATCCTACTTGTCGGTGGTCGTCCTTCAACTTTTGAACGCCAAGCGTTGGTTTAGTTGTCGACCCCTCCGGCAAAGGTTGAGGAACGTCCTCATCCGGTATGTGAGTTAAGGTTCTGGAAATCTAAGACCATCTTAAGATTTCACAGTCAATTCGTATAGTTGGTTTCCAATTTAATAAGCCTCTTAGTGATGTGTTTGGTGGATACTTAGACATTTACAAATATATAAAGCAGAAAATAATAAGCAGAATGAAGTAATATTTAGGTTAAGACTCGGTCTTTAGTCCTTAACCCCTCCCACTATTTCTACGAAAACACGGCACTCTCAAACATTGTTTTCGGGAAATGCTTTCCTAGTGGGCTTGGGATCCACAGTGATCTCCCCCATACCCCGCTTTTACGATTTGCATGGGAAAGAACTTGTGGGAGGTATTCCATACCATTCTCGTTCCACGAGATTCCCAAGATAATTGCCTCACCCTTTTATTCGAGCGTTAGACCCGACCCATCAACCGATTCATAGACTCACTGCTACCCCCACGACTCGTGAGACAGGCAACTGTATCGTACTCCTCGTTCATGACAAATTGCAGCTTCTTTTAAGCACGATAGTCGTGCCACGACTCGTGAGACCACGCTATCGACTCAAAAGATCTTTCTCACTTTGCCATGAATAGAAGGCTTGGACAGACTCCTAGAGTCCTAGTCCATATATTAAGGGTCTATATTTAACTTGGTTCAACCAAGTGAGAGTTTTGATAGAACGAAACCTCATCACTTATTAAGTGTTTTGCATGCGTTATAGCAGAAATATTCTAAGCATGAATGTAAACATACATAACCATATAGAATACTCATAAGCATATAAAACGCATCGCATGCAAAATAAAACCTAGCACGCCCCTGTAGGATGTTCACAAGCCCAAACCTATGCGATCAATTGAGCCCGCAGTAGATCTATGGTCAATCTAAGGGTAGGCCCTATGCTATTACAAGATTTTAATAACCCATTACATGCAATGGGCCTTGTAAGTCCTCTTTATCTTCTTGGGCTCTCCATCTTGGGCCTACACCGAGCTTCTTCTTCATGGATCCTCGTGGGCCACCTGATGGCTTCTTCCATGGGCCTCCAACACCTTGGGCTTGTCTTCTCTTGCAGCTTTTACTTACAAAAATTAAAACCTTACCACTAATTCTACTCTCATTACATCATAAAATAAGAAACCTCAATTAAACATTTGGGGGGAGTACATTAGAAGGGAGAGAGAGAAAGCGTTATTATTCCAAGGCAACTAGAAGAGAGAGAGAGAGAGAGCGAGAGAGGAAAATAAAGAGGCACACATGCCACAACCCAACAAATAAATATAAATAAACCATACATGTTGTCTAGGGGCTTTGTGATCATCCTTCGTCAATCCAATTAACACAAATAGCACAAATACATATATCACGTAAAACATGCTATTCAGATATCCATGATATCCCATACCATAAAATAAATGCAGAAATTACATGCAAAATATTTACCCCAAACGTTGGATAACGGTGCAACCTATGCACAACGATTTTTGTTGAAAAATCCTTTTCCATAATTAACAAGGCAATATTAATTCTAGAAAATATGAAAACTCAACCAAAATTAAAATGCCCCAAGTTTAATTAATTCAGAAAAATTTCTAGAATTATACAGAAAAATCAGATTTTCTGAAAACGCACGAAAACAACGAAAAATCGAAAAAACGGTCCAGCATGGCCAGCTAGGCACGCAACCTGCACAGGACGCGTGCAGGTGTTGTCCTCGCACAACTGTTGTGCAGCAGCGCGCACGCCTGCGGGCACGGGCCCTCGCTCGTGCACACGCAGGCGCACGCCTGTTGCCTGCTGTGCAGCCTCCCTACCGACCTTCACCTTTTTTCAAGTTTAAATATTTTCTTGCAATTAAATTTCTGAAACACAAAATCAACAATTCAAGAATATGCCCATATATTCAAAAATCCCAAAATTCATCATTTGTGCAATATTAATACATGTCAAGATCTACTCGTTCTTATGCCATAAAATAACCATGATGTCCAACATCATAAAACGCAGAAATTATAGCAAAATTTTACATTTAAATCTTGATCATTGGTGCAACAACTGCAAGAATTAAATCTTGTTAGGAAACCTTTTCCTCATCAACAAAGCAACATTTATTTTAGGAAATTCCAAATCTCAAAAATAAATATTCTAAGACAACGGGTTCAGAAAAACGCAGATAATAAAATAAAAATAATTCAATAAAAATAGTTTTGAAAAATGAGCCAAAAACGGGAGAGAAACAGAAATCGGCACAGCCGGCCAGCCAGGCGCGCGCACGCGCAGGCGCCTCTGCCTGCGCGCACAACGCGCGCGTCCAGCGTAGACAGCCGCGCCTGCCGTGCGCGGGCCCAGCGTGCTGCTCCTGCAGGTTCGCCGTTTTTCACTCTTTTTCGACTTTTAATGCTATTTTCTGAACCACAAGATAAATTCAACCCAAGAACATGTATTTAACCATTCAAGAAAACAAAAATCCAAAATCTCATGCAAAATTAAACGCCAATCAAGATATACGGTAAACATGCTTCAAATGTAAATTAAAACATGTTGATCATGCTTAAACGCACATGGCACATAGAATTCTAGGCCCGGGCTCTGATACCACTGAAACCGGGCTCTGATACCACTGAAACGTTTTGTGGATCGGCCCGGAGATGAACGCGAATAGCGGAAACGTGAAAGATTGCATAATAAAAATTGCAAAGCATAATTAAATGGAATTTAAAGCATGCATCACATACATAACGTGATCAAGGGGTGTGCCCTTGATTCTCCTGGGCGTTTGGTGTATCTCATGTTCAATAAAACACAACATGGAGGCCATAGAATTTAAACCAAAAAACGTAATTAAAGAACCTACCCGGTTGTAGTTTTGTCTTCGTTCGGCTACATGCATTGTTCCCCGTTTTGCACCAAGATCTCAAAGAAGAGACCCTCTAAATCATCTCACTCGCTACACCGGAAAGCAAAGAACCCTTGTGCTAGCAAGAAATTATTTAGGGGAAGAGACATCGATACACGCTATCAATTAACGCAATCGACATCTCTTATGTTCTAGCTTGAATAAATCAAGAAGAACAAAGTAGAAATCTTGGAGAGTGTATAAGGGAGGACGAAAATCTTGAGAGAGAATTGAGAGATGAGAGTTGTAGAGATTAGTAGGTGTGTGTGTGTGTATGTGTGTGTGTGTGTTTTTGAGTATTTATAGAAAATAGAATTTTCTATTCCTACTAAAGTTCTTCCAAAGAGGCACACTTGACTAGGATTTTGACCTAGTCAAATCCTAGTCAAACTAGGCTGTGATTAAGTCAAATTAATCATGACCCTTCATCTCATCAATCCCTTGATCAAATCTTGTTCATCCATTTTGATAGGCTTTATGGAATGGGCCTATTTAATTCTAAATTAAATAGTCCCATGGACTTTTATATTAATCCTATTTAATATATGCAGCTTATTAATTAATTAATGAAATGGACTTTATTTAATTCTAAATTAAATACTCCCATGGACTTTATATTAAATCCTATTTAATACACCAAGCCCATTAATTAATTCACCCTTTTAATCTAATTAAAAGGGAAGCCCATGCTTTATAAAATCCATAAATCTAATTTATG
Source organism: Sesamum alatum (assembly GCA_034509735.1). Classification (NCBI taxonomy): domain Eukaryota; kingdom Viridiplantae; phylum Streptophyta; class Magnoliopsida; order Lamiales; family Pedaliaceae; genus Sesamum; species Sesamum alatum. Next base: position 35,692,366 of record JACGWO010000002.1, read on the forward strand.
AACTCAAGCCCAATTATTCCAAATAATCCATCGAGGTTAGAATCTCCAAAAAGTATAATTTAATTCCATTAAATTAAACCTTCTCCCAGAATTAATTCTGAATTAATTTCCTTTCATTTGATGTAGCGGGTGTGACTCTTTAGGTTCACCTTTCAGCTAGACTTGGACCTACTTCTTGTTATTTCATAACTAAAGTAGTCCGTTACTATGTTGGATCCCATCCTTGACTTAGGCATCTATTCCTAATGCCCGAGATTGATTTAACTCGACGTAGGAAATCCTTTCCCATTAGATCAAGTGCTATGGCCATAGACTTTGTGAGTATAAACCATCTCAGAGCGCATAGGAGATCTCGCGGTCATATCCTTTTGACAGGGGACAGATCCTATCTTGGAATACACCATTCTTACATACTCTGACTGCACTGGACAAGGCTTATGATGACCATGTCATATAACCGGTCAAATTTCACCAGATCCAAGATACAGCCTTAGTATGTAAGGGACTGCCGTGATCCTCAAGTCCGAGGACTAATCCCGTACTATCAGAACCAGGAATACCAGTCATACCGACCAAGCCCGGTGGCTTCTATATGACGATTCCCGCGGGTCACCTCAGTCAGCAGCCACCTAGCTGGCTGACCCACTGACACTGCATGGACGAGCTTCGTCACTTGTCGATGAAATGCGACTACAGATGCTTAGTGCAAGTCTCAAATGGATTCTCGATGCCCTGTCTCGAGATTCCTTTGACTTGGAGTATTTCAGACTAATTCAGCGAAACTAATTTCATGAACCTACCTCCAAGTATAGTTCCAATTTCCCGAAATGTTATTTCAGTCTGTGGGCGTTTGTTGTGACATCGAAATGATGCAAGTAGTAAGCACAACAAACTTATGCCTATGAATCCTTACTACATTAATTAACATAATATTACTTGTTCAAAGATTGACGAATGGTTCTCAGAACAACCAATACTATTGACTTTCTGGTCATCTATTCTAACAGGGTGATGGTGACAAGGCAACATATGGGGGTAAAGGGGACAAGGCAGGAGATGGGGATCATGTGGATGAGGGGGACCAAAAGGGGGAGGAATTTAATTCTGATAATTCAACAGATTTGGTAAATAGTAGGGAGGATTTTGATTCTGATATGGGGACAGATGGTGAAGGAATACAAAAATTTTTAGACTTCAGTGCTTTAAACATAATAAATCCAGTGTTTGAGTTAGGCATGATATTCAGTAACAAATAATAGTTTAGAGAGGTTGTACATTGACATGCGATAAAAACAAAAAGAAATTTGAAGATTACAAAAAATGATTTAAGGAGGGTATATGCAAGATGTTCTGAAGATGGATGTGAGTGGAAAATCAATTATTTGAAATTAGGCAAGGAGTGTTCATTTCAGATAAGAGAGTATAATGCACAACATAAATGTGGGAGGACATTTAAGGTTAGAAATTGTACTAGCAAATGGTTGTCCAAGATGTTTGAAGACAAGTTTAGAACTGACCCTAAGAGAAATGTCAAGGTGTTTAGGCATGGGGTTTGTAAGGATTTGAGGTTGATTATTTCTAAGCATCAGGCTTATAAGGTTAGGAGAAAGGCTTTGGCAACAAAGAGGGGGCTCATGAAGAACCGTATGGCAAGCTATGGGACTATGCTAAGGAGCTCGGGAGAACCAATCCAGGGTCTGCAGTGTTAATGGCAATGGTAGACAGTAATGATGGTACTGGGGCCAATAAATTTGATAGGTTACATATATGTTACATGGCTTTAAAACAGGGATTTAAGCAGGGTGTATGTCTATCATTAGAGTGGATTGATGCCACATAAAAGGGCCACATAGTGGAATACTACTTACAGCTGTGAGTGTAGACCCCAACAATAATTTGTTTCCAATTGCCTTTGATGTATGTAGTGGGGAGACAAGGGAAACCTGGGAATGGTTCCTAGAGTTACTTAAGGATGACTTAGACATAGTAAGGGATGATGTTTTTACATTTATATTTACAAGCAAAAGGGGCTAGTACCAGCATTTGAATCAGTATTCCCTACGTCTCAAAAGAGGTTCTGTGTGAGGTACTACATAGCAATTTCAAGACAGCTGGCTTCAGAGGACAAGCCTTCAAGACTACTTTGTGGAATGCAGCAAGAGCTACTACAGTGCAAGAATGGAGTGTGAGGATGTAGGAGATAGTTGCACTGTCAGAACAAGCATATGAGTGGTTCAGTGACAAACCTGCTGCTCAGTGTAGCAGGTGCCATTTCAGCATCTTTACCAAATGTGATCTACTGCTGAATAACATCTGTGAGACATTTAACTACTGCATTTTGAATACAAGAGACAGACCTGTCCTAATAATGTTCTAGGGGATAAGAGAATTCCTTATGACTAGGCTACGAGAAAATAGGGATAAGGCCAAGAGGAAATGGAAAGGAAGACTCTGTCGAAAGATACAAAATATTATTGAAAAAAAAAACAAAGAAAGGCATCAGACTACATTCCTATAAAGTCTAACGATCTACACTATGAAGTAGCATGTTATGACGGGTCTAGATTCACTGTTGACCTGTTAAATCATACATACTCATGTAGGAAATGGGATCTCACTGGAATCCCACACAACCATGGCATGAGTGCCATTGCTTGCCAGCAACTTTCACCTGAAGACTTTGTCCATTCGACTTATACTGTGGATGCATTCATCAGAGTGTATGATCATGCAATTTCCCCCATCAATGGGCAAAAATTATGTGGTAAATCTGGCTATATTCCTCTAGCCCCTCAAAACTATGGAAAAAGTGTTGGTAGACCTAAAAGGGCAAGGAGATTGGAAATGGATGAACCAACAAAGAAGAAAAGGAAAGGAGTTAAGGGCAACCTAAAGGGACAAGGTTGAAGAGACTTCATTACATGGTAAAGTGTGGCTTTCTTTTTTTGGAAACTGGATATAATAAAAAAAAATTGGTAAATCAGAAAAGAAGCTGAGAAATTTATGGCATCTTTGGAGGCTGAGGACTTGGCTGATGAGGGAAGTAATGAGGCAAATGAAGGCCAACAGACTACACATGAAAAACTGACTGTAAGTCTCTTATGTAAGCTACATCATAGATGAATTTACTCTATCTTAACATTAATCACTTTGTTTTTACAGGTCAGGAAAAGAACATCAGTTATAGTTGCAACCATTAAAGTCACTAGAGCTGAAACTAGCACTGTTAATGTAAAGGATTTTCTTTATATGTTTAATGCATTCTTGTTGGTATTCTTTATCTGATTATAGAACTTTTTCTGTTGTGAAAGTTTGCTCAAGGTGGAAAATCTGCTACACAAGGTGGAAAGGCACCTCCTAAGGCCAAGGGAAATAGTGTGAGTAACTACATCCAATAAATGCAGTCCTTGAGTTTCTTAAATAAAAGGCTACGAATTAACTACATTGAAATTTATCCTGCAGGTATCAATAAATGTCCCACTGGCACAACAAGCATCAAGTGTCATAATGATGCCTACAACATGAATGTCAATCATCAGTATAAGGGCACCACCCTCTTTCGCACCAAATCATTCAAATCTATCTCACTTTTCAAGCCAAGTAATTATTCAGGCTAGTGGATCCAACCTACCACTTTTGGTAAAGGGAGGTGGAAAATTTGTAATCTTGAGCAATTTGCCTTTAGCAATGAAGTCCAAGAAGGATGCAAGGGACAAGTGAACATAGGATCTGTTATTTTTTTGGCACATATTCACAGTTGATATTTTGGCACATAGGAGTTGTTTGTTGTTGGGTGGATGTATAACATTGTTTGCTACTTCTTGTGTTGTTTTTTGGCTTACCAACAGTAGCTTGTCATGCTAAATACTCCAAGACAAATTGTATTTACAGTTACTATAAGTTTTGTTATTGAGCATTATTCTCACTTTTCAACGTTTCAGTGAATGAAGAATGATGTTTATGGCTATTTTTTATGCACATTGCCTTTACAAAATTTCTCAATTTAGAGTTCTTTTGACATAAAAACATATTCATTTCAAGTGCCAAAACAACAATAATATTCAGGCACAAAAAACTGGAAATCCACCAATTTTTCTATTTGTTCCAATTGCAAAACATAATCAATAAACACAACAATAGAAAGAACAAGAGAATTCTGTTCCTCCGGCGTAGCTTCGCATTTTCTTCCTCCATCCTATTTAGACGACGCAACAACCCAAGGATAATAACACGTGCCCTCAAGAAAAGAAAATTGTCTTCCCAAGCAAAGAACCTACAATTCTTCCTAGCACAAGTGTGGAACCGTCTTCCGGGATTTTCATTCATTCATGACGTACGCAATTTGTAGCCTGCCCACAAAAGCAATTTACGCTACTAATTTCGGACATTTTGCCGTTGTGTTATTTTTTTTCCTAGCAAAATAGCTGCAAATGGAGGTTGTTTTTTTTCCTACGCTCCATTAGCCATTTTATAGGATTCGGGCACCAATTTGTCCTGCCTAAAGCATGCAACATTTCCCCAAGTGACAGTTAGAAAATTCACATAAGTTACGACTGTCGTTAACTTTTGACGGAAATTCTAGTTTGGGACTAACATTGTCAGCACTTATTTAAAAATGGTACCTAAAAAAGAATTCCGTAAAGCGTGGGACTAAAAAGTGAGACGAATCATCTTTATGGGACCAAAATCCAATTTAGCCTACTCTTTTTTCATAAAAGTGACCCCATATCATTTTAACACAAGTACATCTATTCTTCTGTTGTGTCGATAATAAATTAAAGTATTTTATTTTGTTTTTTCTTAAATGTTATTTGTTGATTTATATATTTTATTCTTATTTATAATATATTTTAAAATGTAAAGAATTATTTATTATATGCACGTAAGATCGGCATGTCATGACAGCTAGTTACCTATAACAAGAACAAGTAAATACAATATTAATTGATCACTCATCAATCATCTTTAATTTAATAGCAAGTAAAGATAATATAAATTAGTATCACAAAGCTAATTTCAACTTTAATCATAGAGTTGTTTCAAACCTAGATATGATTTGTTGCCAAGTAAATGAAGCCATAGAGTACAGATGTACTGATGTATGATTGCTCAACTTTCTTCTAGAAATCGAAATTGACATGGCTACAGCCTACATGTCACTTGTTAAATAGAACAACTTAAAAAGGACTTCATATAATTGGATTGTGACATTTCTTAGACGTCAAAATGTGCCAGATTACCAACTGCCAAATTCCTCTATGATCGTTTTAAACTCTCCTCAGCCATGTGTTCTCTATGTGCAAATGGATGTGATATTATAGAACATATCTAATCTCAATGTAAGTACCTTTATTTCTGATTTCATTCTGGTATATTTGGAAGGTTCGCAATCAAGCCTTATTTCATAATATGTCGATTAATACCTACCAGGTTTGGAGAAATATAAGACTATGTTGCCGACTCAACCTGTCAAGAGTATCATACCTAGGAATATTATCTGGATTATATGGATGAAACCACACGTGAATTGGATTAAACTTAATATTGATGGCTCATCATTTAATAGTCCGAGATGGTTAGGCTGTGGAGATATATCTCGAAATCATGAGGGGCAGTTCATCAAAGTGTTTTCTATACCTACTGGTATCAATACTAATTCTATGGCAGAATTAGGGGTGCTCACAGTGTGGTTTTGATTTTTTTTCAAGTTATTTTCAAATCGAATTGTCATTGGCGGTTTCATAAAATAATTTTTCAAATTGCCACTTTTAAAACCAAAATCAAAGGTGCGATTTCGGGCGGTTTTGGGCAGCTCAGGGGGTTTAGCAGTTTTAATACTTATAACAAAAATAAGACGTTGAAACTAACAAAAATCAAAAGGTAAAACAAGTGTTTGTATTAAGCAAGCATAAAAGACCAACATTATGCATCATAACCACCAACACTCTTCACAACTTTATAGATTAATATAAGAACATATATAGTAATTAATTCCTGAAGTCATGAGTTTGATATCAATATAGACAATCTAGAAAATTAAGCAACAGGGAAACAGTTATCGAACAAAGGCCAAGGGTCGGTTATGGACATATCAAATATATTGCAAGAAAGCATATCAAATCTAATTAATCATTAATCAATATTTGATAATTAATACTAGGTAATATTCCAGACAATACAATTCTTATTATCAATATTCTCCCAATACTTGTTGAATTTATCTCTTATGCGAATAGCCATTGATACCATGTGATAGTCTCGCTTATTCATCATAGTAGACAAACTCACATGTAAAATTACAAATTCACAAAAAAAAATTGCATTTGAAATGATATAAGATAAACCCGAGAACTTCAACATCACATTATAAAAGATTTTCAAAAAACTTCACAAAAATTCTGCGGCGGCACAAGCAGAGCTAGCGGCGACGCTTGGTGAAGGCGGTAGAGGTGCGGCGGACGAAGAGGAGAAAGGGAGAGGGAAAAAGGAATAAATGAGAAGATTGAGAGAGAATAGAGAAAAACAAGGGCAGCGAAGAGACTAGGAGAGAATAGAGAATAGAAGCGGCGAAAGAGAGAAAATAGAGAAGAGGGAAAGGGGGAGTGAGAAAAAAAAAAAAAGTGGAAAAAACTAATGATAAAGTTGAAGAAGAATCTAACGAGCTTAAAGTTCTAATGGGCTTACAGAATTAAACACAATTTTTATCAAATTACTATGAATTTTGGGCTTATATAATTTGAATATGAAATTCTTCTAAACAATTAATTGTTTTATCAAATTATTATATATACAGTTTTAAAAAATAATTATTTATTTAGCGGTTAGGTTCGATTTTTGGCGGTTTTCGAAAGTTCTTTAAAAGCAAAACCAATAGTGCGGTATGGTTTTACTCTAAATTTAGAATCGCGGTTTGAAAGATAAAATCAAAAAAATGATTTGGTTCGGGCGGTTTTGGACGATTTAGAATTCTTTTGATCACCCCTAGGCAGAATTATGTGCTATGAATACAGGACTAACTATAGCATTTAAGTGAGAATTTCCTGTCTGGCAGTTGAAACTGATTAAGCCTTGGTGTTTCAACTTATTTGCAGGGGAGCAGCTCCACCCAAGCACCTCATGCAAGTCCTGCTAAAATGCAGGAGGAAATTGACTGAATTTGAAGATGTCAAAATCAGCTTTTGTCTTAGGGAAGCCAATCAGTAATTGTTGGCCAAACAAGTTGCAGCACAACATCTTGCAACTTTTGCACCTTTTGTCTATCATCACAGCCCGTATTTTGTTAGAGATTGTGTATCATGATATGTATCTTATGTACTCCAGATTCGTTAAAGAATCTTGTAGACTTCCCATGTTGCAGATGTAGATAAATAAAATATTGCTTTTTGTTCCAAAAAAATGTTCTCGATTAAATTATCGAGTAAGCTCAAAGAAGTTGATCAACTAATTTGATCTCAAATTAAAGTTCATATCAAATTTTAACTTTACAAACGTTTTGAGATGGATCAGACCCAAAAGGAAATACAAAATTCTACTCTTTTAAATCTGGTTGATTAATTAGGCTAAAAGATGTTTAAATATGATCCATTAAAAAAATAATATACTAAAAAGTTGATGGTGACGTTCAAACCCAATTGGAATTAGTTCGAACTCAAAAAATCTTAGCTCATGCTCGTGGAGAAATTTCTCCACACAATAACATAAGATAATAAATCAAATCCAAAGCTCCCAAACCTAAAGTTTCGACCACGATAAAGTATTACAACCACGAAGATTCTACATTAGTTTTGACGTCAAATTCTCTGGCATTGATACCAGATTTCAAATTAATACGTAATTTTTTTCCACAAAAAGAACAAACTTCCAACCATTTAATCAGAGTTTAAAAAGAAGAATCAGAAGAATATCGTTCCTTTGTGGAGATTCTTATAGAAATTGTGACCTTTTTGTTTTAAATTCATAAAAAATAATTATTTATCCATATTTTTTCAGATTTTTATTTTTAATTTAAAAAAATAATTATTTATCCATATTTTTTCAAATTTTTATTTTACAGACTCGAAATTTGCGTTAATAACATTTTTTAGAAAAAGAAAATCTACAATAAAGTTAATTTGACTTGAGTGGTTCTTGTAGTCTTCTCATTGATGACCTCGTGCAACCATTACATCTGTTAAAATTTAATTGCAGTAGTTGTACCAAACAATTTTATTTAATCGATGTCTACTGTTTTACTTACTCTACATTTATGATAATACGTTAAAAATCGGTACTAATGTAGTCTAATAAATCAAATGTGGTTAACGAGGCTCTGTTTGAGTGGTAAAATTAAAATTTCACCATAAAAAAATTGTGAATTTGAGTATCACGAATGTGATTATATAGTTCATTTTTATAGTAGATATATAATTATTATTTTTTTCTTTGAATATATTTATTGATTTAAAAATATCAATATATTGAATAAAATTTTGAATTTGAATATACTAAATGATATAATGAATCAAATCTTATTAAAAGAAATAATAAATCGAATGTGGAGGATAAGAGACTATAGGAATCAAAAGTGTTGATGCAATTTTTTATTGTTCCAAATCTGATTATATCTTTTATTCTATTTATAAATATATATGTATATATTATACGTGTATATTAAAAGTGATACTTTTTATTTTAGTTAAGGACAAATTTTATATACACGACATATAGACATTAAATGTAATAAAACATATATAGAATTTTAAGAATAAATTACAAAGGGCTCCCTTGATGTTTGTTTACAAAGGTTTAAATGCAATTTGCTCCTTGTGTTAAGGAAAATGAGCAATTTACCCCTGTAAAATATAAAGCAGCAATTTACCCCATGTGTTTTACGAATCCCTTGGTTATTTCAAAAATTATAAATACCCCCTAGAAATGACGATCATCTAACAAATACTCCCTACAATTGGTTGTCACGAGGGGGTATTGTCTAAGGACATTAATTTTATGGAATATTTATAATTTTTCAAACAATGTGGTGTATTTATAATTATGACAAACATCAAAGACACTAGAAGAAGATATGATATTAGTGACAAAATATTAAATAACAATTTAATAATTATCACTAAATATATGTATTAAGCGACAATATTTTTCATCTTGTCACTATATAATTATTAGTGACAAAAATTGTGTATAAAATTGTCACTGTAGTGACAACTTAGCGACACATCTATAGCGACAACATAATATAGTGATAACAATTATTTATTGTTACTAGGTTGTCATTATACATGAGTCACTAATTGTATTTAGTGATAATTTTGTGCATATTTTTTTGTCACTAATAATAATTTTTATAAAATAATAGTAATTATTAAAATCATAAAATGTATTATTGTGATAAATAAACATTCTTGTCACTAAATATATATAATTAATGATAATACTAAAATTGTTACTTAATTTTTTTGTTGCTAATCTTCTATTTTTATATAGTGAGAGTCCGCTGTAATTAACCCGAATTTAAATAAAAAATTTGATCCCTCAAAGTGGGATTGGGGAAGATATGGTAGAGCTTATTAAAATTGTATTTTTTTTTTCTTTTTTTTGTTTGTATATTTCAAATAATTTTAAGTTGATTGAAATTGCTCATACCACCAAACACGTAAAGCAACTTAACCGACTTATAATTGAGCTAAAAATAGAAATATTGCTGTAACTATATATTAGCAGTTATTGGGAATATGTTGAAATTTTTAATCTAAAAATTTTATCTGCAATTATTTGAAAAAGAAAATTAGATGAAACTATTTCAACTAATCTCCTAGTAGTTATATATATATAGAAGCGATTATTATATAATTACATCAATGTTTCAATAAATTAAGTAATTGAACAATACATTAGTTCGATCAGTACATCAATAAAATTAAATATTATAAAATAAATTACAATAAACTCATATAAAGTGAGACAAACACTCACACATCTGATAAAATTCGAACCCATGATCTCTTAGCTTTTCATGGAAACTAATCTTCTAGTATAGTTTATCAACAATCTCGAGAAAATGTAATCTAAAAGTGGCGAACTTCCTAAAAGAATTAGATATGCCAAATCAAATGAACTCCATGGTTAAAATTTTTACTATTAACGTATCCTTATTCTATACAAGAAAAGAAAATTACTAAATAAATGTGGCAATTGTCATTATCAACAAGTACTTGACGTGGCGTGTGCGATCGGCTGTTGCACGAGGCACTGTTGTATTATTTGTTATGACTTTATGGGTTTCACTCGGGAGAAAAACTTAACATTATAGAATCAATATGGGATGTGGGTCAATATTGTCGGTCCCAAACGAGGGGCTCAGGACAGGCATATGGCCTCATTCAGATTGGATAGAGCCAAATGATGCAGCGTGCAACTCGACCTGTTCCTCGTTATTGTTTCCTCTAATTTCACATAAGTCTCACAGTTTAATTTTTAAAAAGGGGTCTTACTAGGGATAAGAAATCTTGGGGTTTATGTCACTCAAGTTCCACATCTACAACAAGTGTGGGATATGTGGCAAGAACATCAGCCTCCCAAATGTGGGATTCGTGACTGGCACATGACCTCCTTCTCACGAAAAATGATACCGCGTGTGATGCTCTATTAACACTTTTTGGTTATTATAATGTTATTATACATATATTACTAACCGTTGCTTGTGACCTCGATGACTTGTAGCAAGACTTTTGTTATTACGTACGTGTTACTAACTATATTAGTAATAATAAATTTTTATAACTAATAATATGTGAAAATAATATCATTTCAAATAAAAATATTTACTAGTTATCATGTTCAATTAGTGACCATATTTCTATTAATATTTAGTACATTAGTATCATTATTCATTTTTTTTCCCTATAAATCATTACAGTCATTAAAGGGGGAAATTGCAAAATTAGTCCCGTATCTTAAGGAGAGTGGCGTTTTTAGTCCCACAACTTTGACACTAGCGATTTTAGTCCTGTAACTTCTGAAAACGTAGCAATTTTAGTCCTCCGACCGAATCTGGGCGAATTTGGCCAAATTTTGGACGATTTTACCCCTTTACAGCTTTAAAATGAGCATTTTAGTCCATTTCCATTTATGTTGGCATTTTATCACCCATGCTCCATAGAAATGGTATCAGAGCCTAGGTTTATTGAAGAAATATTTGTTTATATTACATATTGATATTTTATCCCTAATGGAGGAGATCTTTAAAAGTATGGAACCAAACGAAAGTTCGAGTTACACTGAAAACAGGGAGTATTTTTAGATTCTGAAAATACAAAAAACAGAATTTCTTATGGAAATTCTTAGAAATATCACCAACAGTCCGAGGTTGGTCGATGCGTCATTTCTTCCTAAAGAAGAAAGAGAGGAATGGCATAGACATCCCCATGTTCGAGAGACGTTACCGGGAAATGCAGTAAGACGTCTACAGGGAGCTGAGATCCATGGAAGAATCCCAGCCAGGAGATCCGGAACAGGTAGATTCCTGAAAAAATACAGTTCTAAAAATAATGATTAAAGGAACTGATTGGAAGGAACTCGAACCGGATACCTCAAAGTACTCTCAGGACCTTAGAGAGGTACAAAAGACAGTTCAAGACTATGGACATAGGCTAATCCATATACCTATGAAATTAGACCTCTTGAACCAAAAGATGGATGAGATCTTAAAAATCCTACCAGATCTACAGAAGGATCTTACAGATCTGAAGATTGAGGTTACAGATCTGAGAAGAAATCAAAGGAATACCCCTGAGACATCCAGATCTCATCAGGAACGCATCAGGGACGCCCTTGGACCAGTATCTTTCCTACATCAGAAAGGAAAGGCGAAGGAGATCTCAAAGCCAAAGACACAAGAGGAACAAATCATCGAGATCATCAAATCCATAAAATAATGGAGATATCTAGAGTGGATATATCGGATCTACAAGAGTTAGCTGAATCCTTTTCCCAACTGGGGATTGTGGATTTAGTTAATATTCAAACCAATGAGGTCGCTCCAGCTTTACCACCGCCGGAGGGAAGCACAGGCTCAAATGATCCACCATAGGATCAGCCAATGAGAGAAGGTACGGATTTTCACACCAATGCTACCCCTACCTTCGTGGGGACAAGATTGCGAGAAAATCCAGGAAGAAATCCAAGACGAGTGCCTGAAAACACACCATGGGCAAGGACCATGCTCCAGCCCTTACACCCATATGGCACGGTACTCAACCTGGATGTTATCGACTTCCGAAACATCGAGAAGCTGATAGATGAATGGGTTGCAGCCATGAAAATTGCAGCAACTACGTTGGAACTAGACAAGGATAACTTCATAAAACTTTTGGAGTTAAGCTTAGAAGGGTCGGTAAAGATCGGATGGGATAATACCCCAGAAGAGACCAAAGCAAGCATCCTTGAGGGAGAGTCTAAAAGTGCAATCGCGGATAGGCTCGGGAGGCTAATCAAGATCCATTTCATCGGAGATGGATACTTCGAAGGAAGCAGAACGGAAAAGGCTAGGGAGTATGCACAAGCTCTCTTTGGTCTCGAGTTAAGAAGTATCTGTGCTGTAGACGAATATATCTATTGGTTCCGCAAATACTTCTTCCAGAGTGGGGTAACAACCGAAGTAGCCGCCCCAATGTTCTTTGCAAAGATCTGCAGCCCGTGGAGGGAAATGTTGATACAATCTTATAAAGTACCTGCAGGGCAGCTGGATTCAGTTGCAAGGAGGATGTCTTTTCTTAAAGACAAACTGAAGGATTGGTGTTACCAAGCATCCGTCCAAAAGAACATGAAGAGAATGAGAGGTAAAATCAAAAGAACCCCTCTCTGTTGTGATAATAACGATTTTCCAACTATTATAGGGGAATCAAGCGAGCAAAAAGAAGAGGAGAAAGCAAGATGGTGACTCTTATTCCAGGAGTTCCAGAAAATCCTCTTTTAGAAGAAGATCATGGTGGTCTAAATCAAAAGTCGGATCATACAAATCTGGACAGAAAAACAGGACCAACAAGGGTTTCATCCCAAGGATCTAGACGATCAGAGGCGAAATCCACAGGACGAACCCCTACAAGAAGAACTTTTAGAAGAGCCCATACCCGAGCTAATGAAAGTTTTAAGGATTGCAACTGCTGGACGTGCGGAGCAAAGGGACATATCTCCCCAGATTGCCCGCAGAAACATGGTGAATTACGCCAGTTTGAAGCCACAAACGACATCCTAGATGCAGTCTACTATGGTGATTTGGTACCAATCTACCAATTCGAAGATCTTCCCTCAGATGAAAGCATCTACGAGGAAGAAATAGAAAGTGATTCGGATGGATCTTCAACCGAATCAGAGTAATTACAACGAAGGAGATAGGCTCCAAACCTCAGATAGCCTATCAGGATTCTTTTCAAAGTTGACGGTATCAAACAAAACCATGGAAAGAATCATGAGACAAGACTCTAATCTCAGCCCATATGACGGATTTAGGATTGGAGGAATCGGAAGAGTCCTTAACCAAATAGGACTAAACCAGAGGAAACATCATATCATCTACAAAGTAAGTTCAGGTGAGTTTGCAATTCCTATGGAACTTACTGGTAATGTTATGGAAATGCAGCTTATTCCTAAAGAAGAAATTCTTGAAGAATTAAGTAAACTTAGAGAGGAAGTAGCGGTTACTATGAAATGGATCCATATAGGAGCTATTGAAGTAGTAATAAAAGCAACTTTTAAGGAAGGAATTGATTCAGAAATACATCTGTCAATAATGGATAGAAGAATCAATAACTTAAGAGATGGTTGTCTTGGGACAATGATAGGAAATTTGTATGCAGGAAAATTGATGTTTGATATTCATCCTAGGATAGCATACAACCTAGCAGACCAAGATTTCAGTAGAGTTTAACCCTTCATCAGGATTTTAAAAGAAAGGATCTTATGAAAAATGGGAATAGACCATATTCTATAACATATAGAATAGCTTACGCCCTTTCCAACACACATCATTCTGATTTATTTCTTAGGAAAGAGTATATTGAAATTCCTAGAATTTTCAAGGAATTCGCTAAAGTAATGACACCAGATCCTATTAGAATACCTAGAATAGGTGGTGTTGATATCTTGATAAAAGATCACCCGGTTTTAGATCGAACCCTTAGTTCTAAAACTGAATTTAGTAGCAGGATGTCCTTTTCAGAAGATAGGATTATGGCCTATAAGGGAAAGGAACCCGAGTTGTTAAAGCCTCGAGCTATTAGGGTGGATAACGTAAAACTTAGGTGCCCTGAAGGCTGGAAACAAATCCAAGTTATATTTGACATCACTAGAACAGAAAATTGTTTTCCCTGTGATGACTTATACCATCTACAACAACCTGTTGTGGGAAAATATGAAGGTATGCTAGAAATAGCAGGCCATGAGATTATTGTTACAGGTGTTGCAGGACGAGAAAATGGGATAATGACTCTAGGAATAAATTTCCTTGAAGATCATAAACCATGGGGAAGGAAAGGTAATGGTATGGAATTCAGTTTGGATGGTTATACCATTAGAATTGAATGACGAGCCCCTTTTCTATATACATATCTGTTGGTATGTTGTATGAACAATATAAGTCAGAATATTTTGCAGCTTATATTGACTCAGGATCAGGGATTTGCACGGCAAAACCTGGTGTTTTCCCTAGCGAAGCTATGGAATCCTTACCCATTATTGCAGGAAGGGATTTTTCACAAAAAATTCTTGTACTCAATAAGGGTATACGAGAAGCAAAAATCATGATTGGAGGAGCATTTGGAACACCCTGGTTCAAGGTAAAGACGCCTCCTATTTACTTTCATGATACAGGAGCAGATATTTTGTTAGGTAATAATTTCATCCAAACCTTTGCAAAATATGTCCAGGATAACCACAAAAATCTGTTGATTTTTACTACTAACTGTGGTAGCGAGATACAGGTTTTGCGAAGAGAAAAGGCATTTAACAGGATAATGCCCATAAATTTTCGCAGCAAACGTGGTGATGATGCCAAATTAACCCATCCAAAAATGCAGGATAAAAGAAAATTTGGTAAGGCTCTTTTGTCTTTCAGGCAACAGGGCTTTGATGATGCTTCGGAAGAAGATCTTAGGATCTTAAAGGAAGCTATACAAGAATGCAGGTCGATGGACATGGACGGAGAAAGTAAACTTTCTCTCGAGAATGTCAAGAGACTTATTCAAAGGAATTTCAGTGAGAATCCTTTGGCATGGTGGGATAAAAACAAGATCGAGACTACTCTAAAGGTCAAAGAGGAATGCAAGTACGAGTATGTCCGATACAAGCCCATCCAAATGACCATGGATGATAAGAAAGATATGCAGGAGATCATCAAAGAGCATATCAATCTTAGACTCATTGAGCCTGGAGTCGCTGCCTATAGTAGCCCTGGTTTTCTGGTAAGAAATCATGGTGAGATAAAAAGAGGTAAACCCAGGTTAGTTATTAACTATCAAGGCATCAATAGAATATTACAATTTGATGGTTATTATATCCCAAGTAGAGAACACTTAATTGATTGCATTAAAGGTGCTAAAGTGTTTTCTAAGTTTGATTGCAAATCTGGATTCTATCAGATTAAGATGGAAAATGACTCAAAGAAATATACTGCATTTTCCACACCTCATGGACAATATATCTGGAAGGTACTTCCAATGGGACTTGCCAATGCACCCCAGATATTTCAAAGAAAGATGGATAATCTTTTCAAAGACTATCTAGAGTTTATGTTTGTTTACATAGACGACATCTTGATTGCATCTAAAAATATACAGGATCATATTAGACATCTTGAAATATTTTCCGATGCATGCCATAAGGAGGGACTAGTGCTCTCCGAAAAGAAAGCCATTATAGCTGTCAATAAAATTGAATTTTTAGGAATTCTTATTGACGAGGCAGGTATTGAGTTACAGGAACACATTGTAGAGAAGATTCGCAATTTTCCTGACACTCTTAAAGATAAGAAGCAACTCCAAAGCTTCTTAGGAGTTGTCAATTTTGCAGGAATCTTTATCAAGGACCTTGCAAAATACAGAAAGGATTTCCGTCCACTCCTGAAAGAAACAGAAAGTTTAAAGTGGAAATGGGAGGAAATTCATACGCAAAGGGTCCGGGAGTTAAAACAGATTTGCAATAGCCTGCCAAAGCTTGCAATTCCCCAAGACGAAGATGAGTTGGTAGTTTACACGGACGCCAACGATTACAGATGGGCAGCAGTGCTCATGAGAAAAACGGCTACTGGCGAAGAGCCATGTAGATACTCAGGAGGGTTGTTCACCGAACAACAAGCCAAATTATGGCATATTAACGAGAAAGAATTCTTTGCAGTTTGGAAGGCTTTCAAAAAATGGCCTTTGTTCTTACTAGCCAAAGAATTTACATTAAAAATTGATAATACGAATGTTAAGGCTTTCTTAAAAAATAAACTTGAATCAAAGATTGAGAAAGCTCGTATTATTAGGTGGCAGGCAGAATGCCAATATTATTGTTATGATATTGTCATTATCAAATCTCATGAAAATGTTCTTGCAGATTTCTTAACAAGAGATGGAGGCAGCTGAAGCAGACTCCGTTATCATCAGGCTCAGACACCTCAGGGAGAACCTTGAGGAGATTGATAAGAGATTTGGACAGCTAACAATTAAAGCCCAAATAGCTGGCCAAGTCCAACGAGCTGATCTGGACACCGTCCAGAGCGCCATCAGGAGTACCAAACTTGCTGCAAGCTCGTTATGGGACGACCTACTGGAACCAATTCGAAAGGCGTCATCTTCGGTGATAGCCCGAGAATTAAGAGAGCAGGGCTCTAAACCTGCAATTAGAGAACAGGGCTCTAAACCTGTAGCGGCAGATTCAAGTACTGCTTGCACAAGGCCATCGCCAGACTCTGGTGAACAGGCAAAAGTTGAGTTACAGGAAGTGCAAACTCCTGATAATTCAAGTCAACCCAGCACCTCTGGGGTAAAAGAGGAAGAGATTAACCTTAGGCCAATGACGGGCACCTCTAAGGTTAATACTAACGAAGCTTTATCTTCTGTTTCCGCTTGGCAGGATTATCAGAGATCATGGGAAAAACTTGTTTCCCGTAAAGGTATAAGCCCAGGCAAGACCATCGTAGACACATCCGGAAAATATAACAGAATCTGGATGATCGAAGGGTCTAAACCAGAAGAGGTACGAGAGTGGTATGATTTTGGAGCCCTTGCTTCAGTTCATACTACGTCACCAAGCTTTCCGGAAATCTCAAAGCTTCCGGAATGGATTAGTGGGGCGGTATATGACGCATGGCAAAACAATCCCCACCTTAAACGAGGAGATATTTTGGAGCTCAAGTTCATTTCCATAGCTCCAGAAATCGCAGGAAAAGGGTCTCACCCAGCATTCCATTTCATCAAATTGCAGAGACCAGACATGGTAGCATTCAACCGAGTCAAGGCTGCCACAGGAGAGGCTCCCCTGGTATCTTCCCTTAGTGAAGATGACATATCCACCAGAAGAGCATGGGGATACTGGGTCTGTCTCACAGAGATGGATAAAGTCAAATATCCATTTAAAATATTTTCCAATCAATTAAATGGATCATTCCTGTTAAACTCCATGACAGGAAAAAGCACTGAGTTTGCAGAAAGCTTGTTTGAAAAGAAAAGAATGCTTATATGGGAAAATAAGTTGCCTGCAACAGAGAACACAAGGAAGAAGGCATGCAACATGATGCATGTAGGACAATGGCATAACCACTTATGCCCTTGTTGTGAAAAACAGGAAAAGCCCTTGTTCGGAACAAAGATTCGGGTAACTCAAAATAAACCCGAACCAAGACCAGAGAAGGGCAAAAGAAAGGATTTTTACAAAGGGAGGTAAAACCCTCAAGATGTAAAAAATCAAAAAGGGGACTGTCGGCAGAAGAAGACAAAAGGGCCAACAGTCAGAAAGATAAATGAAACCAGCTGGCAAGCACATGGCCGACAAGGCATAATGACCACAGCTGGAAAGATGAAAGACAAAGTTGGTGACGAACGCAGTGACGTCACCCAAAAAACAAGATTGAAGTCCGGGTTTGAAGTCCACGGACTATTATAAATAGAGAGCTAGGAAGCAGATGGGGATTATCAGAAAAACTTCTCCAACTCTTCAGAAAAATAAATCGTGTCTTTAAATTCTCTAAGTATTAGATATCCAGTGTATGGGGTTATCCCCAACGTGTCAAGTCCTCTTATCCATGAGAGGCTAAATAGTTTTCTCCTCCGATAGAGGTATAAGATATCTATGTAATATTTCAAGTATTTCTTCAATAAAATAAAGGCTTCTGTTCAATTTGTTTATCCAAAACTCTATTAAGTCTCTATTTCGAAGTACTTTTACACCCTAAGGTAGGAAACGAAATAGGGTTGTGCTGTTTGTTGCTGAAGGAGCCAAGTACCTGCGAACCATCTACTGCGGTAGTGTGGTTGGAAAAGAGCCGTAAAAATGAGGACTTGGAATACCCGGTGGCAAGGCGGTCAAAACCAGGTATGAATTTATAGAGGCTTAATTTTATTTCGGAAGCATGTTGGGCCTTACTAAGAGCATGTGATGGACTATGGAGCTTTTTCCATCAAAAGGGCAAAATGGTCATAAAATGGGCTAAAGGACCAAAACTGCGAACAGTTGAAAAGATACAGGACCAAAATCGCCATACCCAAAGTTAGAGGACTAAAATTGCCAACCCCCTATACTTATAGGACCAAAATTGCAATAAGCCCGTCATTAAAGTCTATGCGACAAAAATTTGTAACATGCCACTTAGACCTACCCAAAAACTACTAGGTTAGGTCGTGATAGACTTGGTCATATAGTATGGTTCCCAAGTCAAAACGAATCGAATTTTAATTGAATTGACAAATAAACATGTAGAATAAATATTTATAAATAATACACGATTTAATTCAAAAATTAAGTTGGTTACTTACACAAATAATAAACACATAAATTTGTAATTGATTTAAATCAAAAGCTATATTTTGAGTTGTATTTGAAGTGGTATTCCAAATTAAATAATAGGTCAAAATGGACATCTTTGAAAAAAAAAAATATAGAGAAATACAACGCATATATATATATATATATATCCGGATTTATTTTAAAATAGCTTTAGATATATTATTGGCATTACAAAAATTTGGATTAATCATTCCCTATAGTATAAATTACAACAATTCAAAAATCACGACAAATCAATACTATTTACAACAACCAAACAAATCAGATGTGAAATTTAAGTTTCAACTACTTTTAATCAACTTTCGTCACGATTTACCTATGATCAAAATATTTGCCATAATTTATAATTGTAGTTAATGTTTAGGTCTTGTTTGCAACAACAACAGCTAATAATTGTTGCGCAATACTATTTAATTAATATTCACCATAATTTTTACTCTTAATTATGATAATTGAATAACTAGCTATTTTTCTTCTCGTGTGGTATCACTAAAAAGATTTAGTGATTTGAAATTTTAAACATGATATATAAAATCTACACATAGTGATGAAATATGTAATACGTATATAATAATGAATACAATTTATCGGTAGTATTTTGAGAAAATAAAAAGATTTGAAAAGTAAGATATAAATATTTTTTTAAAAAAATAAAACAAAATGCAGTCAACAGTTGTGAAGGCAAAAGATTTGTTTCATAAATATTGATATTGTATTCCAAAACTTGAACCTCTTTTCTGTAATTATTATTATTAAAAGCAATTAATGTCTATTTGAATTTAATGCATTACATTTAAATTTGAACCAAAACATGATTTACTGGTAATTAAAGATGAATCATTTAGTCAGTAATTGCACCAGCAAATTTCCCTTTCTTATACCAATTATTTTAGGAGAAGATTATAAAGAATTAATTCCACAATAATTAATTTGATTGCTAATGTCGTCTGTGAAATTAAAACTGCCACACTTAAGCGCCAAGGGAAAATTTTCAAATTCAAACAAAAAATTTATACTTATATATTTTAAATAAAAATTGCAATTGTATTATTGCTTTAAAATATTCATTAATCATTCGAGATATATTTATTCATTTGATGAAATTTGAATCCAGACTTTCATATCCAAAACTGTCTTGCAATTGATCATTGAACTAACAAATACCCTTTTATTACGAATTTTATTTGTTGTGAAGTATTGTTTGCTTTTTACCACCAACATTCATAGCAAAAAAGTTCGTAACGTAAAGATTTTTGCTACGAATTTTGTCCTACAGCGTAAAATCATTTTTCTTGTAGTGACACGTCATCATAAACAAGTTACTAATCTCACAAACATTTGTTTTTTCATTTTTGTTTTGAATTTTGAATCCCAATAATTTTCTTGCCAAATGTTATACTTTTGAATAAACTAATTATATTTATTTAAGCATACTAATCATAGACAATTACAAATAATGCTAATCTATCTTTCAAGAGATTAATAACAATTCATATTTAACAAAAAACTATTATGAAAAACTCGTAATTCTCTCATTAAAAAAGGATGCGTAATTCTAAAATTTTATTTTATGTCGCTTCAGTGACCTAAAAAAAATTACAATCACTTATTTTTACATTCAAATTATATTAAGATATATACTATTTGATATTTCATAGTCAATTTAATAAAAACAAATTCCTCTCATATTCTAGGTTGGAAAATTCACACTTCTCAGCTTGTTTTCATAATCAAGTCTTATTCTTACTTGAAATTAGTCAAAAAAGCATTAATTAGGCAATAAATATTACCACAAATCATTACATCTGCATGTGTGCATCTAATCCAATCACATTAATTTTGCTTAGACCTACCTAAGGCTTTGTTTGTTTTTAAATTTTAAATATTCATTTATGTTCTTACGAAATACATATTCAGTGCATTTTAACTTATTTTTATTTATATTACATTGATACATAATAACAAATCAAACATATTAAAAATCTAAAATAGATTGACACGTATCTTTATTTCCCTGCCGATCCTTCAAAAATAACAAAAAAATACCTCAATTATAGAACCAATGAGAGCCCAAACTCTTTAAACATCTTACCAAAACAACGAAAACAAATGAAAGGAATTGAATCTCTTTATACTCCGAAACGACTGCAAAAAAATATCAAAAAATTATCAAGATATGAAATCTACGTAATTTAAAAGATTCTCTTATATTTACAATTGTTTAGAATCAACTTTTTCACTAATATAAATTTCGAGTAAATTATAACAAAAAATTATAAATCAACTATTTATACTCCGAAACGACTGCGAAAGAATATCAAAAGAAAATAATCGCAAGATACAAAATTTACTTAACTTAAAAGATTCTTTTATATTTACACTTGCTTAAAATCAACTTTCCTATTAATATAATTTCAAGTAAATTTTAATAAAATATTATTCATCAACTATTTATCCCAAAAAAACACAAGAAAAAGAAAGAGGTAATTTTACGAAAAGGAAAGTATTTTTTGAAAGAATTCATAGGACTTTTCGTAATAAAGTACTGTCACTTTTTGGATTCCGACCAGGCGCCAGCGCACCCCCACCGTTGTTCTATAAATCCAAAGCCCGCTTTTCCTTTCTCTTTCCCCCGGAATTCCCACAAATTCAATCCTCCCCATAAAGGTGAGAACAGTGGAATTTTTGCTTTTCTCTGCAACAGAAAGTGGGAAATTCGCAGAAGCATTTCACGCTTTTGAATTCTTGCGATTTCTGGTTGAATTTTGTCTGAATTTTCAGTTCTCTGATCGGAGTTCCGATGACCCAACTGAAGCCCATACTCTCACACTTGGACCCCATCATCCCCTCCTCCACCGGAAAGTTCAAGTCCTCGCCGTATGCCGTCCACCGCCTGCGTTTCCACCCGAGACTGACTTTTTGGTCGTTTCTCCTCCTCTTTTTCCTGCTTCTTTTCTTCTTCTGCTCGCCTCCCGCCGCCTCATCCGCCGGGAAACGCCGCAGCCTGCAGAACACCGCTTATTCGGCGCGGGCCCGTCCAGGCCCGAATTGGGAGGTCAAGGCCCGGAACTCGGCCCGTCCTCAGTCTAAGTCAGGGTTCACGGTTCTGGTCACAGGGGCTGCAGGTTTCGTCGGAACCCATGTCGCCATGGCCCTGAAAAACAGAGGAGACGGCGTAGTGGGCCTCGATAATTTCAACAATTACTACGAGACCGGGCTGAAAAAAGCCCGAAAAACCCTCCTTGAGCGCCGAGGCGTGTATATCATCGAAGGCGATATAAATGATGCTGGTTTGTTGGGTAAGCTGTTTGAGATTGTGCATTTTACACATGTGATGCATTTAGCAGCCCAGGCTGGAGTTCGCTACGCAATGCAGAATCCCAATTCTTACATCCATAGCAATGTTAATGGCTTTGTTAGCTTGCTTGAAGCTTGCAAGAACGCAGACCCGCAGCCTAGTATAGTGTGGGCGTCATCGAGCTCCGTTTACGGGCTCAATTCGAAGGTACCATTCTCAGAAAAGGATAGAACTGATCAGCCTGCTAGCTTGTATGCAGCCACTAAGAAGGCTGGTGAAGAAATAGCGCACACTTACAATCATATCTACGGGCTTTCGATCACCGGGCTGCGTTTTTTCACCGTTTATGGCCCGTGGGGACGACCTGACATGGCCTATTACTTCTTCACTAAGGATATATTGAGAGGCAAAGAGATCAAGATTTTTGAAGGTGCTGATCATGCTACTGTGGCTAGAGACTTTACATACATTGATGATGTGGTGAAGGGTTGTTTAGCGGCTTTAGATACTGCAAAGAAGAGTACGGGGAGCGGGGGGAAGAAGAAAGGACCGGCCCAATTGAGGATATATAATTTGGGGAATACGAGCCCTGTTCCCGTTGGGAAGCTTGTGAGCATACTAGAAAAGTTGTTGAAAATTAAGGCGAAGAAGAAGTTCTTGACAATGCCAAGAAATGGGGATGTCTTGTTCACGCACGCCAACATAAGCTTAGCGAGGAAGGAGCTCGGTTACAAGCCCACCACTGATTTAGAGATGGGGTTGAAGAAGTTTGTGAAGTGGTATCTTAGTTACTATGGTGCGAAGAAGAAGAGCGCATGGTGAATTCCTCAATGATCATAATCGATTTTGTTTCGTTTTTGGGTGGTTTTACATATCTTGGCTTTCATTATCAATTGCCCGTTTCAGTTGATGTGCCTATATCGTATAGTCTTGTCTAATTGCAAGAATGAGTTCTGTCCCGCATTTGCTTGATGCTCTCTATATGTTTATCGACCAAGTAAATAAGTTCTCTTGATTGATTTACCATTGTTTGCTTTAGCTATTCTCTTTGTAGGTAGAGATTGTACGTTAGCCGATGGTACAGAAATATGTGCTCCTTTGTCGATATGTCCTCACTCTCTGAGATGTTAATAAACGAGCACTAGCGGTGAATGTTTCTCTTCCATTAGCATGCTGTTAAATTTTACCTTAACTGCTTGAAGTTAGACTTGCCTTTTGTTCGCCATTGTACATGTCAACAGTAAAGTTCCTCAATCGACAGACACTGCTGCATTCTGCTAGGCTTTCATAGTGCATTCTTATGAACTAGAGTTGTAGACTTCTAACCATACTCTCTACATTGTTCTTTTGACGTCTCCAAGAGACACCAACCGGCCCATTTGCTTGTTTGCTGCCCGGCTGTAGACGCATCGTTAGCAAAGCCGTTAGATGTTATCAGTCGATTAAGTCCTGTGTAAGGATGAAAAGTTCTTTCCTGAGTATTCACTGCATGTTAACTGGGAAGTTATGAAGATTGATTATCTTGATCAAGTGATGTTTCTGGTTAAATGTCATATGGGAAGAGAATGTGTTGCGCAATGGTTTTTGAATTGCTCGTGATCGTGATCGTGCTCGTGCTCGTTTGTGTATGGGATGAACCAAGGGTCGTTTACTTTCGTACATGGGATGAGCCCAGAGTCGTTTACTTTTATGTATGGGATGAACTGTTAGATAAGTGCGTTCTTGAACGTTGGATGTGATTGTTTAGGGTTTAGTTATGTTGTTGTTTACATTTGGGTATTTAGATGTGGATATAATTGTGATTGTTTTGGGTAAACATAAATTTTATTAAAATAAAAGGCGATACAATGTCAGATACAACAATACAATTCTGCATCTATCAATAGTTAGGCTATCCTCCATAATCTGTATGTAGCTCCGAACTCCAAGCTTGGTGTACATTGCAAGCTCACAAGTTTATTACGACTTTGATTTTTGAACGCTTTTATCTATTTTGTTGAATAAAATGGAAAAATAATGTATAATTTCTTAAATTGCATGTGGACCCCACTGAGCCCCGTGCAATTGAGCAATCCAAATTTGTGTTTTCAGATTTGGTCCCTCTTGGAATTAGATTAAATCCAAACAATATTTTGATAAGAACTAAAATTTGTATTTTTTTTTTATCCCATTGTAATTAGATTTGAAATTTAGTTATTGTATATTTACATAATCAATTACAAAATAATATACCTGGTTGCAAAAGTCTTTTTTTAAAATATTAATTATTTCAAAATTAATTGGGGTAGATTATGTTGACATTTCGAAGTTAGTTCAAATTATACAAATATATTCTATTTTTTGCAAAATTTACAGCTACACCCCTTAAGAGGGGTGTTAGTGTAATATTTTTCAAGGGGTGTTTTTGTAAGCTTTGACTTTGAATAGGAGGGCAGTTGTAATACAACTATAACTTCAGGGGTGTAATTGTAATTTTATAAAAAACAAGAGGTGTTTGTAGATTTTGGCCTAATCTCAGGGGGTGTCACTGTAATTTATCCAATTAATTAACTCATAATCAAGTTAAATAAGTTAAACCAATTGCTAAATTATTTTGTTTTCATTCTTAGAACTATTAAATTTGAACAAAAAGAACATTAGGTCGAATATTATCAACGTTTGATATGATGTTTCACTAATTTGGGAATAAATTAAACTCATTCAGTAATTAAATAATAACACAACATAATTTAAAATCGAAGCCCGATTAATTATTTTTCTTACACTAAAATATTATTTGCAATCAAAATAAAATCAATAGAGCTATTGTATGCAAACACAATCTCATTTTCATATAAAAACTAATGGATAAAAAATAAAAATAAAATTGAAAAAATATTAGAAAGAAAAACGAAGGTTGTGTAACATGAATAATCTATAGAGCATATTACTCCATAAAAATATTTTAGAAGAATTTAAAAATATATAAAATTATAATTCATAATCCAAAATGATATTTTTGGTGGTTTATCACAAAATATAAATAAAGGCCTAACGGATGAAAACAAAATAAGTTTGTTGTTAGACGAACATTAAAATTAGAGGGATATTTATAATTTTCTAAATAACAAGAAGATATATATAATTATGTCAAGTTTCAGAAGATGTGATGATTGTAATTTACCATTATTAATATATTATTGTTATAGCTTTTAATGATTAAAATATTAATAGAATTATAACCAATTTATTTAGAAAAAAAAAAGAAAATAAATGAAGTTTCTGGACAAACAGTTGAAGCGTCACTAAGATTTTTCCTTAGGAAGCCAATTGACGGACGCAAATTTTTCTTTCGGGCTTGTTATTTTCTCATTATACCGGCAATAAGAGCATATTTGATGCGTGTGCACTTAATAAATATCAATTTTTAAAAGATAAATACACATCATTGTAAAAAGTTACTCAAAATATACATTCGAGTATGTTGTACTTTATGAAATTTTCAAGAATGCTTTTTTTTCTTTCTATTTTTTGAAAGTATTTTAAACTTTAAAAGGACTTTAATTTTTCCAACATATGGAGATTTGTAAAAGTGAGAGAGCGGGATAAATAAATTATAATGCATCCTCTATAATTAAACCTATTTTACAAAAAAATTATATTAAAATCAATAAATCTCAAAATGCAAAATTCAATCAAAAATCCAATGTCTCTGTAGTTATGTAGTTAGAGATCTCAACCCAAAATGTCACTGTTGACTCACCTAATAAGACTGACAGCACGACTTATGATGATATGATTAATGACGAGTTTGTGTGCTGTCATTAGTCAATTGAGATGATGTGACATATCATACGAGCTGTGTGATGTGTAATATGATTGATGATGGGATATTATACGAGCTGTGTGTTGTGTAGTATCATTGGCGATTGGGTATCATACGAACTGTGTGTTGTGTGATATCGCGAAAAAAATGGAATATAGTGATAGTCCTGATGGAGGTGATGATAGCCGGCAAAGACCATTGAGTGATGCACTCCAGATCGGGTAAACATGGCCCTAAGAGAATAACAATAGGAATTAAACTAAATATTAAAAAATACAACAACAGATTAAAAATAGGTAAGACACCAAAAAGCCCGCCTCCCAGAATAATAAAGTCTAGATTATGCAAGAAAGTCATTTATGCAGTTGTAGCCACGTTGATCGCACCTATAGAAAAAATGTATGCCTGGTATTTTGGCTTTACTTTATTTAATATTTAACCTTCTATTTCTTTCTTTTTAAATTTTATAAATTCCTTTAACTCAGATAGCTACAAAATAAATCTACTTAATGGCATTGAATAGTTTTTGTTTTATTTGAATTTGAACATATAGGAGTAAGTGTAGATCCAAATTTGAAGTTCAGATATTGGAACAATTCAACTTGGTAACATTGAATGCCTTGTTAACTTTGATGTGGCACTTAGAATTTTATACCATGACCCTAGGGTTAATAGCCAATTAATTACATGGGTTGATAATTATTTCATTAAAGAGAGAAAACCTTAAAATTTATAAAGTACAAACTCCTCATTCACAAAGGAGGTGCAATAGTATCATCAGCCTCCTAGATGAGAGGTTAAGAGTGAGCACATGGCTTTGTTCCCGCATGAGGCTAGAGGTGGGCATTTGAATCGAGTTGTTCACAAGTCTCGAACGGGATTCGGGTTGAATATTTCAAATAATATTTATAATTTTTAAGTTTTGGATTAGTTGAACCCGATTTTAAATAGAAGGGGACGGTTATCAATAAGAGAGAGATATGATTGGGTTAATCGGGGTACACAATATTTATTTAAAAATAAATAAATAAACAAAAAAGATTTCCTATGGGGATAATTCAATGGTTCAGACACAAGACTTTTTCATGGAAGGTCTCATGTGATAGAACAATTTCTTTTTTTTTTTCTGTATATATTTTACTAAAACACATTTAGTCCTGTAACTAATAAAAAGTGACACTTTTTAGTGTTGGTTTGGCCAGGGGAAAAAAAAGGTTGCCAGAAGAAATTGCGTGATGCTCACTCGCGGAAGATTTTGGTGTTGTGGGGAATATAATAAAAATGCATTTCTTTACAAGATTCCCATACATTCTTAGACTGGGATTCCAATTTCCCCCTTCCACTATGAAATCCTATTATTTCGCCCAAATCCACCAATTCTCATCCCATTTATGAATTGTGACAAAATTTACAATATTGAACCTTGTTTAAGAGTTTTTGTCTCTACTCTACAATATTTCTTCAAAACTGAGCTTCCTATTCTCCGTGTCTTTGGCTTATGTGCTCCAAAATTCAATCAAACCGATTTCTTTGTGTTCCTTTTGCTTGATTTGCATAGATAAAAAGTGTTTTGTGAAGTTTTGTGTATTCTTTTGTGAAGTTCTTTATGCGTAATCATTTGGGGGTTTGAAAAAATTAGGGTTGAAATGAAGAATTAGGGTAGGGCTCGTGAATTAAAAGTCTGAAAGTGCTTAGTAATTAACGCGTGTTTTCTCTAAAAATATATCTTATTTGTCAGTACAGTAGGACTAAAAGTGTCACTTTTTATATATTACAAGACCAAATGTGTTTTAATAAATTACATACATGACTAAAATTGTTTCATCGAACGTTACAGGACTAAATGTATCAAAAGTAATAAAATTACAGGAGTAAATTTGTTTATTCAAAAGATAAAGGACGAAAAGTGCAACACACCTATAGTTACAGGATGAAATATGATATTTTGCCAAATTACAATTTACAAGCATAAAATTATCAAAGAAAAATACGCTTTTAAATATTTTATTATTTCCTTCACTTTTGTTTTTTACATTTAAATTACAAAAACAAAGGAAGAAAACGCCAGGGTATATGACTACGGCCAATGTTTTAAAACTCAATTCGTTGATCAAATCGAAAAATTGAGTGGATCAAGGGTCATTGGTTCAATCGTTGAGTGAACAGTGGTCGAACCAGTGATGCCATAATTATGTCATAATAAAAATGATTATATAAAATTATATTAAAATAATTAAAAAATACAAAATATATATAACTCTTTTTTAAAGTTCATATAGGAATTAAAAGTATCCTAAAATTTGATGGTAAAATAAGTATATTAAAGATTTAGGCAAGAATAAAAATAGTAGAATTACGTAAATAACAAAAATAACGAACTAGTTACCACTATAATTAAGTTATAACTAATTTTATTGCCAACAAATAGTTAGCATCCCCCATTTTTAAAATAACATATAAATCTTATGCTATTAAGGGTTAAATACATTTTGCACCCCTGAACTATGCATAAAGTCCATTTACCCCCCTAAACTATGAAATGTAACAAAATGGCCCCTCATGATATGATTAAATTTTTTTATGACGAAATATCCTTATTGTTTATACCCCTAAAATATATTTATTTCAGTTATTCCCCTAAAACATAATTTGAATTATTATAAAAATTATATTTAAATTCTATTAAAAATTTATTATTTTTATAATTATTATAGAATCTGTATAAACTCTATTAATTTACAGTCCTAATATTTTTTTAAATAACTGTTTAAAAATTTATATAATTTTTACTTGTGTTGTTATATATATGTTGAACTATAAATTTTTGCTTGTGTTTAAAAACTGTATAAACTCTATAAATTTTTGCTTGTGTTTAAAAAATAAAATTATTGATACAATATAAAAATATTACATCGAACATAATACACTATAAAATATACAAATCTATAATATAATAATGTATAATATTCTATAATCTTTTGAGTAATGATCTCTCTCTCTCTCTCTCTTATAATTTAATTATGCGTACATATATCTGGACAAAAATTTATAGGTTATATCACATACTTTTTTATAAAATTATATGCATTATGTACTTACACATATTTATATGTATTTTTTAACATAAATAATTTACTTTAAAAAACATATATGCATATAATGCGCTTGTAAATATTTTTTGTATTACATAATTAATAAAAAAAGCTATAAATTTTTAAATACTATTTTTAAAATAAAATTTGAGTAAAAATTTAAATCACTAAAAGTAGTTTTGGCGAAGTAATAAAACATAGCTTTAGGGAATAAAATGAAATGTATAGGAGATAAGTGAGAAGGGCATTTGTGTCCATTCAATGTCAAATTATTTTGTCAAGGACCTTTTTGTTACCTTTCATACTTTAGGGGCCTAAATGTGACTATATGCGTAGTTCAAGGGTGCAAAACGTATTTAACCCTTCTATTAATAATTTAGTTAGAAACTTAAGTAATCATAAGAGATAAAAAATTAATTAGATTATGGATTTAATGAGTTTTTCTTATTTATAAATATATAATTTAAATAATTATTAAAATATCCGTGTTGGTTTATTGGGGTTTTTTTTCCTCTTAATTTTCATATGAAATGTCATGGTTCAATTTCAAATTGTATCAATTTTTAAAAATTTTAATCATGAAGAGGCCGGTTCACTTGATTCGGAATCGGGTTAACCGACGGTTCGAGTGATTTTAAAAAATTAGAACGATTTTGAGGCTAGTTCAATTTTTGGGTTGGACTAGACATGTTAAGGACCGAGTCACGATTTTATTGGTCCGGACTAGGTTTTAAAACACTGACTACGAGTACCCAATTTTATTACTCAAATACCCAATTATTTATTGAGTTTGTGTGGGGTACCAAAATATATTAATCAAAAAATTAGGTACTCGACAAAAAACCGATACACGAAAAATCAGACCCACGCCCACCCCTACACAAAGCGCCAAATGATGTGTGGTAGCGGTTGGTGCCCCATGACATGATTATTCACTTTGACTCATAAATATCATGATTTTGTATCGAAAAAAAATCTCGCTAAAGAGAGAAGGTCTTAAGATTTATAATTTCGGCAACCTCATATGTAATCAGTGTAGAACATGTGGCATCAACAATATTAAGATCAGCATTATCAATATTGGACGTGTTTGCACACTGCGTAAGCATAAATGGATACATATCCCAAATCCGTACATTTCTTTATATAGAACTAGTTAGTATGATACACATAATATACATATAACTTGATAGATACGAAATAAATATTAAAAACAAAAATTTATATATCATTAAAAGTCGAGCAAGTGATGAACACGAGTAAAAGTATAGGATAAACATAATAATATGTTGTCAATTAAAAGAGACATGAATCATTTAAAATAAATAAATAATTTTATTAATTATAATATTTAAGGGTATAATTGGTGTTTTAAAATTTAGTAGTGTGGTGTCATAAATTGTCAAGTGTGAGTGGGAACTGACTTTTCTTTTTATACTAGCCGTTATGACACGTTGTTCCTGCGTGCATATAATAAATATCCTTCACAATTTAAAATATATTCGAAATAAGAATTAAATGTATAACCCCATCGTATTTCACAAAATAAATAAATAAATAAATAAAAACTAACTTAAGGGTATTAGCGACATAACAAAAAAGTATCGCAACGTTATAAACCTGCCATTTATTTGTTTCTACTGTATAGTAGGTTATTTATTGATGTAATAGCACGATATTAGTATATGTGATATTGTTGATAGGAATGTTCTATTTTGTCTATGTCTGTTGATACTGACAGAATTGATTGTAATCGCTTTATTTCAATTAATAAAATTCATCGCTTCCAACTCAAAAAAAAAAGAACCAACTACTCAGTAGCGAAGCCAGAACATCAGCTTAACCCTATCAAAATTTAATTAATTAGTTTGATAATTAAAAATATTAAACTCATAAAAAATTTAAATTACAATAATAATCATCAAAAATTAAATAAATACAATGATATAAGTACAATTAATTCTTATAACTATGACCCCAACAAGGGGGGTTGAAATTTACAAGAAACAAATTTCGCGCTCTCTTAATAATAAATTTATCCATTCTTTGAAAATTAAAACTTACAATTTCATAATCATAAATTTTAAAAAAAATCATAATCAACTTTTATATCTAAGCTGATTTATTTGTCCTAAAAAGGCTTGAATAAATAATTACCAAATAAAATAATGAACAACTAACTTAAAAATTTGAATAATAAACATTAAAAATTCGACATAAACAATAAATTTCTTCCGATCAATTCGTACATTCTTTTGGGCACTCTCTCTACAAGGACCCAAAAAATAATCTAGAGAAACTAAAATTTATTTTTATCTAATAAATAAAAAAATTGCAAAACTATCAAAAGAAACAAGTTATTTGAAAATCGAAATACATATGAAAAGAAATAACAGAAAACATAAAAGCAAGAGAATTTTGGGAAAAATTATAACATGGTGTTGAAAAAATCACAAGATAACAAATTTTTCATCTTGGCTAAGTGAGAACTGTTTGGTTCTAACTAGTTAAGAGAAACTAAAAATGGAGATGTTGAAGAAAATATTTTTTAAACAAGTTAATTAGAGTTTTTATTATTAATTTTTTAATAGACAAGACAAATTTGAGCCTTGAACTTGATAGACTAATAACTCTACGTTGGAGCCAAGATCTGTCAGCCGCTAGGGCTCGACGGGGCCTAGCTCCGCCCCTGCAACTACTCATACAATAAACTAACCGTGGTGGTACGCCGTTCCTGCGTGCATATAATAAATAATTTTTTACGCTTTAAAATATATTATAAATAAGAGTAAAATATATAAACTAACACATCACATTAAAAAAAAAAAAAACTAATTTATCAATTAATACAAAATTTGGAAAGTTGAATAAAGTAGTTATCTTATCAGTTGAGGGTTATTTTTAGCATTACCAAAAAGCGGTGGGGTGGTGTCATTAACCGACATTTGTGAGTGAAAAATGGGTTTCTTTTATATGATAGTATGGATATATTGTTAAAATAATTAGCCGATCATGGCACGCTGTCTCTGCATTATATAATAAATAATCTTTCATACTTTAAAATATATTATAAATAAGAATAAAATATATTAATTAAGTAGTTAAATTAATATAAAATTTGATAAGTTGAATAAATTAATTTTCTTAGAAGTTGAAGGGAATGTTTTGGATCACAAAATATTGGTGCAGCGGTGTCAAATTCGATTTGTGTCTATAATATATTTTTATTCTTTATAATAGTATAGATAAAAAAAAAAAAAAAAAAACCTTTCATAGATATCAAACGTAACTCACTTTAATTATTGAAGAAAATTTGATAAAAATCAATTTTACAAATTTATTTCTGATAGATGGAGCATTTTTTTTAAGGGTTAAATGCAATTTAACCCCCTGTGTTATGGGAAATGTGCAATTTACCCCTGTAAAAAATAAAACAGCAATTTACCCCCCTGTGTTAACAGAAATAGAGCAAAATACCCCCCTGACGCGTTTCGTGAAGAACACGCGCTATTTCTTATTATTTTTTATTTTTTTAATTTAAAATTTAAAATAATATTTATGTCTTTATTTAATAGCCATTGGATCTTGATCAATCTAAGGTCCAAATTTAACTAATGAATCAATGGTGTAGATTTCATCTAATTTAAATCAACGGTTCAAATTAAAATCAAATAGTAATTAAAATTATATATTATATATAATTAAATTTGAATATAAATATTTATACTTTTATAATAAGATATGTTTATATATATGTATTTATATATATATATATATATATATAGAGAGAGAGAGAGAGAGAGAGAGAGGTGGGGGATGCCGGCGGGGAGAGGGGCGTGGCGGAGGAGGAGGCGACGGCGGAAGTGGAGGGGGAGGGAGGAGGCGGATCTGGGCAGAGGAAGAGGCGGCAGCGGAAGTGGTGGGGGGAGGAGACGGATCTGGGCGGAGATGTAGTTGGACGCGACGGAGGTAGAGGAAGACGCGGCCGGGCAGCGGGGAAGGAGCGGATCTGGGCGAAGGTGGAGGAGGACGCGGCCACGGAGGGAGGTTCTCGGCGGGAAAGGGAGGAAGACGCGGCCAGGAGAGGGCGGAGGAGGAGGAGGCGGCGGGGGCGGGGGCGGGGGCGGGGGTGCTGAACTGGGTGGCGACGGGGAGACGAGGTCAGCGGGAGGAGGTGGCAGCAACGAGAGGGAGGTGGTTGGGGTCATCGTCGGCGCGAGGGGAGGGAGATGGCGGCAGCGGCGGCGGCGGCGGCGGCGAGAATGGAGAAGAAAGGGAGAAATATATATGTATATATGTGTATATATGTATATATATTATTTTTCTTAATAACATATAATATTTAATATACTAAATATTATTTTTCTAAATATATATTTATTAATATAGTAAATTAAATATATATATATAAATAATTTTTTTATTGGATAAAAATTAGCCCAGACGCAGAGGGAGCGCGTGTAATGCACCATTGAGCTGAAGGGGGTATTTTGCTCTATTTCTGATAACATAAGGGGGTAAATTGCTGTTTTATTTTTCACAGGGGGGTAAAGTGCACATTTCCGATAACAAGGGGGGTAAATTGCATTTTTCCCTTTTTTTTAAAGAAAGAAAACTTCATTTAACAAAAGATAATTACATAGTACATAGAGGATCTCCTATGTAATCCTAAGTACAAACTTTATCGCCGCATACAATTTTTTTCAAAAAACTTGTACATTCATCAAAATTATATTTTATATCCGAATATATACTATAATAGATGGAGCATTGTTGCAACGAGAATGTTGTAGACAAACTTTTTCTTAATAATTTGTTGGGAAATATTGGACTAAGAGGTGTTTGGCTTGGCTTATTTAAAAGATGTTATAAACTCATATATTTTATAAAATATTTTTTAAGTTTATAAGATGTCAAGTCTTATTTAAAAATAAGATTTCGAAGTGTTTTGAGAAAATAAGATGATGGGACTTATAAAATGTTAGTAATCATGATTTTGTAATTAATTTGAAGATATTTGTTAAGCTCTTAAAAATACGAGGGTGTTTGGGTAAGCTAAAGCATCTTAATTATAGCATGTTTGAGAGTTTATAAGATGTTGAGAAATATTTGGTAAAATTTTTTAGAAAGAGTGTAGACAAATTAATCTTGCACCCAACCAAATGACGATAAGTGAAAAATATATATTATTATCAATTATAATATTTTTCTATTTATATTTTGGAATCTACTAAATTAATTCCAAATATAAATAGTTAATTTAATTGATATTTTAATTTATATGTCGTCATCAAATCGACGGCTAACAAGTGGCAAATTGAGGTGTTTTGGCCAATCAAATTAAGAAAAACATTTTTTACATTATTTCTTTGAAAAGTACAAATAATAAAGAGATAATATCGAAATTAACCAATTATGTCTTCCAAAAAATTTAATGTATTTATCTCTCTAAGTTAAAATAAAGAGATAATACAAAATAGTGCTCAAGTTCACCACAACTCTACCTCTTTGACAGCTATATAAAGAGGTCATTGGAACTCATTCAAAACACACAATTGAACACACACACATACAATTGAAGATACAGGCAAAGAGCATTCGAAAAGTCTCGAAATCCTCTCAAGCGCAAATCAAGGAAGATCCATGGCGTTCAAGGCAAAATTCAAGGCATTCGTCGCGAAAATCATCCCAAAGCAGTGTTTAATTCGAGAAGAAGTCCGAAGAACGGTGAATTAACGTTATTAAGACGAAAGTTCACCTTGGTGGAAGATCAAAGTCTCAAATCCACCAAGAAACATTCCAAATTCAAGTTAAATATCTTCAAATGTATAGCGTTTAATCCGGGAACAAGTCAACGACCGCCCAATTAATGTTATCCAACGTCAAAGTCAACGTCGAAGGAGATCAAACATCAAGTTCCACCTTCGAAGTTGTTGAAATCAAAGATCACATTCTCGAAGAAAAGAATCAGAGGTTTCAAGTAGAGATTTCACATCCACAATTTCTCAAATCAATTCAAGAAATTTATTTGTAATATTTTATTGTCTCGATAAATTCAGGAACACAAAAAATTATTTACAAATTTTGGCACACCCAGTGGGACCTCTCTACCTCTCATCTCTTCCCTTAAATGTATTTCGATGGGCACTAAAGGGAAAGCTGTGAAGACGGTGAATCCCAAACTCGCCACATCGAAGTCTTCAAGTTCAAGTACCTAGAGTCTCGGTGTTATTACGAGAAGCATGTCGAGAAAACTAAGAATCTTCCCAGATGATTCCTCCCATTGAGTCTGCTCAGAAGGTCGTCTTTCATACCTAGCCATGCAAGTGAAGATGACGAAGATAAATCTCCTCCGGCCTCTCCTCGTTCTGTGTCTAGCTAATCCTTCGCAACGAATGTGGCCTTGGTAATGGTAACGAACGCCACAACCTTAGAAGATCAAATAACAAGTCTAACAAGAGCCATCGAAGGACTCACAAAGCATGTATAGGAGCAAGATGCCAAATTGCTAGGTTGCTCGACAAGCTAGACAATGTTGACACAAGCCAGATTCGGGGGAAACAAGTTGAGGCTCATGATGAAGCAGAAGTATCCACAAAGCAACACTATATCGAGAAAGATAAACATGCGAAAGAGCTTTCAAATTTCATCCGATGAATTGATTCCTATAGACCAACTGAAAGAATTCATCGAAGGGACCATCAGGAGCAAGATTGAGGGAAGCTCAAGGTCATCCTTTACTTACTCCAAGCCTTACACTCCAAGAATCGACAGCTTGAAGATGCCGGACCACCAACCACCAAAGTTCCAACAATTTAACGGCAAAGGCAATTCTAAGCAGCACGTTGCTCACTTTGTCGAAACGTGCAATAACGCTTGAACATACGGGGATCACCTAGTCAAGCAGTTTGTTCGATCGCTGAAAGGGAATATTGATTTGGAGGCTGGTTCGATCGACGGATGGGAACAACTAAAGCAAGAATTTCTCAATCGATTCTATAGCACTCGGCGCACTGTCAGCATGATTGAGCTTACGAATTCCCACCAGTGGAAGGATGAGCCAATTATCGATTATATCAATAGGTGGAGGAATCGAGCCTCAACTGCAAAGATCGGTTATCAGAAGCTTCCGCCATTGAGATGTGCATTCAAGGGATGCATTGGGTCTTTGGTATATTCTCAAGGAATCTTACCCAAATCATTCGAAGATTTAGCCACTCAAGCACATGATATGGAATTAAGTATGGCAGCGAGTGGAACGGAGGGACCACTTGTCCAAGAACCCCGCAAGACCAAAGAAAAACAAGAAGCCAAGAAATGGGGCAAGCCTTATTCATAAGCTGTAGATAAGGAGTCCATGGCAGTATATGTGGCACCCTTCAAACTCCAAAACAAGGCAAATAACGGTAGCATCTCAAAGAATAGTGGTCCTGAAGAGAAGCCGCGAAGAAAGTTAACTCTGAAGGAAATGCAGGAGAAGTAATACCCATTCCTTGACTCCGATGTGTCTGGGATATTTGATGAATTACTAGAGGCCAATCTCATTGAATTGCCCGAATCGAAGCAACCTGAAGAAGTTGGAAGAATAGATGATCCAAAGTATTTCAAGTACCACCGTCTAGTTGGGCATTCAATACAAGATTGTTTCATGTCCAAGGATAAAGTTATACAATTGGCTCGCCAAGGTAAAATTTTTCTTGTAGAGGACTCTACAACAACAAATCTAGTGACAACCAAATGCAGATCTATTGATGGTAGAAAAGCTTCATGCAATACCACGCACAAGAGTGACACTACAAGCGACGACGATGACCTACACGAAAGGAAAGATTTCTCTGATGCGGGTGAATGCATGTCAACAATGATCTTTACTGATGAAGATCTGCTACTTGGCTCCAAGCCGCATAGCAGACTATTGTTCGTAACTTGTTATGCACATGAGCAAAAGGCCAGCCGCGTATTAATTGATGGGGGTTCTATAGTCAACATCGTACCATTACGCACAATGAAGGAGTTAGGGATTCCCATGGACGAATTAACAAATAGTCGTATGATGATCCAAGACTTCAACCAAGGGGGCAAAGGGCTCTCGGCATCATAAGAATAAACTTGTTGAAAGAGGATATGTTGTCAACCGCGTTGTTCTATGTCATAGATGCCAAGATATCATACAACATGCTTCTCGGCCGACCTTGGCTACATGAGAATGGCGTGGTTCCTTCTACTTGGCACTAGTGCTTCAAATATTCAAGGGACGACGTTGTGAAGAAAGTGCTCGCTCATGATAAACCGTTCACTGAAGCCGAGTCTCATTTTGCTGATGCTAAATACTATCTCGGGAGTACAAAAGCTAAACAAGACTCATCCATCGAGAAATCCGAAGAACAAATCAAACAAGATGAAGAGAGTAAAAACAAAGTAACCTCTTCAGCAAACGCTAGTGAAATTGGTCTAAAAGAAAATTCCTCATTCTTAGGACTTGACTCACTAAAAGAGTTGGTGCTTCCACTGACAAATATTGATGTAAGGAAGGCTCAACTACTCAAAGGGTTCGTGCGACCAACTCAAGGTCCTGAAATAGAGCATGGAGAGACGGCACGGTATAAGCCACAAGACGAGGTTACTTTAGAAAAACTTTTCACGAAGGGCGGTGGTAAACAAGTAAATGGACTCAATGTCACCCAAATGATGTTGAAGGAAAAACAACATGTAGTTCAAGATTCCCCAATAGGTCTTTATTTGATCCCTCCTAAGCCTATCCACATCGCCATAAAGAGGGTCAACATTAATTATGTCACCGAAGAGTGCTCTTCAACTGAGGATGACAAAAGGGAAGAAGACCCCACGGGAATCTGTCTTCCATAGACTTGGTCCACATAAAAGAGTGATGCATGGATAAACTAACAAATAATCTGTCTTCGATAGACTTGGTCCATGCAGAAGAGTGGTGTATCAAAAGAAAGGCATGTTCAAGATAGTTGCACATGCGAAGAAAAACATCAAGAAATCATGTACACAAAAGCTCAGAAGCTTGATTCCTTTACGAATGAGATGCCATACGACCTTGACTATAACATGCGGTAGATGCTTAAAGGTTAAAGTACAAACTACAATCTCTACGCACGCTCAGTGCAGTGATGAAGATGGAAGGGAAAGTGTAGCATCATCTAATTATGTTAGCAGTGGTGCTGAAGAAGACATTACCCAAGCTTACCATATTCCTTTAATAAGAAATGATGAGGTTGAAGAAGAGGTTGAAGAAACTAAAAAGAAAAAAAAAAAGCTCTTGGCCTGCATGAGTATAAACTGTGAATGACCCTTCCCTCTCCAAACAAATATTTTTACCCTTGAACTACGTATTGACTTGATCCTCTTGATGAGGTACGTAGGAAGCTTAGATATTCTAAGTTCAGTCATAACATTTAAATGTACCTTATTTCTCATATGAAGTCATCGAGATGAGAAGTATAAACATGCTCAAAGATGCAAGATAGAGAGAAAAGAAAAAAGCTTCAATTATGTAATCTCAAAAGAAAAACATTAGAGTTCATGACATAGAAATGAAAAAGGAATCAAATGCAACAAAATAAAAGGTCCTAAGGGAACTCAAGTCTTTCAACTCTTCCTTGAGGGCTTCCAAATTTGTTCTTGAAACCTCCAAACTCAAAACCACTTCATCATTGAGGGGGGTGGTATTCTCAAGCGTTGCAAGTTCTTCCACAATTTCACGAACTCCGGCTTGAGCACTATTGAAAATTTGATTTTCTTCCTTCAGAGTAGCACACAGGTTCTTCCTTTGCTCCTTCAAGTCCATAAGCTCCTTCTCAACACACTTCAACTTGTCCGTAGTGGATTGGACCTTGGCCTCTTCACTCTCTTTTGTCCGAGCATCTTGAGGACGATCTTGGCTTCCTTTAACTGTCGTTCGAGAAGACCTTTGGATAACCTTTCAGAAGAAGATGATCTTGCTTCGTCATAAGCAGCAGCCTTGGCGAAGAACATGTCCATCGATTCTTCCACTTTTGAGATGTCAAACTTCTAAAAGCTCTTCATGGATTCAAGAACGAAGTAAACATCGTCTTTGATTGAGGAGGTGAAGTCAAGTGGGGTGTTTGATATCTTCACGACGAGATCACTCCACAGCTTTTGAAGGAACTCATTTTGATGATTAAGAACAAACCTCTCGCCTTCAAATACCTACACCGCGGCATGACAAGAAGTTTATTTTCTCTTAAGCCCCATTCCAAGTGGATGGGTTATAGCCAACAAGTTAGACCCAAAAGTCAATCTTTGACTGTCTTGAGAAGTCTCTTCATCTTCGAGCTACGATAATACGTCAACTTGAGTTAGAAACAAAAGAAAGTCCTATTGCTAAAAAAAATAATAAAAGGAAAACGGGTTAGAAAAAAAATAACCTCCTTGACGAAATTCAACATCGATGGTTCATGACTTGAGCCTTCACCATCAACGTCAATGCTTGTTGGCTTTGAATCCCTCTTCGGCCTCTTCCAATGACGATCAGGGTTGCTACTCCCACTTACTTCCAAGGAACGAGGGGCGTTTTTCTTCTTATTCACTTCAAGAGGTTCGACAACTTGAGAATTTCACTTGGGAGGAGAGGTAGCCTGCTCGCGAGGTTGATCATGGCAACTCCTTCACCACACTCCTTGCCTTTGGGAGAAGCTTGACTTGGGCTTGAGGCAAGCAACCTCGCCACATTTTCTTCAAAGTAGCTACAATGAACTTCGGCCCACCACTTTTTGTACGCCTCAGAGGAGAACTTTTTCATATTTGGGGGCATGGAAGGAAACCACACTTTCTCCATGGTCTTGGACAAAATGCACAAACGCCAGTAGCGGATTTCACTTTCTAA